>CM035443.1:70390913-70990913 GCA_020310875.1 Ceratopteris richardii
TAGGAAGTTGACATATTAGAAAGGTATGCAGATCAACTTGCCGGGGCAAGCTATGGTGGTTAACACATTCATTCTCTCTTTCATTATTTACTTTCTCTCTTGTTGAAGACCAAAGGACCAAGAGATTGTCAAATTGGAAAGATTTTGCAAAAACTTTCTGTCGATGAGAGATCCTAATAAGAGGGATGTCCCAGAAATAAAATTGACTACTTTCTTACCAAAAATGATCAAGGAGTTTTGGCCATTCTAGACATTGAGGGAATGAACAATAAGTTGGTGGCCGAATGGTTAATTAACGTGTGTAGTAATAGAGATGCCTCGGCCAAACTCATTTTGAGAAACATGAGCACTCTCATGCTTGTGGGCCTTCCAGGGTGGAAGGGTCTGATCTTCTCACTCTTTTATTCTCCCCCCTATCAAGTGACTCTCAGAGGCTCGAGCTTAGTTTGCTCCCTATGAAAGAGTTCGAACAAGGTGAAACAATTTGTCAAGATCAATGAATATTGGAGATGGGCTACTGGTATTAGACAAAATGATTCAATCTAGTTCTCTATCAAGGGCATTAGAGGTGTTGAGCCTTGGAACCTCCAAAGAGCTAGGATGCTTTGGAACAAAGGTTTTTGCTTGTGGAAACATCTTTGGAAACAAGAAACATGCCAGTGCACTAGATTTTATGACATTGATTGTGCCACAAGAGTGGATTATGAAGATTGGTTTTTGCTGTAGAGAAAATTGAATGCGTAGGATTGCTCGAGGACTCACATCCTTATTGGGCATGAATCCCCTCACATTGAGGGTCTTAGATGGAACAATGACAAAAGTCTCGATAAAGTTTCGAGATTCAAGAAGAATGTGGACCTTCATTCAAAACTATGTGCAATCAAGTAGGCATGTATCTTTTCATATCAATCACATGGTGCTTGCTTCAAACCATGTAATGCCTTTTTCAACTTGCACACTTTGTTCTCATGCCCTTTCTCCACAAAACCATGGGGCTGAAAAACATACACTTCTTCATGGAAGTCAAAATTTAAAAATGCAATTTTAATGTCCAAGTGATGTACATTCCAACCATGATGAGCTGCAAGTGCACAAATGCTCTGAACATTCGACATGTGGGAGCAAAGGTATCATCAAAATTAATGCATGCCTTATAGCTATCAATTGTTCCATCAAGCTTATGCTTTAGCGTGTATACCTAGTGCTGCATTTTGCCCAAAATACAACCTTCACAAACATGTTTACAAGGTGCCTCAAGTTTGGGCAGAGATGGCACCATTTTAGATTTCTGCAAGTGTGGCAAACTAGCAAAATTCAGATGACCAAAGCGTGCATGCCAAAGCTTTGCATGTGACATAGCCTAACAATATTGAACTATGAATCATTCATAAATTTTGCATAATCTATGAGCTTATACAACCCACCACATAAAATGCCAAAAACAATAATAACATCACCATTTGAGAGATCATGATCTTTACATCTATCATCAACAAATTCGACAACCAAGCTGATCTATGCTAACGTTGAAACTGACAATAAATTTTTGTTGATCCTTGGCACAAAAAAAGCATCTCAAAATGTAAAAGAACTACCATCAGTAGGAGTCAAACTAATCTTACCAACTCCCATTGTAGCTTAAGAGGCATTTTTTGCGCATGTGATGGTATTCCTTGTAGGGGTAGGCTCAAGTGAACTAAAGAAACTAGGTTGCAAGGTGATATGTTTGGTTGCCCCACTATCAAAGTACCAAACATTTGTATGTACTATAGACATATAGTCTTCATGAGAAGATGGTTCATAACTGCAAACAGTAGTAAATGCCCATTCTTCATTCTACATAAGATAACTAGACTTTGTTTTATGTGTAGAGGCCTCTGCAATAGCCATTCTAACCTTTTTTTTTTCTTTGCCTCTTTTGTAGCAATTTTGGACAACTCTTTATGACATGATCATTTCCTTCAGAATATTTTCAAAAGAATTTTTTCTTTTCTATTTTCTTATCATCTTTTTCTTCCTTGTTTGACTGTCTAGAATTAGCATATTTTTGCTTGCTAGTAGATGAGATCCATTTACTTTTTCCCTTCTAATAGCTAAGAAAGCTTGATCTACAACATGCATAATGGACTTGTTCTGCTTGATATGAATCTGGAAGACCATTTAGAAGATTTTGCACCAGTGAACTATCCAGCAAAGAGTTCATCAACAGAAATCAAGTGCTCCTTCAAATCTTTGGTCTTTCTAAAAAAATTATCCATAGAATCTTCTTCACTCATATGCTCACTCCCCAACTATTCTTGGAGGTAAGAAACACCATCTGATTTCTTGCCTAGTACAAAGTGGTAAGTGTATTATAGGGCTTTTGTGTGTAAGAAAAAGAGGACAAAGCAGGAGATAGAGGGAGATAGAGAAAAGGAGATATGCGCACACATGCATGGGATCCTCGAAACCCACATAAATATCTCTCTTGAGGAAATGCTCTATATATGATGTATATCTATGAAATATCATAGATATACATCATAAATATCTCTCTTGAGGAAATGCTCTATATATGATGTATATATGTGGGATCCTCGAAACCCACATAAATATCTCTCTTGAGGAAATGCTCTATATATGATGTAAATGGGTAATGTCCCATTATCCATACATCCCCAACAATCTCGCACTTAAGGCTCAATGTGACTGAAAGTGGAAAAATATACAGAGAATTATTTAGGACTATACACTAATGCATAGGAAGAGTCTAAATCTCAACCTATACAGATCAATCTACACCAATTGCGTCAAACAAGGTTTATCCATGCACCTCAAACTGCTCTAGACTCATATCGATAAGAGTTGAGCTCACATCTAAGTGATGCAAAAACTAATGAAGTTCCTACAAAGCTCCCACTCACTCTATGCGTGTGTGAATCATCGAATGATTCACAAATCTATTGGTGAAAATCACAAGCCTACACATTTTGCTTGTAGTTCATACACATATGAAGCTCAATGGAAACAATTGCTAAGAAAGAATTCATCTTTACCATTTGTAAAAGTCATTCTTTTGACTTGAGAATATTTGTAATCACCTACCCAAAAGTCGTGGACTTGTTTGTTAGGAAAGTAACTACTACATTGAGGGAATATCTCCTAGAATGAAGTATCACTTTTAGAGAGAGAGCCAAAAAGTGAATTCAAATTCAAATTTGAATGGAACACTTATAAAAAGTCACTTGAAAAAGTCACGGATAGAGTAGTCATTTTCCCTGAGCTCTCCATTGCCATTTTGTATGTGTGTAAGGCCTACATTGTAGCCTAAACTATTCTCCATCATAAGGCTATGACTACCAAGCCTATGATCTTGCACAATAGTGTTCATTAATACAATACATCTACATTATTAATACAATACATCTACATTGTTCGTCTATGATATCTCTGTTATAGTCATTCTTAACTGTCAACTTGTGCTGCTCATATCTCGTTCAAATCTTCACCAAATTCAATGATCTATAGCTTGTTGGAATCAGCTCCAAGTTATCTACATGCTGACAAAATTTGAAGCAAAACCATTTAGCCAAGTTGGAGAAAACTGCATCGACGCACTCACTGGTCAAACTCTGCAGAGATCCTAAAAAATCGGGGGTAATGATCTATTTGTTAAATTGCTTTCTCTGTGCATACTGGATCATTTCAAGTGGTTCCACTTGGAATAATTAGCTTATTAAGCTAATTAGATAAGCTGGTAGGAATTAGATAAGCTAATAGGAATTAGATAGCCAATTCCTATTGTACTGGTAGCACTGAGCATTACAAGTTGTAGGTGTATGATAAAAAATAAAAGGTTTTCATTGAGTCTTCTATTTGGAAGTAGTCTGTTTTGATTCAATCTTTTCATACATCATTTCCAAAGTATATAGGCACTTTTATGGTTTCTTTGGAAAGCTAAAAGGGCCCACATATCCACTCTGAATTCACAAAGGTCTGGTACTAAGCAAGATTTGGCTGTACCAACTCATCACTTGAAGTGTCCATCCATCTTTCCCAACAGTGGTATCAAAGCAAAGCTAAGGTAAAATTGGAGATGGTTTTCCTTCTTTCATTGATAAATTGGACAGGAACAACTATCAAGCATGGTCTCTAAGGATGAAGACATACTTACAAGGAAGGAGCCTCTATGGATACATCTCAGAAGATGAGGAGATGCCCATATTCAAAAGAGAAGGACAACCTACAAGGGAAGAACATGAAAGACTCAACACATGGTGTGAGAAGGATGCATTAGCAACGTCTTACTTACTCAACTCAATCTCTGATTTTTGTCTTCCACACATTAGGAACTGTAAGACATCCCAAGAGACTTGGGAAACATTGTCTTCTTATTTCACTTCCAACACAAGGGCCACAAAGAATCAATTGTGGATTGAATTCACAACTCAAAGAAAGAAACCTAAGCAAGCTCTCTCAGAGTATGTGACCAAAGTTAAAGATTTAGGAGATCAATTGGCAAGCATAGGAGAAGAAAATGAAGAGGATCAGATTGTAAGGCAAGTAATCAATGGTATTAAAGCTCATGACAAATGGGAGAGCTTCACAACTGCCATGGATCTATACATGGACATGCAGATTCCAGACCTTTCCACACTCATGGGGCAACTATTTACCCATGAAGCCAATCTCAACAAGAATGGAGATTCATCAAGAGGTAATAGCTCTTCTGCTCTATACACTGATAAGAAAAAGTCTAAAGAGAAAGGCAAGAACAAGAAGGTAGAAGATGAAGGAACTACCTCCCAAGCCAACTATGCAGGGAGAGGTAGATCATCAAGAGGAAGGGGCAGAAGAGGTAAGCAAGGTAGGGGAGACCTTATAACTCCTCACCATGCAATATTTGTGGTTTATCAAATCATACTATAGATGAGTGTTTCAGGAATTTCAAGAATCAGAGAGGAAGAGGTTATCAAAGAGGTGGATACACACAATCAAGAGGCAGATTCACAACAACAACTACAATAGCAACCACCAAGGAGGATAAATGGAGATTCATCAAGAGGTAATAGCTCTTCTGCCCTATACACTGATAAGAAAAAGTCTAAAGAGAAAGGCAAGAACAAGAAGGTAGAAGATGAAGGAACTACCTCCCAAGCCAACTATGCAGGGAGAGGTAGATCATCAAGAGGAAGGGGCAGAAGAGCTAAGCAAGGTAGGGGAGACCTTATAACTCCTCACCATGCAATATTTGTGGTTTATCAAATCATACTATAGATGAGTGTTTCAGGAATTTCAAGAATCAGAGAGGAAGAGGTTATCAAAGAGGTGGATACACACAATCAAGAGGCAGATTCACAACAACAACTACAATAGCAACCACCAAGGAGGTTATCTTCGGATGTGCAGCATATGTGCATATCCCTTCTAACATAAGAGGTAAGGTAGACCCTAAGGCAGAGAAGTGCATCTTCATTGGATATGACTTAAATCATAAAGGTTAAAGGTTCTACAATCCTTCAAACAAGGGATTCATGTTCAAGAGAGATGTTGTTTGATGAAAATGACTCTTGGTTTGATAGTGAATGCAGGAAGATAAAACTACCTTATGACTTGGAAGAGGAGTTTCCAAGTCTCACTAAGGAAGAGCCTACTCAGAATGGAGATATCAATTTAGATGATGAGGACATCATCAACCTTGAAGAATTCAAAGCATGGAAATCCAAAGGCAAACTCAAGATGAAGAAATTGGAAGATATACCTGAATCTTCCAACCAAGCAATTAGGAGATCACAAAGGGTGAGCAAGAAGCCAATCAGATATGGGTATGACACTTCTCTTGTTACTAAACACTCTGTTTATCTTTCAAAAGATTTGTCAATTGAAGAACCACCATCATATGAAGAAGCAAAGACCAAGGTAAAATGGAAAGAAGCTATGGATGAGGAGATTGAAGCACTCAAAGACAGTGATACTTTGGAACTAGTACCAAAGAAGGATTCTATGAAGGTAATTGGTTCTAGGTGGATATATAAGATCAAAAGGAACTCTGATGGGTCAATAAGCAGGTACAAAGCTAGACTTGTGGCTAAGGGTTTTGCACAAACCCAAGGTATTGCTTATGAAGAAACTTTCTCACTTGTGGCCAAAATGCCAACCATCAGGGTATTGGTAAGTGTGGCTGCATCAAAGAATTGGAACATGTATCAGTTGGATGTAAAAAATGCATTTCTAAATGGCTGGATTTCAGAGGAGGTGTACATGTCACAACGTCCTAGATATGAGGACCCAAACAAGGTAACACATGTATGTAAACTGAACAAAGCTCTTTATGGATTGAAGTAAGCACCTAGGGCATGGAACCATAGGTTGACTACATACCTTCAGGATCAAGGTTTTGTCATAAGTAAAGCAGATAATTCTCTATTCATCAAGAGAAGTAATCCAGAGGTAATATATCTATGTGTATATGTTGATGATATCATACTTACAGGTAATGATGCTAATGACATCAAACAAATCAAGAATAAGATGATGAAGGTGTTCAAAATTAGTGACCTTGGATCACTAAAATACTTTCTTGGACTTGACTTAGTCTATACTAACTGTGGAATTTACATTACTCGGAGGAAGTATATACATGATATGTTGAAGAAGTTTCATTTGCAGGATGCCAAAGTTGCAAGTACTCCAATGGAGGTAAACCTAAAACTAAGTGCTCATGAAGCTGATGTACTTGAAAACATTGCAGGTTACCAAAGCATAGTGGGAAGCTTGAATTATGCTACTTTCACAAGGATTTACATTGCTTATGGAGTAAGTGTGCTAAGTCAGTTAATGCACAAGCCTAGGGCACCCCACTTGGAGGCTGCCAAACGAATCTTGAAGTACCTTAAGGGTACTCAACATCATGGTTTGTATTTCCCTTATACATCGGACTTGGACATTAAGATCTATTCAGATGCAGATTGGGTAGGATGCAAAGATGATAGGAGTACCTCAGGATACCTTTCATTTGCAGGTGATAAGACAATATCATGGTCTTCAAAGAAGCAACCTAATGTTGCTTTATCTTCTACAGAGGCAGAGTATAGAGGATTGGCCAATGCTACATAAGAGTCCATATGGATCATATTGTTGTATACAGAATTGGGCTTGCATACTACATCTCCAATGATGTTTGGAGATAATACAAGTTCTTTACACCATGCAACTAATCCTATTTATCATGCTAGGACCAAGCATATAGAGGTCCACTATCATTATGTGAGAGAGAAGCTATTAAGCAAGGATATTCAGCTAGCATATGTATCAACTAATATGCAATGTGCAGATTTGTTGACTAAAGCATTAGATGGTAAAAAACTTTGTAGGTTTAAAGCAATGATTGGATTGCAAGATATTCATGAAGATTGAAGATGAAGACCAAGCCAAAATGTTTGGCTTGAGGGGGAGCTATTGGTGCAAATTACAAGCCTAAGCATTTGGCTTGTAGTTCATACACATATGAAGCTCCATGGAAACAATTGCTAAGAAAGAATTCGTCTTTACCATTTGTAAAAATTCTTTTGACTTGAGAATATTTGTAATCACCTACCCAAAAGTCGTGGACTTGTTAGTCAGGAAAGTAACTACTACACTGAGGGAATATCTCCTAGAATGAATGATCACTTTTAGAGAGAGCCAAAAAGTGAATTCAAATTCAAATTTGAATGGAACACTTATAACAACTTGTGCTTCTCATATCTCGGTCAATTCTTCACCAAATTCAATTGATCTATAGCTTGTTGGAATCAGCTCCAAGTTATCTACATGCTGACAAAATGTGAAGCAAATATATTTAGCTAATTTGAAGAAAACTGCATCGAAGCACTCACTGGTCAAACTCTACAGAGATCCTAAAAAATTGGGGGTAATGATCTATTTGTGAAATTGATTTCTCTGTACATAGTGGATCATTTCAAGTGACTCCACTTGGAAGCATTAGCTTACTAAGATAACTAGATATCTCTAAAAGGAATGTTTCCAATTCCTACTGTACTGGTAGCACTGAGCATTACAATCTGCAGGTGTATGATAAAAAATGGAAGGTTTTCATTGGGTCTTCTATTTGGAAGTAGTATGTTTTGATTCAATCTTTTCATACATCATTTCCAAAGTACATAAGCACTTTTATGGTGTCTTTGGAAAGCTAAAAGGGCCCAAATATCAACTCTGAAGTCACAAAGGGCTAGTACTAAGCAAGATTTGGATGTACCAACTCATCACTTGAAGTGTCCATCCATCTTTCCCAACAAAATCGAAGTGCAAATGCTCCAATAGCAACTGCAATGTCTCGTCTCAAGCATAACAACTTGTACGTCAAACTCTCGGATGCTGATAAAACATGTGCTATATTGGCTAACCTAAGTATGTTAGCCATGCCTGTATCCAAGGCATCCAAAGCACCATTTTCAAGACCGACATGTCCTAACATATCTGTGTCAACATCTTGCATGAGCGAATCCAAGAATAACTGCATGATTGTTGACTCATCAGCATCCAAATCAATCATCCTATCAACCAAGGATGTTTCTAGTTGTGCATTCCGAGATTCAGTATGCTCTGGCATACACTATGTATCATAAGAGCTATCATGCTCTACCACACCAAGTGTATCATGCTCCACATGAGCTAACTACACAACATCAACACCGAGATCAAATTGATAATCAAACTCTAACTAAGTATCATCACAATGCTCTACATGAGCATCCATATCATGCTCTAAAGCATCCAAATGATAATCCAATGTGTGCTCTATAAGAGCATCCACATGGTCAATAAAATCATGCTCTATATAGGCATCATGAGCATTCAAAACATGCTCTACATGTGCATCCACCAGAGCATCTGAATCTTGTTATACATGTGCATCATGAATGTCAATAGACCTATGTGTAGATAGGAAAAATGAGACATGATAAGTCTCACATCACACATAAGGCTGAACTCCTAGTGAGACGCAACTGTCTCTCACATGGAGTACCTATAGTGGGTACCTGTACCCACCCCTGGCACCTCTAACAAGAATAAGCTGTCCCAACTTCAACTCAGGGAGAGATAAAGAGAGATGAAAGAGAGAAAAATAGAGAGAGAGAGAGAGATAAAGAGAGATGAAAGAGAGAAAGATATAGAGTGAAAGAGAGAGGGAGAGAGAGAGAGAGAGAGAGAGAGAGAGAGAGATAGAAATACATACACACACACATAAACACATGCATACATACACACACATATACACACATGCATGCATACATACACACACACATATACACACATGCTCACATACACACACATATACACACATGCATACATACACACACATATACACACACATACACATACATATGCATACATACATACACACATATAGACAATACATGCATACATACACACACACATGTACATACATGCATACATACTCACACACATATACACATATGCATACACATACATATGCATACATACATACACACATATACACACATGAATGCATACATACACACACACATGCATACATACACACACACACATCTACACACATGCATACATACACACACACATATATACACATGCATACATACACACACACATACACATATACACACACATATATACACATGCATACATACACATACACATATACACACACGCATACGCATACATATCCATACATACATACATACACACATATACACACATGCATGCATACATACACACATGCATACATACACACACGCATACATACACACACATGTACACACATGCATACATACACACATATACACACATGAATACATGAATAGAGGAGGAAAAGATGACTTTTTGGGTTTTGGTTATGAAAATGATAGGCTTAGGAGGGAAAAGAGAGTTTGTTCACTTATTTTGAAAAGGTCATTTTTTTGAGTTCTAAACATTCACATATTTTGAATTACGAGTAAAAAGTAGCACTTTTGACTCTAAAAAGTGATAGGGGGATCATTTAATGGTATTATGATGAGTTTTACAACTTTTAAAAAAATTTTAGGATTTTGGACTAGTTTGATTAAGAGGTATCTTCTCTATCTAGGAGACATTCCATTTATAGTTCATTTCCATTTTATATTATATCTTTTTTTGTATTTGGGTACATTCTCATTTGTCTCTACCTATGTATTCATTCTACTTCAAGGGTAATTATCCCACATTTGATGTACTTTGGAGAGCCCCCTCCGAGTCCATATAAGAAGGGCATCTTCCCTCATTTGTACTTGGTTAGAAGATTGAGGAGCCTACTTCATTATCTAGGCAAGCTCACTCTAATCCGTGTGAGTTTTACCATTTCATGTTCTAATCATGTTTGAGTCTCACACTCATTCTTTTTGTAAGTACACTCTTCGTTTCATTTTGTTTCCATGCATGTACTCTCTACATGGTATCATAGCATTAGGTGGAGGCCTTGGTTGTGATTTTGAAGGCCATTTTGGTGGTGATGGTTCTTGTACTTTGTTGGTGGTGCCTCCTTCTCATAGAGAGGAACTTTAAGCCATGAATATCATGCTCATAGAGCATTTTGGGTAGAATTGTTTTTCCATTTGCCCACCCTCCCACCCATTTTCTTCATCACTTTGTACGCCCTTTACCCCCATTTTCCCTCCCTCCCAGTTTTGTGGTTCTTTTCATCTTTGTGGGAATCTTATGAAGCTGATCATGTATCTCATGGCTATATAGTGTTTATAAACACTGTTATTCTCACATGATAGCTTCCCTATATTTTTTTCTTGTAACGTTGTTGGTACTTTTGATCGATTTGAATCCCTATGGTGTAATCTTAGACATTGTTTTCCCCTTAGCATCCATCCTCTACAAGAATGGCACTATATAGTTGAATCAATTGCCGATGAACCATTATCATCACTGTGGTTTACAGAAGGGAAGATCGTAGTATGTATAGGAAAGATGAGTTCTTGTGGAAGTCAACTTATTAGCTTAACCAATAACTCGTCTTCCATGTTGAAGTCCAAAGGTGCAATGCCGGGTAGGTAGAAGCCGTGCAGAAGAGGGAGAGACGATAGAGAAGCTGAAGGAGTTCTATCTAGTCCATTGTACATTGAGGTGTTCACTGTATTTGTGAGAAAAACATGCTTGCACTATTGTGCATGGTGTCACTATAGCTAGAGTAAATATTTGTTCTCAAAGTGACTTTCCACAAAGCACAACTTTGAGCTTCACGCATTGGACAAGCGTTATGGTGAGACAAGGGAGTAGAAGGGGATCAAGAACAGCAATACACACACTATGTGGTGTTCATATCTGCCACAACAGAGAACATATACTAAATTTCATTCTTGTGATCTGCCAAAGTCTTTGTGGTAGGCCTTGCAATGATTACATAGTGTTATTGAGGAGGTTGATAAACCTTGCATCCCCATCATGTGGAGCCCACTTGATTTTAAGCTTATTGTTGACATATTGCAGCTCTTTGTGATGCCTGAAGGGGGGGGGGGGGGGTTCTTATAGTTAGCAATTCTTCTAGCGAGAAGGAAAAGGGACTTCTCGATCGACCACTCCTTGGGGCTATTGCCAAAGTTTTGAGCACATATTTCTCGCCAAATCTTCCAAAGGATCTCTCCCCTAATCGCATTCCACAACGTCGCAAAGCAACCGATCGCTTCACCAATGAGGGCTTGCTTCCAATTGACTTGTTCTTGGAGTCCCAAAGAACGACCAAGGACCCTCCATAACCGTAGGGATTTAGGGCAAGCAAAGAACAGGTGACGTATATCCTCTTTGCTATGGCAGCATCGCTTGCACCAGGGTGGGACCCCACAGATCTTGTTAGCTTTTGCATTGGTCCATATTCCACGATGTAGGATTTGCCATAGGAGAACCGACTTTTTGTTCTCAATGAGAGGGTGCCAGATAGACATAAATTTCATATCCCATCGGAGTCGCCTCCAGTTGAGACACCATTTCTTGTTGAGACTGATGTGAATGTCATTGCAAGCTTCGATGTATGGAAGCTTGGAGAGGTGATTACCATTATACCATTTAAGGCCCTTTGGGTTCGGAGAGTCCTGTCCCATAAGTAGTCGGATTTTAGATCGGTCCCAAGCAGACCAACCTAAAGGCTAACAAAATTTGTGGGGCACCACCGTGGTGTAAGAGATGCCACTGTAGCATCGAGGATCAAGGTCACATCTTCTTCGCTTGCCCCAAGTCGCTCCTACTCTGGCAGACCCTCATGAATATCTTGAGACTGCAAACACAAATCACCTAGAAGCAAGTGTTGCTTGGCAAAGCGATTGGCTTCTCAGCAGCGCTATGGAATGCTATAAGAGGGGAAACCCTCTGGAAGATCTGGAGGGAGCCGTGTGCTAGCAATTTTGGACAACATCCTAAAGAGTGGTGGATTGAGAAGTCTCGAATCCTCCTAGGCAAAAGAATCTCCAATTGTAAGAGGTCCCCAACTTTTAGGCATCATAAAGTATTTCGCATCGAAAAAAAAAAAGCTTAAACCCAAGTGGGCTCCACATGAGGGGGATGAGAGGGTTGTTCACCTCCTTTGTAACACTCTCTAGACCTGCAAGTTCTACCCTTGCTTTGTGGGATTCGGGGGGTCCCAAAGGCACTAGTCCCATTCACTTGTATCTTGTTCTTTCTTTTTTTTTTTAAATTAAAGTCGAGGAGAGTAGGTCAAAGACGAACTTCCTTTTGATGAAAATAAAAGAAATCACGAAATCTCAAATATTTTTGATCCGATTATTCATGAAATTGGCTTCAGAATGATTATAATAGACTTTGAGGTCAAAGAATGATAAATTTATCATAGAGTCCTCAAGAGCTGACTCCAATAGCTCATGTGTTTTGCACGTGAAGTTCTTTTCTTGGCCTATTTTAAGAAACAACTTGAAATTATAATGAAAATAGACATATTTTTATAAGTGACTAGAAAGTCAGCTAACAAAAGCTCGAGCGTTTCTTTTGGCCAAGAGTCAAAGCTTGTATTGTGGGATTTGGGGGTCCCATGGACACTAGTTCCATTCACTTGTAACTTTTTTTCTTTATTTTAATTAAAGTCCGAGAGATTAGGCTAAGGCCGAACTTCCTTTTTATATATATATATATATAAAAGAGTCAAAGCTTGCCATTAAGATGTGACGTTCAAGAGTCTTTAATGCAAAAATACCATCTATGACACAAGTCATGAAGTCACATACTAATGTGTGAATACGACTCTCGCGCAAAAGATACAAGTCACAAGGAGTGATCAGCGTTGATTTTTGATGGCCGTATTGCCCGTTTTAGCGAGTTTTTACCGTAAAATAAGGAGAGAGAGAGAATACGACTCACGCGCAAAACATATATGTGAAGACAAAGACAACAGAATACGAGTCACGCGCAAAACATACCTTGCGTCGTATTCTATTGTGTGTATATATATACACTCACAATAGATTACGACACAAGTCATGACGTCACATACTTTTATATATATATATATATATATATATATATATATATATATATATATATATATATATATATATGTGTGTGTGTAATATATATACAGACAAACACAATAGAATACGACTCTCGCGGAGTTACAGATAAACACAATAGAATATATTTACACACAAACTTACGTGTGATTTTATAGAGCTCTTAGTTGTTAGCATTTATACTAATCCATTAATCATCCATTCTTGTAAATTTTGGAAGCTCTTGAACTTATATTGTGTTCGCAAAGGTTGCCAGTCCTTGGATACAAAGAAATCCTTCTGGGTGTTTGTAAGGGGTTGGACCTTGCTCTCTGGCAGCAGATCTCAGATTCTCTAGTTTATCTGGAAAAATAGGAACCAAAACATCTTCTCTAGTAAACCCAAAGATTATTTTTTTGCTTGTACCCAAAGTATTAGGAGGATAATGGTGTGTTGTAAAGAGTCCATTGAAGACACCTCCCAATGTAATTTTGACACTTACTACATCCTGAGAGGGATGAGTCCCAATAGATGGAAGACTTCCCTTCTAAAGTTGTACTCCCCAGAGAGACTCTCCATGATCCATTTTTTGGAGACTCTGTTGGATAAGACCTAGTGCTCTGGCACTCTGTTGTATCTGTATTTTTTCCTGCACTAATTTTAATATTTCTGTTCTCTCAAAAAAAAAAAACAAAGTGCAATAAACTTTGTAACAATATGATGTTTTCTCTATGGTTACTACTTCATAACTCACAGATACTCGACGCCATCACTCTGTGAAAAGCTAGTGAGGGTACATTGTTTCTCTAGAGCCATTCTATGTGAAAGATTTTGCACAATAAATATTTGAAAGTTTATTACGATTTTTTTGAAAGATGAAACCTATTTGTGTAATCCATCCACGCTTTATTGTTGCATTTCAACCAAGTTACTTGCTTAGGAGTGATAGATCCAAAGAAATCCAAAGGATCCCCTTGGCCTATACAGCAAAGATAAAGAGACAACTTTGTTTTGAACGTAGGGCAAGTCTAGAACCACAACTTTCAATTATCACTTGTAGCTTTCAAAAGTTTTGGGAAAAAACTACAACTATGGAAATTCAAGATGCCAAAATCGTTCAAATCCAAGGCCAAAATTAAGCGATCTGTTGAGGGAATTTCAAGAATGTAATGACATAACATATTAGAAAAGGATAATCTTCTCTATCTCATAACATATTAGAAAAGAATGGTTGGACTCATAAAAGACTTGCACACTTATGAGGGTACTTTAACATCCACCAGTATTAGCAAAATACAATTGAAGAATGGGCCAAAACTTGAGAAAATCACGAAGTAGAAATTTAAATTAGTGCATCCTAATGTTGAAGGAATTGAATGATGCTCTAAGTTTAATTGGTTTTCACACTAATGATCATGACCTAGTAGTGTATATCTTCAATGGAATGAGATATGATGAGTATGTGCATGAAAAACTTATAGATTTTAAGAAACTTGTGGCCTTTATGATCACAAAGGAAGTGAGCGTTCGGGGTTGCAAGGCTAGAAAAGTAAGACTTTGCAAGGCTAGAAAATTACTCAGGAGTAAGGTTCTCTAAGCCCTAGGCAAAATACAAGAAGCTTAGGATAGTGGTCTTGGGTTTGTCCCATGAATGAAGTGGAGAATATTTTGGCCCAAAGGACATGTAGCCTTCTAGAAGAATCCAAGTCAAGCCAAAATTTGGTAACTTGAGTAGAGTAGGACACATTGAGGATTTAATCTTTAGTGGACTCAAGAAAATTGAGACACATGGCACATATGTGTACACTTGCCAATTTAAAATCCCTCTAGAGCAAGGCTATGTAATAGATGGTTGGGTTATTCTCTCATGTGTGTAGAATAGGTTCTTGAAATTGGTATCTCACTCGTGTTGAAGATTCCATGAATATCTTTGTGACTCATCTTCTTCATGAGAACAGTTTCATGCGATTTCTATTATGTTAACATGCATGTACTGCTTATCAGATCATCTTCACACCGTTTCTGTCTAGCTCATGGGCATGGACCCCTATAGTCATCTTCAACAAAAAAATGGTGTGTTTGAGCCTCTTGATGGTGGAACCACCCTGTCCCCTCTCCCCCCCCCCCGGGCCGCGGTCCTCGAGGCCTCAAGGAGACAAGATGCCTTCCACGAAGCCTCACTACAACACATACAATGGCCACATGCATTTAAGCACCCAAGAAGGAGTCGACTCTAGCCCACAAGAGAGTATGGAATTCGCTTGTTGCCTCTCCTTGGAGATAGTGATGAAGGAAGTGCTTAGCTCTATATGAATGGTTGTCTAAGCTTCCCAATAAAACAGATGGTATAAAGCATGTATCACTATAGCATGCGCATGTTATTCTATAGTCTCTTATCTTTATAAGGCCTATTTTGTTTTCTTAAATTCCTCTCTACAGCCCCAAAAGTTGTTATTTCTTCTCATACAACCTTAGTGAAGGCACCAAGGAAGGAGGATTAAGTACCTCTCTCTCTCTCTCCTCCCTATTTGATAATTTAAGCTAAGTGTCATCATGGTGTAGCCATTTAACAGCCAGAGAGTGAAGATTTGCATCTTGTATGCAGTTGAATTGAGCTATACACCTTATAAAGAAAGGGGGTTCCTTGCAGCACACATGAGACCACAAGATGAAGACATAAATGCTTGGATAAGGTATGAAGGATGGAGGAAACACATCAAGGAGGAACGTGTAGATACGCTATGCATGAGCAAGGAGCATGGAGAAGGTATCTTGTTATGGAGATCAAGAGAAGGATGTAGCTTTTTGAACAATGTAAGCATTTTTCAAATTATGCTTTATTTCAATAGTTTTTTGCCATAACTTTCGTTATCGGAAACACTGAAATTTTGATATTATCTAATAGGACTTAGATATGTTATCCAGATCCATATATGATGAAGAATATCTTATGTTTTCTTAAGATAATTATAGTGGATCTAGTCTCTATGTTCTTTGTCCTTTACATGTTATCAGTTCTCATTGACTCTAGGAATTTCGAATAGGCAATTGCCATTGTGTTCACATTAACTCTAGGAATTTCGAATAGGCAATTGCCATTGTGCCAAATGTGACCCTCCTAGCATGGCAAATCCCACCCGGAAAGGAGATGGGTTTTTGACCATTCCCAAGCAACGTATCTGCTCTGAAGGAGAGTCCATTCATCATAGTTTACTCTTATTTCAGGGTCAATGTCCTCAAATCTGATCCATTGGCCCGTTTCTTGTTTCCAAAGATGTTTCCATTGTCTAAACCCCTTGTTCTAGAGCCTCCTAGCAATTTGGAGGTTCCAAAAAGCCACACCCCTGATGCTGGAGATCGAAAACCATATTGAGTCATTTTGTCTGATATCAGCCGCCCATTTCCAACCTTCTCTCAGTCTAACAAATTGTCTGAACTTGTTCCAAATCTTCCATAGGGAGTGCACAAGATTCAAGCCTTTAAGGGAAACCAGAATTGGGGAGAAGAAAAGTGTAAGGAGGTCCAAGTCCTTCCAACCAGGGAGACCCACCAACATAATCATGTTCTTGTTCCTGAAAATGAGCTTGGCCCAAGAGGTCTCACCGTTGCACCAAGCCTTGATGATTCATTTTGCTGCCAACTTGTCAGCCAAGCCTTTAATATCCAGAATGTCCAGAGTCCCACAATCCTTTTGGATGATGCACGTAGACCATTTAATTTTGGGGACCCCTCTTCTATTGTGGTCCCCCGTCCAAAGAAAGTTTCTATAGATTCTTTCCAATTTTTCTAAGCTCTTGATCTTTCGATCTCCAGCAAGAGAGAAAGTAAATGGTGGAGGAGATGAGGAAGGTATTAATTACCATGGCATAGCCAGTGAGGTTGATTTGCATGCCCTTCGAATATGCTAACTTGTTGTCTAGTTTGGAAAGGACCCAACTCCATCGCTGCTCCATCGAGACCTCAAAGCCCATTGGGATACCAAGTAGGCAGAAGACCTGACCTGTAGGGATAATTTGGCAGCCATGGTCAACTAGTAGTTGGGGTGGGGGCCCAATGATGACCCGAAAAGCAGTTTTAGAGTGGTTGATTTTGGACTCAAACACCTCACAGAATGTATCAAGCCAACCCAAAAGGTTTCAATGATGGTCATATCATTTTGCACAAATGCATTCATATCATGTGCAAAAAGTCTCATGATCATCTGATCATGGTTGAGAGGTAGAGAGAGACATTTAATATGGCCCAATTCCATGTGATGTTTCACGAGAAAGTTGAGTCCTTTCGTGGAAATAGCAAAGAGCAGAGGGTCCAATGGGCATCCTTGCCTAATAGATCGTTTTAATTTGATAACCTTCAATAACTCGCCGTTGATATTTATTTACATCGGAGCTTTCCCCAACAAAGTAGCGATCATCTTAGTGAATTTTTTTATAAATCCAAGGTCTTTAAGAGATTGGAAAAAAAAGTCCCATTCTAGCCTCTCATAGGCTTTCTCGAAGTTGACTTTTAGGAATACTACATCTTGCTCGAACTCTTCAACAAAATCGAGACCTTTCCAAATGTCCATAATGGCTTCTAGTATTGATCTACCCTTGATGGTCCTTGCTAAGCCACCTCTTCAAGTGATAAGAGATTATGTTGGCAACTAATTTTGCAAGAATCTTGTATCATGTTTGAAGCATCGTGATTGGGCGCTAGTTTTCAATCCTATTCTTGTTACCCTTTTTATTGATAAGCTTGATGACACCATTGTTTAGGCATTTGGGAAGGGGGCCAAAAGCTAAAGCCTCTTTCCAAACTAAGCACAATGGGGTGGCCACCACCTGTTTGAAAGACTTAAAAAGTTCATTTGTGAGGCCATCAGGACCCGGGCTTTTCCCCTTGGGGAGAGTATCGATAACTTTGAGAATCTCATTATCTAAAATGGGTGCATCAAGGAGAGACTTCAAGTTATGTGGTATTCTTGAGAGAGAGAGAGAGAGACTCTCAAGATGGTCACCACGCAATCCCTCCTATGGGGAGAAAGAGGCGTCGACGCTCCCAGGAGTTGAGTAAAATGTTCGACAATAATAGCATTTTTTTCTTCTTCCATTTTGCATTTGACCCACCCCATTACTATCTATCAAGAAGGGAATAGAGTCTCTCGTTTGCTTCCTCTTGAGGATACCACACATCTCTTTAGTTGGTTTGTCAGCCTTGCCCGCCCACCAATCTTTAAAGTATACTTGCAGGTTTTTCCTTTGAATTTCTTCCTTGTATCTCAACATGCCTTTGATTTTTCATAGTTTTGTCACGTATTGGTAGCTCCCTTTGTTTAGTTCCTCCTCAAGGCGCCAGAGCCTCCGATAGAGTTTCTCTCTTTGCCTCCGTCAAACATTGCAAAGCATCTTGTTCGTCTTGACTAGAATTTGACGAGTCTTCTCAACCATAGCCCTCCAACATTTGGTCGTTGAGTCATCATTAGCGAAAGCCAAGTTCCAAACCAAGGTAATTTCTTGATGGACAGAGGGAAGGGAGAAAGATGTCGGGCAAGCATAAAACCAAGGTGCTTTTTGAAATTCGTCAATCGGCTTGAAAGTGAGAGTAATAGGGTAGTGGTCCAAAATGGCGGGGTCAATGTGTTGCGAGATGTTGGGTTGGCCCCACTATCGGATAATGTTCTATGCAATATAGCTTCTATTGAGTCTTGCTTTCCTCATGTCATCCCCGGATTGGAGGTTTGAGGAAGAGAAGCCATTGGTATTTTTAATCTCCACTAGGTCCAGGTGTAGCTTGATTTTGTCCTAGATATCTTTCTCTTGACCATCAATGGTATGCCCCTTGTTGTCCCACCGATCCAAAGGGTGTTCCACCATGTTGAAGTCCGTCCAAAGCATCATGTTGTGGGAAAGTGAATCCAAAGAGGCCCAAGTGTCAATCGGCTTTGACTCCTTGTTTGGGGCATACATGGAGACCATAGTGAACTAGAAGGGGCATCCAAAGGAGGCAGCTAACCAATGATGTTTCTGATCCTTGCAGGAGTTGACTAGTCTACCAACCCAAAAGTTATTTATTCCAATAACGGAGCCACTTGCCCCCCTGGGGTGAGAAGTGGTAACCCAGACATGGGTTGAAGAGATGCGCTTGAGTCGTTTCTAAGGGTCCTCTCTATCAATTTTGATCTCTTGAATACATATGAGATCTAGGTTTATGCTATTATCACAAAACCATTGTCCAATAATAGCCGCTCTTGAGGGGTCAGTCAACCCCTTGGCGTTAAATGATATGATAATCATTAACGATGGTTCCCCTCTTTGCGGAGAGGGGCCTTGTCTTTTTTCTTCTTGGGTTCATCTTTTTTCCTCAAACACGAGAGATCTTGTCCACAAATCTTACCCTTAAGGGGGCTCTTCCATGGCATTTCCAATGGTTGTTTCCCCTCATGAGCCACCTTTTGTGGGAATGAATTTGGCACTTTTTCTGGGATCATTGATCCAATGATGGAGCTCTCACTATATGGGTTATCTTCATTGCTAGTTGTGAAGCCCTCTTCTTTACTAGTGGTATAGCCCTCTTAGTTCTCTCCTTATTATGTTCTTTGTTGGTGGTAGTCTCAAGGGTTTTACCTTTTGTGTCTACTTCATAAGAATTCCCTCCTAAAAAGTCGAACTCATTGATCTTTTTGAGGTTGCAGTACAAGTTATTTAGAGGAGCGACCACCATGGTGTTCCTCTCAAAGCACCCTCAAGGGCTTCTTTTCCTTCTACGTCTAACTTCCATGAACGCTTCTGAGTCGGTCTCTGCGTTTCTAGTGTCTTCCTCTTCCTCGGTGATAGGTGGACAAGCTGGTGCCCTAGAGCTTGTCTGATCTTCTTTGGTGACTTCTTGGTTCTCTCTGTTTTTAGAGGTGCTCTGTTTCTGAGGACACTCTTTAATCCTATGTCCTTGCAGACCACAGTGAAAGCATGCATTTGGGAGATTCTTGTATGAGATTTCTTGCTCCTAGACTTCTCCTTCCCCTAGATCAATGGAAATCTTGGAGGGGAGAGCTTTGTTAAGATCCATCTCAACGCAAATTTGTGGATGCCATCGTGCATTGAAGGAATATTTTGCTCCTTCATAGATGAAACCCCCCACGTACTCCCTCGAGGCCAACAATCAACCAATATGTTTTTAGAGGTGCTCTATTTGTGAAGACACTCTTTAATCCTATGTCCTTGCATACCACAGTGAAAGCATGCACTTGGAAGATTCTTATATGAGATTTCTTGCTCCTAGACCTCCTTCCACTAGATCAATGGAAATCTTGGAGGGGAGAGCTTTGTTAAGATCCATCTCAATGCAAATATATGGATGCCATCACGCATTGAAGGAATATTTTGCTCCTTCATAGATGAAACCCCCCACGTACTCCCTCGAGGCCAACAATCGACCAATAGGTGCAACAATATCCCACAAAAAGTCATACAGGAAAAACAAAAGGTTAGGAAGCTCAACCCAAGGTGGGTAGTGCAAAGGTTTGGACTTGTTTCGGACAAAATCTGGGAACCACTTAAATAGACATAAGGTAGACCTCCAAACTTGCCATGTGCCCGCTTGCAACACTTGAAACGCCATCTCCTCATTCTCGAAGACCAAAAGTTGATGGTTTGCTGGCAAAAACTAGCATTCACCCACTATCAAGCCATGCGAGAACCACTCCTTATGAAGCCATAGACGAATGGACTCTAAGGGGGGGGTCTTGGGCCAAACAGTTGGCCAATCAGACATGTTTTAGTTCTTCTTGCTTTGCAAAGATAAATTCCCTGCTTAAGGAAACCACCGAGGGAGCACAATCGAGAGGGTTCCCTGCAGCCTCGCAAGAACTCAATGCCAACGGGGGTCCCAAATGGCTGACCACGAAGGAAAGGAGCACACCAGCCATGGGGCCAAGAGCAGGCCAAAGTTGAAAACCACTTCCAACCTAACAGCTCTCATCTATTTTTCAATGATCTCATTCACTTTTTAAGAACAATTTCTTAATTTCAACTTCCCTTCCGCTCCGTCGTCTCCCTTTCTTCAGAGTTTGTGATTTCAACTTCCCTTTCATAAAACATGTCTTATATTGATTTTTATTATTGTCAATATGTGATGGGGGAAGTATTCCAACCCGAAAATTTGAAGTGGATTGTGCACGAAGAGTAAAATTCGGAGTTTGAAGTCATGAAAATGTACTAATCGATGGATACTCACACTTGTGGCTCAATGAAACGAGAGCGACAAACTTGGAGAAGCAAATTCACAACAGTGTCAAAGCAATAACTTGTGCTCTAGCAGATCAATGCAAAAACTCTCTAGGGAGTTGTCAAACTTCCTTAACCTTCCAAGTCTCGGGAATCTTTCATCTATCGTGATAGCCTCAACTTTTCAAGTCTTGAGAATCTTGCACCTATTGTTCCCTTCGGTCATTTCTCTTTTTATTACTGACGCTCATTCATCGTTCTTTATGTAGGGAATTCCCCTCATGTTAGTTCCGTGAAAAGTAAGAAGTTAGAGATATAGAGAGCTTTTTTTTTTCAAATGGAAGCTCGTCAAAGACAATTGTACAAGTGAACAGGCCTAGCGCCCATGGGACCCCCCCTGAATCCCACAAAGCAAGGGTTTCTTAAAACTTACTAGAAGACATTACAAAGAAGGTCGACAACACTTTTGTCCCCCTCATGGGGGCCCACTTACTTTTAATTCAACAAGATTTTTCGCTTTATAATATAAAAGGCATTAGCCCATGCTTGGACTGCAATTGAGGTAAAGATCTCTAAAAAATCCATGGGTAAGCCAAGAAGCTATAGATAGTTTTGAGAGCTCTTAAAGATAAAGACTAAGCCTTTATTCTTGTCCGGAGGTCAACAAGACTTCATCAAGTTTGACAAGGTTTGTCCAAGAACTTGTGATTGAAACTACTATGAAGTTTTCCCAAGTATTAGCAAAGCTCATGCATGACTCATGATTGTAACCTCTTTAAGCACTAAGTCCTCATTTGGATTAAACTTTGGAATCAACATTTTCCCAAAATCAAGGCACAAAGAGGTAAAAGGGTCTAGAAATACCCTAGATTTTGAATTTTAAAGTTCTTTGCAAGACTTAGTAGGTGTATAAATAGACAATAACACCTTCATCTTAGCTCTCAATATTGGTGCCAATAAGGGTTCGAGAAAGGATCATTAGAAATGGTCATGAGAGTAGGATGTATTTTTGTGGATTGGAGAAAGCACTAATTGGTATGGGATAGTGGAATGCTAACTCTTTTTGAGAAATTTTCTTTGATGGATACAAAGGAAAAGAACTCAAGATTCATAAAAAGCATCAATTAGGCTATCTTGTTCTTCTAAAAGTGCATTGAGGAAATGTACTTTCAGAAGAACAAGATAAAGAAAGGAAGGGGAGTTTCTTTTTCTTACATTCATATTGGAATGGAGTTTACAAAACTCTTCCATCTCCAAATACTGAATCAAGTTCGCATTCAAATGTTTTCAAGTTTCCAAGGCAAACCACGAGATTGCGAAATGATCGTATGAAGGAATCAAAACCTAAATATCAAGTTAGTGGGAATGACTTAAAATGTGAACATTCTTTTAAAGAATTTAAGTGATAAGGTACTCTATAAAGTTATGTTTCGACTTTCGGATAAGTTTCACTCACACATAAATGTGAACATAAAATAGGGTGGTATGGAACACCAAATTTTATACTCAGATTGATGTAGGAAAGATGGTATAGGACATTAGATTGTTAGAGGATAAGTTTCATTTAGTCATAGAATGAATCTTGAAGCAAGATTGGATCGTCAGGGGAATTAAAACTTTGAAGCGAAGTTTAAATTCAAGGAGGATAAAAGCATGATCTTACAAAATATTTTAAGATAAAGTGTTTTACAAGATAGTTCAAGATAAAGTATTTTCTATTCACAAATATTGATACATGTTTGGAGAAGTAGGACTTTTAAATGATCTTTTCAACCAAGGTTCAACTGACTAAGTCAAACACCAAACGCCAAGCTCCTAGTGTAACTGGGTATATTCAATCCCTTGACTGAAAGTAATGCACAAGAATTGTATTCCCAATAAGGAGTCATAAAGATTGAATAAAGGAATTAACTTACTCTCAAGTGAAGCATTATTTTGAGTAAAATCTCATTGATACAACCTCAGTGGGTTGACACAATGATGTTGGATATCATACTACTATATTTTGGTTGGATGTTGTTTAGATTTACTCCATCAATCTTTTTGAGAATCCATTTTCTTCTTAGAAATAGATAAATTTTTTCAATGACTTGTTGAAACAGATCTTTGAGAGATTGAAGTCTTGAGTCACCTAAAATCTGACACAAAGCAAGTTCAGGTATCTTAGAAGTTTGTCTTGGTTGCATAAAGTTTTAGTTCTTTCTTTCTGCTTTCCAAATCTTTTGGATTTGACTCGGATAGAGTATTTGATTCTTTTCCCAAAAGTCCAGTGTGAGTTGGTTGGAACCTAGTAAATATATCAAACATTCCACATAGATTTTATGTACAAGAACCCACTCAACATTCAAAAGATTCTTAGTCTCAGTTTAGTTATTCATTTAAGTTTGTTTCAAGCTACATAGCATAAGTCTAATGACTTTCATACAGTTGAGTATACTCTTTGAAAAAAAAAAAGTTAGGAATTTCTCATAAGATTGATAATTCCCAAGAACTTAAAGCTAAATATTTTTAGAAAAGCATCCTAATTTGTACAACTTTTGGATTTAACTTGATCAAGTTAAAGAAGGTTGACCAAAAGTAAATGGCAAACTTTCTCCTACATTCTACATAGGATTTTCAACTTCATAAGGACAAAGTAGTCCTCTAGTTAGGCAAAAAAAGAAAGTAAATGTTGGTTGGGGATGAACCATAGTACAAACATCCAAGTTAGATGTTTGGGACAATGAAACTTCTAGTTTTCCAAATAAAATTCAAGTGTTATTACTTACTTGTAGATAGGCCTCCATTATGAGTGACCATGTGTTGGCAACAGTCAGGGCATCTCAAGACAAGGGATCCAACATAAGAAATCAGAGCAAAGAGAAGGGCCAAACAGGCAAAGCAGTCAAAGACGATCCGACAAATAGGCCATGCCATTTTCATCAGTACATGAAGATTGTAAATATCTTTTTTGATAGATTAGACTCCACTTTGTTCAAGCCGAGTCGTCCTCAAGCTTGAGGAGTATTAGAAGTATGTATGTACCAATTTTCATAATTTTTAGAGCTCATTTGAGCCTCCAAAATAGCTTAGGAACCTAATTTTTTACTAGGCTGGACACTAAGTCTAGACAGGGCCACTAGCTAGTCAAAAACTATAAAAGGAGCTAGAGAGCTCATTTTTGGGTAGAACAAATTGTAGTTTGAACTAATAAGAGCTCTTGTGATTGTCTTTTGATCTTACTCAAAGCTTCCATTGTCTCTCCTTCTTCTTACATGTGTGTGCGTGTGTGTGTATGTGTGTGCATGCTTGTGTGCTTGTCCTTCACCACTTATGCACATCACTTGCTCGAGGTCTTCATACCATCCTCATGTCTTACCGGATTGACATTAAAGGAGGTGCTACTCACCACTGAGCTACACCAAATTTTGGCACCGTTGTTGGGAATTGAGCTCTGAGGATGAGTGTGTGATGGTAAGACGTAGAGTAGAGATGTTGGAAGAGTAGGTAAGCATTTTCATTTAGTTGGTTTTACCTTTCTCTTCACTTCTACACACCATATCCATTCATCATCATCTTCACCACCATGACCATATACCTCCATCTCCATTCATTTCCTCATTTTCACTTCAAAGCGAGAGCGAGAGAGAGCTTGTATGCGCACTTGTTTTCTATGTTTTTTTGAGCATTCTTGCAGGTACTAGCTTCCATTGCAGCTGTAGTAGCTCGAGCAGGTGAGAAAACTATCTGTGCAGGTTCCAAGATGTTGACCTCTGTCCGATCGTGATTCACAAAAAGATTCGATATTTGGTAAAACAAAGTGCATAACCACAAAGTACATGATTATCACATTCTACATCACTAATTACAATCTAATATTTTCCTTAATTCTTTGTCCGTCGTGATTAGCACAGTCGATCATGATCGACAGCCATGACTGACACCTATGTCAATCGTGATTGACACAGTCCATCGAGATTGGCAGCCATGATCGACACCTCTATCAATCGTAACCAACACCGTTGATCGCGATCGACAGCCACGACCAACAAAAGCGATCGATAGAGTCGATCGACAGACCTTGTCAATCGCAATGAACCTGTCAAACATGATCAATAGCCACAATCGATTTCCACGTCAGACTCTGTCAATTGTGATTGACAACATAGTTCGCATGCCTATGTGTCGATCGTGACGGACACACCATCGATTGACTAAAATCATGTCGAAATTTGTAGGAAAAGCTTCAATCGCGATTGACAACCCTCACAATTGACACCATCAATCGCAACCAACTTTGTTCATCGTGATTGATAGGCCACAACGGAAAGCTCTATCCATCGCAATTGACAACCCTGTGGATAGTGATTGACAGGCATTTTTGGCCAAATTTTTAGAGTTTTGTAATTTTCAAATCTTGGAAATTTTGGGCATACTTTTCAAGCAATTGGTGCATAGTGAGGCCCTCGAGAAACTAATTCCAAAGATCTTGTTTTCTTGTTAGCCTGTTTTAACCTTATTTTAACACTAGAACCCTGAATTATCATAACTTCTTCATATGAACTCCGTTTCATATGAACTAATAGATAGGGTATTTTGAATTTGACCTTACACACGGGTGAAGAGTTGTGGCATGACTAAGGGAATTTTCATAAAAGCAAATCAAAATTGGGTCTTTTTATTACATGAATGGATCGGGTTTGTTAAGTCAATTCAATTGAAATCTTGAGCTAACTTTGGGACTCTTATAGGTCTATTGAGAGGATCGAAGGGCATCGAGAGCACTAGCATACTACAAGCTTGAGAACAGGGTTCTTGAGCACCCAAGAGCAAGGGATAAGCAATTAAGGTTGGAATCATTCTCAACTCCCTCTATCAATTCCTAGCTTAGGCTAAGTGTGAGTCATGCTAGAAGTAAGTCAAGGTGACGATAGGCACCTATCATGTTGAAGACTACTTAAACACTCAAGTTCAAGCATAAATATAATCTCTTTGTGATCGATAACTTTAAAGGAAAAAAATCTAATGTGGTACGATCAACCTAAAGTGCGGAACTTCACTCAAGTATTCCTGATGACATGATATCTGACAAGAGCATAAACATGATAACCAACTAAAAAGGAACCAAGTGACTGATACAAAGTGATCTGCAACGAGGTTATACTTGGGGTAAAATTGGGGTTGTTCAATAATGCATATGAACCTTAGATCAGGACGACATCGAGGGAGAGATAGACAAAGTCTTAGGTCTTCATAGCCTAGTGTCAATCACACTGCTAGGTCTTGGGCCCAGTGGTTGAGCGATTACCCATAGTACCCTAGCTCTGAGACTAGTGAATCAGAGATTTCTTATGGTATGGAGAGACCCACAGGACGTTCAGGTGTGGCTTACTTAGAGAAACCTGAAGGCCCTTACAAAACTCAATTGGAATATATCAGGACCAACCGATTAGGTGCTTGCATCTATGAGAACAGTCTGAGAAGATCTGTTGTCTAGATTAAAAACCCAGATTAACCCATTGGACTAGAACATTTAGTCATCAAGTTTGAGAATGGTGCATAAATAGATAAAGAAGGAACAATGTACATAGTCACCAACCAACCACATAGAACAGATGAATTTGGTAATGTGATTCCAGAGACAGACTTAGGTGACATAGATCAAGGGAACTTAGGAAGAAAGCCTAGAAATCCCCGAGAAAAATCAATCCTAACTAGAATCATCACTTCAGAGTGGGTTCCCCAGGACAATAAGAGCATAGATCTACTCTTGAATTGAGAGACTGATGAAGCTTTTTGGAAGTATAAACCTGACCAACCTAATGAAGTAGGAATCATCACAATCAATGAGTTTAAAGATCTTGATAGCCCAGGCAAAGTGACCTATTTAGACACTACTTTAGAGAGGATCTTTGTGGTCTCAGAGCATGGTAGGCATGCCTACACTTGGAAGGGTGCATCTGTTCCCCCCAACCAAGATCTAATGTCTCTTATGGTCACCAAGGAGTGGGAACATCCCAAGCTCATGGAGCTCAAAGGGACAGGAGTAGGGATAGGCCGGAAGTAAGATCTACTAACCCACTAGGAAGAGAAAGAATGAGAACAGAGGCTGATAGAATGGAAAATGAGAGACATAGAGACCCAAGGAATCAAAGAAATGTAGATAAAGTCCCTGTGCCAAGGCATAGAGAACACACTAGGACCTTGAGGCCTACACAATTGGTTAAGTCCATGAAGAATTGCTTTGATGGCACAGGAGACCCGTATGACCATGTAGTAGATTTTAGGCAAGTTTTGAGAGTTGAAAAAGTTGAAGACTTGTTCACTCAATACAATGCTTTTGGCCTGACTCTCAAGAACATCGCATTGAATTGGTTTTAACCGCTTCACCAGGGTCAGTTAAGAAATATTGATCAGCTTCTCGAAGCATTCATCACTAAGTTTATAGAACATCTGAAATCTGAAAATTACCACCTTCTCTTGACTTTAGGGTTACTGTGCCTATTCCCACAACATCCAAATCATTGCCATCTGCAATAGTAACTCTTCTACCTGAAGAATAGGAAAGAGAAGAAAACACATCTCTACAACGTGTCATATGCTCTGTAGCACTTGAGTCAAATATCCAAGGACTTGCTAAAAGAACTTGTAAAGCTACCTTATCAAAAGCTACTTCCTCAATGGTGATATAGGCATAAGAATCACCTTGAGATTTCCCTTTTTTATCATCTTCTACAACATTACCTGATGACTTTTTCTTTTCTGTTGCAATCCTTTTATAACATGCTACTTTTAAATGTCTAGGTTTCTTGCAGTAAAAACATATTACTTCCTTCTTCTTAGAAGACTTCTCTTTAGATGTAGTAGATACAGAATTTGAAGTAGAAGGTGAGAGGGACCTACTTTCCTTCTTGGATTGCTTTTTCTTCTTATCCTTCTTCTTCTTTCTACCCTTTGATGAAGATAAAAGTGCTTCTTCATTCTCTTCCATTCCCTTCAACTAATCTTCATCTTGAAGTAACAAGAACTCTAGCTCTTCAAATGTAACCTCTCTATCTCTTGTGGTAAGGGTAAGAGTGGTTATAAAAGATTGATATGAAATAGGAAGTGAATTAACTAGCATATTTACCATTTCTTCATCTGATATGTCAAATCCTACATTTAGAAGTTGATCTCTCAAGTCAACGAGTCTCGTAATGTGGGTTTGAATTGACTCACCAGCCTTCATCCTTGTATTTGCTAGTTGTCTCCTCAAGTAAGCTTTCCTTGCAGGATTTCTGCTCTAAAAAAGATTATCAAGCTTTAACCAAGCTTTTCTAGAACTTTTGCAAGATTTGATCTATGGTAGAATATGCTTTTTAACACTCATTGCTATGAATGAAAGTGAAAAAGCATCTCTAGCATCCCACCTTGCCTGATCTTCAGTAGGAAGAACTGTAGGTAAAGACCTACTTGTGACTCTGGATATCGAAGTGGTTACCTCTTCTTCAGTTGGTTCTGCAATAGTAATTCCAGGACCTCTTGAAGCTGTTGTGGCTCCTTCTTTGCCTTCTCATCTGGATCTTGTTAAGGATCCATTGATGATACTCCATAAATACTTTGTCACTAATGTATTCATCATCATGAAACTCCACATGGGATAATTTGAAGATCCATTCAACTTGTCCTCAATCTCAATTCTAATCTCACTCATCTTAACTAAGTGTTTATGTCAATTATGCTCAGATACCAAGTGTTGGAATTTGGGGCCCCAAGATCGTTCCAAACTAAAACCTTTTGAGCATACACACTTAATTAATTAAGATGATAAGTGAGAGATAGAAAGGAAGAGATCTTGAGACAAGGATAGAGAACGTAAGCCAAAGCTTACTCACTAAAAAATAGATGTCCAAATTACAACATGGGAGTACTACTCAACCATATAAAGTGGTGCACTCACTAATGGAAGAATATCCAAGAAGATGATGATACAAAATTTAGACTATGTTGGAATAAGTGTGTGTGAAGTGTACAAACAACGAAGCTAACCTTATTCTCACAAAATAGTGTAACAAAATTGTAAATCAACCAACCCTAATTTTGAGATTAGGGTAGAGAAACCCTAAAAACAAAATATAAGGTTAACTCACAAAAGATAGTTACCACCACTTTGTAGAAGACTTCTTGCTCCAAGGGAGTAGCCTCGTCTTCACCAAAACTCCACCTCCAAAGCTTCAAAACACCAAGAGCTGACTTGAATTGTGTCAAGAGTGTGCCCATATGGTTCTTATATAGGTGAGGTTCTCCAAAATAAAGCTATAGCGAAGAACCTCCAATAAAGCAAAATCATAGCCTCCTCCATAAAGCAAAAACACATGTAGCGCAAAACTTCCAACGTTGTTTTATGATCCCATGCTTTTTATGCTAAAAATAGCATGTGACTTTTAAAAATAGAAGCCGGTGTCTCAATATAGAACGATCGTATTCTTTTCATGATTTATTCATAAAAAACCATCGCCAAATATTTTAAACCAAATGTACATTGACTTCCAACATAATTCCACAGAAAGAGACACACTTTCTTCTTCGAATCGATATTCGCCAAAATTTCTAAGGGAGAACCAAGAAGAGAAATGGGCAAAAGAAAGTGAAAATCCTCCTCCTATTGAACTTGCAGATGGCCTACATGATCAATTCCCACAAGACATTCCTTCCCTTTATGGGGAGCGGGAGAATATCCAACCTAGTGAGAGATTAGATTTCGAGTCTAATTCCTTACGTGAACTACCCCATTTCATAGGCCCATGGGAAGCTAAATCTACTTGTATGAGAGCACCCATAGTCATGGTAAGGAATGAAAATTCAATCATAGCTAGGAACATGGAAGTGGTGAAGAACTCTAAAGTGTAGTGCAACCTCACTTTAGAGGAGCTACTCAAAGTTAATCGAGAATTGTGGAAACATGTAGCCAACCAAGTACCAAAAGTAACAAAACCTAGTTCCCAGGTAGGATCTCATAGAACAGTGCCAGAAATACCTTTGGACAAGATAGGAGACATGAGTGAAGGAGAAGAAGGGAAAACCTATCTCCCCATAACTCATCAAGGTTACATGACCAAGGATATTTTGGACTCAGTGCGGGAGTTGCAATTGCTACCACTTCCCTATGGAAGTGTTGGGGCAAACCAACACTCAAACCAACAAGAATGAAGTTGCAGATGGCTGATGGTCATATAGAGAGACCTTTGGGATTGCTAGAGGGAATAAATCTCACCACTTGTGGGGTAGAGTTTGAGCTCACCTTTGCTATATGTGATTGTTGCTCTAGCACAATGGTGAGAACCACGTTAAGAAGCTCCACCTCCTTAATGTCAATCCGCGGAAGAGATAGGAGTGATATGAAGATCGTGAATGTGAGATGAAGTGAGAGTGAAGGTGAGAAGCATAGAAATGCACACACACGTACACACACACAACGAAGAGACAAGCAGGACACAATGGAAGGTGAGAAATAAAATCTATTACTCAATAACACTCTTACAAGCTCAAAATAGCTCTAAGCTCACACTAACCTACAAGCTCACATCAAAAATGAGCTCTCTAGCTCTTTTTATAGATTCTAGATTAGTTTTGACGGGTTTCACATCTAGTGACCGGCATAGTTAAAAAATAGGTCCTATATGCTATTTGAAAGGGTAAACGGTGTCTAAAAATAACCAAAATTGGTACGCTCATTCTATCTAAGCTCCTTAAGCTTGAGGCCTCCTCGGCTTGCACAAAATGGAGCTATGAATTACAAAAAGGGTTTTCCTATATTACATATGTTACAAAAGTGATGAAAATTGCTGTTGGAGGTTTTGAAAAGTATTTATAAAATATCATTCTTTGAAAAATGATTCGACTGACTCCCTGATCTATCTTTACATGCTTCCGCGTCTTCTATGCATCTGGCTTCTGCCAACACCCCCCTCCCTCTCGCTTCTATCATCCGCGACAGAACCTTGTTGTGAGGTCTGTTGGATATAATTCTAGAGGAGTTCTTGAGTGAGGGTGTGTTCTGATATGCAAATTCCTCGGGCCTGATCTGCCTCGAGTTTCTCCCAATCAATGGGTTGCGGTTCATCGGATGGTGGGAGTCCATAATGCATGGAATATACCATCTGTTCACACGCAAATAATTGTAAGAGGTGTGTAGGCCGGCTGATGAACACTTCTGAATGGTATTCCCAGAAACCAGTTGTGAACATTTCTTTGAAAATTTTGCTTGTAGCACGCCCGTAAGTATTTAACTCTGCAATGCCAGGCGTAACACACCCATAGCAATGGTGTTGTAATCATATCATATGCAAGATCTAGATTGCCATGCTCGAAGCCCGGGGTGTTTACATGAGGTGCCTTAACACGATGGAAGACTTTGAAAACCATTTGCATCATGACAAATATCTTGACAGTCATGTGCGCTGCGATATCGTCCATATGTTTCAAGCGAGGGAGCCAGTGGTGAATTGTGGCCATCATGTATCCGACGGTTGGTGGTCCTGTGGGTGGCCTGAAATATGGGTAATTTAGCCAATCTTGGCATTGCTTGTTATTTTGTACCTTAATCGCAAATGCCTTCCAGGAGTGGTGATGTGGCACTGGTCCCCAACATGGGTTATAATTTAAGTGTAATGGTGCCTTGACTCAAGTACTCATCATCTCTAGATAATTCTGTAAGAGATCCTTACGCCAATCTAGTTGATAAATCTCTCCTTGCTGCGCATCCAGTGGCAAATCCTCAGGCTCAAATTGAGTTGCGTGGGAGGGATTCTTGCCTGTTTCTTTCTCTATGGCCAACTGATATTCTGCCATTAACATAAAATACGGTTTGTAGTGTAGCTCATGCCTAGATATGTATCTGCGAGGGGCCAAATGAGCAAAGTAGGGGGACTGTAAAATGCGTTCTTCAATCATTGCCATGGCGTGTAACTGCGCCTCTACCCGTGTTGAGTGGGTTGTTCCAAGTTCTTCAATGGTCTTCATCCATGCGGGAGTTGGAAGTTTGAAAGTCGTCTGACCTTCAGCCATGACGCGTCCACCTGGGATGGGTTGGGGTTCGTACGCCTCTTCAAAAGTTTCCTCCACCGGAATAGTTACTATTTCTTCCTCTGCTGGGAGTTCCGATGGGGAGTCTGGCCTTGGGGGTGCTTCATATACAGCTATTCATGATTCAAGAGCTAATACCTGGGCCCGTAATGCATTGAGTTTCGCTAAGATTTGAGGAGAAGGGTCCATAGGAGTTGGTAGTCCTTGCTCTATAGGAGCTCTTAACTGAAGTATTTTATGATCTTCTTTCAACTTCTGATATTCCTCGTTCATGCTGTCGTACTCATCTAACAATCTGACATGATCATCTAGCAACATTTTCATAGATTCTAAGGGCATGGCCTTAAAGCGACTGGGGCTTAAGGGTTGGTCTAGCTGATCTAGAGCAGCTTCTAAATTCTCTCTGTTTTGTTCCTGTAAACGTTGGTTCTCTTCTTTTGCTGCTGCCAAGTGTCAGTGAATTGAGCTACTACTGTAAATCATTGGTTGTCCTCTGCAGCGTCTGATAACTCATTCCAAGAGATGCAAACTCATCTCTTACTTGAGTCATGCAGGTGAACATCTGTCAGAATGCAGTATCTACAATGGGTGATAATATTAATGGTGTGTTAAGTGAAGATGCAGTGGGGGTAGATGCAAAGGGAATGGGGAATGGGGGTGCGAAAGTGGATGCCATGGTTATTGTGGAAAAAAGTGAAGTGCCTAAATATGGTTGTGACATGAATGAAGTGAGTGGTGGTGCGGTGGGTGGTGAGATATCCATGTCGCTGGATGTGGTGTCCTGTGCGGTGATTGTGAATAGTGGAGTGATCGTGGGTGCGTGTGTGGGTGTAAATACGGGGTTTACAAAGGTTGAAGAGTAATTTACAGAGGGGTTCTCTTGGACTTCTTAGTGGAAAGGGGAAAGAGGAATTACGGTGGGTCGAAGAGGTGAGACTGGGGAGAAAGTTAATGGAGGTGGGAATGGGAAAAGGTGTCTTGGAGGTGTGGGGAAGTTTGGGAAGGATGGAGGGAGGAATGGATTGGATAGAAAGGTAGAAGTGCTAGGAGGTAGACTAGGGTGAGTGGGTGCGGAAAGGGTTAGAGGAATCAAAGCAACAAACGCTTCTGCTACTGTGCTGTTGAAAGATGTGGATGGTCGGGGAGAGATTGGATGTACAGGGGAGAGTGGAGAGATGGGAGGTGAAAGAGGAGTAGTTGGGGTGGCAGGTACTCCGATTACAGTGGTGGTATGTACAGCGGTAGTGTGGGGTGGGGAGTCGATGACAATGGTGTCTTCTACCAATGAGCCCTCGGGGATGAGACGTGCTTCTCGTGCCTGTTGGGATGATTGAGCACATGTCGGTACTCGAATGTATTCGCGTGGTTTGGATAAGAGTCGTACTCATCGAGGGTCATATTGCGGTAACGATTTACTCTGCAAATATCTTAATGCTTCGGTAGATCCTACTGATTTAACAAGCTCCCTAAAGCCTTTGATGTATACTTCTTCGAAACCGCCTGAGACAAGTTCTTGTTCTATGATTGCTTGGCTCTCTTCTTCCGATAACTTCTTACGCGCCCAAACCTTTTCCATAGTACGATAAAACTTTTTGATGGCCAAGGTGTATGCTGCTGCTTCGAAGGTTTCATCTTCATGCGTGCTGGTATCACCCTGTGTGTCAGTTTGTTGCCCTTGTTCATCTGTGTGTACATGCTCTGGGGATTCGTGAGTGCCCCGGATGGCTTCATTGTCTCCATCGTCTTCATCTGTCTCTGTTCTTTCTTCCTCGGAACTAGATACTACTTGTCCTTGTGGTTGGTCCGGGGGAGTGGTCGGGTAGCTTGGCCGTTTGTATTCCTGAGACAAAATCTGGCCTTCAGAAAACTGAAATTCATTGGAGAAAGCATCTGGCATTTCAAATTCAAACGTTGTATCTATGGGTTCTGCTTCCATGTTAGGTATTGGAAAAGAAACCGCTTCCACACCAATAGTGGTGGGAACTTCTGCTGCCGTGGTGGGGGGTCTTGGGGCTGTGGCTACTTGAGGAGCGACTGTACTGGTAGTGCTCTCTGTAACAATAGGTCATGATAAGCGTATGCGAATAGGTTGTACAGTTGTAGGGGCCTCTGTCAGAGTCTATTCAGGAGATGGTTGAGGGGACGGTGTTGGGGGATTCTTGGACAAGAAGGAGTTTGAGGGTTTGTAGGAGAAAAGGAAAAGACAAGAAGAGAAAATACACCCTGGAAGCCTCTGCCGATTGATTACACTAAGACAAATACAATGTTGAAGCACAATACAAGCCAATACTTCTGTGCAAAATCCCACAGAGTGTTCAATTACAAATTACCAAATACCCAAAGTCTTCTTACTGCCGGCCTCCTCTGCACCAGACCTCCACCTGCTTCAAGCTTACCCTTTTGCACACCTTGCACCAAGCTTCCACTAAGGGGGAGGAATGAATACCTTCTGTCGGCACGCGCACACTGCAAGGAGACCTTGAGATCCTTAGGGGACTATCTTAGCACTCTATGCACAATCCCTTAGCCACTCTCCATGCACTCCTTCACTTCCACTTCTCTGCGTCGCACACTGGTGACTCTTTCACTTCTCTCTCTTGCTTACTCTAGGATGCCCAAGAATATTCCTTACCTTGATTTGAGTGTGTCGATTCACGTACGCTCCTAACTGCAATAGTATCTTGGTGCTCACTTTCATGTCCCAAGATTGACTTCACAAGTGGCAGCCAACGACTCCCTGTTTTGTCCTGTAGTGACTTTAGACTAAAACCAAAAATTTAATTGGGGGGGGCCATATTTTCACCTGTGCATACGCTGCCGCTTGACATACCTTCACATTTCCTTTTAAGTCTTCACTTTTGCACATAAGGGAGGGTTCACGTGAACCTTCCCAATTACTTTGAAAACACTTTGAACCTTAGGGAAATTAGAGAAAATACCTCTGCAACCTGCAACCCACTTTCTCCAATTTACCCTTTGTGGACAATTAATTGTGCACTACCTGTGCACTTTGACACCTGCACTTTAGCACTTTGACTTTGCACATGTTGACTTTGACTTTGACCTTGTTGACTTTAAACCATTGACTTTGACTGTAATTGACTTTGACCAACATGACTTTTATGGGCTCAACAGTTGCCCACCACCTAATGTGCTCTCCGTCCCAGAGAGCTATAGCCAAAACTCTGAGCATATAGGACACCAGGATAATGGAGCTGCAAAACTTCAAAAAGACACTAGAGCAGGCACCAAGTCCATCGGAGCAGTAGAGAAAAAGCACCAGAGAGTAATCAGCAATGTGGGTAGGGTGGAATGTTAGGAGGAAGGAAGGGTGACATATTGTTGAAGTGGAGAGATAAGTAGGAGATGGGACCAAGGATTGAATTGGAGAGATAAATGGAGGATGGCAGAAAGTGAAAATATGGAAATGTATATGTACCATAATGGGAAATGTAGTTGGAGGTTGGCAATAGAGGGGGGAAAGCCGTGGTTGGTGGGGTAAAGGGGGACGTGTTTTGGTGAAGGGAAGGGGGCGGGGGCTTTTTTTTGGGGGGGGGGGATGGGTTTGGGGAAAAAGCACAAAGAGGGAGACGGGAGGATAGGGAGGGGTGGCAAATAAGGAAATACCCAACCAGAGAGAGACCAACCTGTACACATACATATTAATAAAACAACCAGCAACCAACCAGAGAATGCACAAGGAACACACAATGAACACAGAACTAGAATCTCATATATAAAAGCAGAAAAGTACAAGGAAACCACTGTCCATGGTAAGTACATGAAATGCCAAAGAATGGCAAAGAGCTGCCTAGCAGAAAGTACATGATGAGCCAATGAATGGCAACGGAACCAAAAGGATAAGTAAATGCATCCTACGAACTGAGCCTCAACAACAAAAGGAGGCAAGGGTAGACCAAATGAAGCGAGTGAAAACCAAGGGGGTATGAATACCTAGCCTAGGGGAGAGACACAATATGAGTGTGTGGCTAAGGCATCGGCGGAGAATGAGGCCCATCCCCAGGTGGAACATCGCCTCGAGGTGGAGGTAAGTCGGGTGAGGCGGGTGGAATGATGGCTGCCTCCTCAGTCCATGCAGCAATCCTGGTCTTGTACCTACGTAGGTGATCACGCTCTCGGCGAACCAACCGACACGCAGGACTATCACATATGCCTAAGGACGCACGCTGGTGGATCTCCATAAGAGCCCGAGTCGCAGCATCAACCTCATCTCGATAGCGGTCTCTATCCCGCTGCATGGCCCGCAATGCATCTCGTGATGTCTGCCACTGAGCCGCTGCAGCAGCACGAATGCGATCGATCGTCAGAGCATACTGCTGATGTAGTGCAGTTCTCGCTAAGACGGAATCAAGGGAGAGACGGGCGGCATCAGCGCCATCACTCGCGACGAGGCTCACATCATGAAGTAGGCCCAAGAAAGGTGGATCGTCGTCGAGGCTATCGGGGATGGAAGGCAGCGAGGCGGTGTCGGGAAGAAGGAGGTCGTGGCAGCAAGCCCACGCCTGGGGTTGGATCAGGCCCCGCTCTGATGCGCCGTTCCCGCTGTCCTGCGAGCGGCGTCTGCGCGCTGGGCGCCTCGCCTGTGCTCTCCGGAGCATGCGCGATCCTCGTAGGGTCCCTTGCCCCTCGGAAGTGTCGAGACGTGGGACCGTGGGCATCGAAAAGAGACAATGGGGGGTACCGCAGTGATACACGTGATGTAGATCAAGCTCGAAGATACAATCGGAAATGAAACTGAAGCCTCCAATAAAATGAATGATACAAACAGGCCGCTACAGTGCGGGCCGATGGTACAATAAAACCGCTATAGTGCGGTGCGATGATACAATATAAACGCCGCCGCTACAGTGCGGATCGGCCGATATAAAATAGATCCCTCGCTACAGTGCGAGAAATCGCCTACGGGATTCCGCTTCGGTCTTCGCGGTCCAAGCTTTTCTTTAGGTCTTCAATCCGCTCTTTATTTCAGGTACCCTCAGCAATGGCCTTCCTTCTCTTTACTTCAGATAATCAGAAACCGCATAAACCTGTAGGAAAGTTCCACAAGAAAGACCACGGGGTTCCGCTTCGGTCTTCGCGATCCAAGCTTTTCTTCCAGGTCTTCACTTCGGTCCGCTCTTTACTTCAGGTATCCTCAACAGTAGCCTCCTTTCTCTTTACTTCAGATAATCAGAAACCTGGATGAGCCTGAAAGTGAAGATTCACCAAGAAGTTGGACGGGGGGCTAGTAATGGAAAACATGTAAACAAAATACTCATGAATGAAATTCAATACTCCATACTAATATATGCAATATCACCGGATTTCAATTAGAAAATGCATCAATGGCTAGATCATATACAACAGGCTATAAGTAGCCAATAAACCTATTGATAATGTTTGTTAGTTCATCAAATTTATTCTTCCTCTTTAACAAGTGTGTGTTTACCTAGAACCTCTTGAACTACGTTTTCAAAGCATGATCACGCCTTGTATGGCACTTCAAAAACGTCTCCTTGGTCAACCAATGCCCTCTTGTAGTAACCCCACTTTAATCTACACTTGAGACTCTTGATATTCCTTAGTCAGTATTTTCACATTTCAAGAAGTGAGGGGCCATTTGCTTAGTCATAACAAATCCTCACATCACAACAGCCTCTTACATTTTTCATCGTACATAATATCTGCCCCTTGTGTGATGGATCCTACCATGGCAATTCAGCTTTACAAATATGTAAATTAATCAGATTCAAATGAATCAATTATGTCTCTCTCTCTATCCACATCGTGGAGGAGCTTAGATCTCTCTCTCATATCTACGTGATTTTCTCTCTTCCGTGCTTGTAGTGTGCCTCGGATCTCTTATATCTCTCTAATATCCCGATCTCTATGTCGGCAGTGGACTCATCTATCTCTCTAAGTCATCGAGTAATAGCCATCCTCTCCGTGTCTCTCTCCAGGATTCACCGTCAACAGTGCAGCTCTCTATCTCTCTCCTATACGTGGCCGCCATCCACTCTCTCTTCGTGCCTCATGTGCTCTGCCTCCTCTCTCTACCCAAGATTGTATCTCTCCTCCATATCTCTCTTCTGATTCCGCCTACAAGCTCTGTTGCCGCCGACATAATCGATTCTCTGTCTATCTCCTGAATTCTCTCCGTCGCGCACCTCTCTCTCTCTTGATGATTCCCCACCGACTTCCTTCTACGAATCTCTGCAACCCAAGAGGCTTCTCTCTCTCTCGGCGTCTGAATTCTGCTCGCGCACACCATAGATCCCTCTCTCTCTCTCTCCACTCGCGACATAACATTCCTCTGCACATTTATCTCTCTCTTTCTCCACGGGTTTTTGCCATCGGCGCTCCCTCTCTCGGCTATACTAAGGCTCGCCTTGTTCTGCATCTCTCCCAATTGTCTTGGGTTCTAGAACAACAGAATCTCGGAGGACTGGAGTTGCCAACCTGCTCAACTACATCAAAAACAAACCCGCACAGGAGAAAATATTAACTCTCTCTCTCTCCGCCAGTCTGCCTCCGACGGCGCCGACCAGACCCATCTCTCTCCCCATGACTTGTCCGAGGTCCTTCTTTTGATGACATCTGCGACCGCTGCAACGACACCGCCTTCGGACCAACTCTCTCTCCTCCATGAGAATCTTGCGAGTCCGACGATCTTCTTCAGCATGCAGACATCAGTCTGTCGTCTCCCCTCTCTCTTCATCTTCTCTGACACAGAACAGGTCGCGGGACCTCAATCTCTCTTTCTGATTCCACCTATGAGACATCCCGACCTTCTGTCTATGCTCCAACACGCATCGACTACCTAAAAATCACGTCGACAATTTCTCTCCCCTCTTTGTCAGGTACACAAGCGCCCGAGTCTCCATGACAAATCTCTCTCCTCCGAGTCTGATGTCACGCCATAGCGGTTCTCTCAGAATCTCTCTTGCTGTCTCTCCCGGACCTTTCTACGCACCGCCACAAGACCAATTCTCTCTCTATCAGATTCTCTTCGTCCACGCATCTCCGTCCGTCAAAGTGCAGAAGCCTCTGACTCTCTCTCGTCTCTCTACCCAATTTGCACACAATCAAACATGCTCCTGAACTCTCTCTCCGTCTCTGTCGGCGCCTTGTCTGTGCGCGATCAAGCCTGCACGTCTCTGCATCCAGCAACCAATATGTCTCTCTTGACGGTGGCACACTGGCACGCAAGCCGCAGCCCCTGAGACACTTTCTGCCTCTCTCCGTAGCCACGCCTTCTTCTCTCTCCCACGGCACCGTCTCTCTCTGTCTGCTTCGTGAGCGTGACACACAGCAAACATCTCTCTCTGCCGATCTCTTTGGCGTGCAACAGCAGGGCAACCTCTATTTCTCTCTTTCTCTCTCTATCACTATCTCTCTCTCTCTCTCTCTCTCTCTTAAATTTGAATGTTAATACAAACACGCTACTAGATGGAATATCCTCTCTCTCTCTCAGCATGGTAAGGAAGCGTGTGAGCAAGAATTATGAAAAACATGAATGAATAGAAATAGACAAAGAGCATACCTGAAAGTGAAGATTCACCAAGAAGTTGGACGGGGAGGAATAAAAGATGTCTGGGCACCTATTTATAGGTTTCCCCATCTCTTAGACTTCTCTAGAATCTTCTAACCTCCTTATCTAAATTTCTATTTCCGGAACCTCTTGCATGTTCATTTACTAATATTGGAAAATCACATCACTTATTTCTATTTTCTTATTTTTCTCCTTTTTTTATTTTAGTTTTGGTTTCACACTGTATATACAAATTAATTAATCTAAGGGTTTGGGCGAGGATAAACACCGTTTTCAAGGGTCTAAGCTACGGATTTTGGCCGGGCAAATTCGGGGTTTGCTCACAATTATCTCAAACTCGCCAATTTATGGGTTTATTTACAAATTCGGCCTAAACTCTAAAGGTTTCCAAGGATTCAAGTCCGATTTTCAAGGGGGTAAAACCACATTTTTAGGGGTTTTGAAGGGTCAAACCTAGGTTTTTATGGGTCTAATGTCTGTTGTTTATATACACGGATATAACACACATCTCAAACTTGTTTTCGCATCGCACAATCAATTAATTCAGCCAAAATATGTACAAAATATACCACTCTCTCGATCAAAACATCACACAAAAACTCAAAAACAATGAACTTTTGAAAAAAACTCAGTGCACACTCCCTGCGGGATTTCATCCCGACAGTCGCCCCCGCTAAACCTGCACATCGTCCCGATGGGCCAACCTGCAAGATCCAACAGAAGCGTATCAGGGTTCTTTTGAAATCTCTTTACACTTTTTGTCTTTTTTCTTTTCAAAACTCAAATCATGATCTCATGCAGTCATGCAATTTTTATAAAGATTGGTATGAATTTTAGAAAATTAAGTAGATTCAAGCTTTTCAAACATCATATTATGTTTCTGCGTCTGCAATCTGACAAGTAATCACATGAATAAATCATCGGCTTTCTAGATCTTTTGTTCGTTCAACTGGTTCAGATCCAACTGCTCATTCTAAGTACTAGCATATACATATGTTTCTATTAACTCAGTTTGTAGAATATACCTCGATTCCTACTATTTATCTCCTACTTGTCCAACTCTCCATTAGATCTTTCTTTCTTTTTCTCTTTCTTTTTCATTTTTCTTTTTCTTTTTCACTTCATCTCAGCTCAGCATTTCTGTTTATCTTTTATTTTTCACAAATCGGCCTATGTCGAAATCGGGTGCGACTCATGGACTTGTCCGCCCGGCCAAGTTTGTTCCACCTGTCTTCCGACCCGACATAGCGCACGATATACACAACGTCAGCCCTGCATGAAATCGATGTCAGCTCGTGGCTCTGACCACCTGATCAGAGTGACTCCACCCGCCTACCGACCCATACAGGCGCATGACAACAGATAGGTCAGGCCTACGACGAAACTAGCTACGGCTCGTGGCCTTGATCACCCGACCAAGGTGGTTCCACCCGCCTACTAGCCCATCGTAGCGCACCAACGACATACACGCACATATACAGCTGGCATGAGTATGAATGTTTCTTTATATCACGATCCATATGGAGGTACGATCTCATAAGAAACAAATAGTAAGATCCAAAGTTTCCCACACACTAAGTGTTCAAATCAATCAGCATATATATGCACTCAGTTTAAGCATGCCATCAGATTCCCAAGCTTTCACTCCCAAAAGTCTCTAGTCCACTAACTAATCCTATTCATATAATTCCTAGTTGCTCATGCTTCGTGCAAACCCATAATAGATATTTGGCATCTTCATTCTACATGATTTTCATAAATTCATACATATCTTTATCACACACGGTAATGCAATGCAAATGCTCTGACAGAAAGAAAACACATCTCAAATCAGAAACGTTTCACCTGGTCATTTTTCTTCATTTTGATCCAGCTTTTCTTTATCTTCATGGTCTATCATTATTCATCAGCATCAGCCTTAGTGTCATCAGTTCCCTCTAGAAGTTCTTGCTCAATCTCATAATCCGCTTCATTTCTTTTCTTGAATAATTTTATCCTCTTTCCTGCAATCAAAGATCTCAAAGGAGTACCATCTAACTCGCGAAGCTCATACGTACCATTCTCAAACACAGACGTCACCACATATGGCCCAAACCATCGTTTGGTCAATTTCTTCTTAGCATCATATTGAGTATCGAATGTACTGTCGTACACCAATACCCAATCATCTACCTCAATCCTACGTGGTCTGAGTCGATGGATTTTGTCAAAATAAATCTTGTTCTTTAGCCTTGACTCCTTTAATTTTTGGATTGCTTCTTTCAACTTTTCATTTCCTTGTTCTAACTGCTTTATTCTCAATGATAATAACTCTTCTCTCGTCATACCATCATTCCATGGGAGCGTCAACCATGTCACTATCTGAGTCTGCATGGGGAAGACTGGTTTCTGACAATACATCAATTCAACAGGCATGAAACCTGTGGACCGAGTGTAAGTCATCCTATCAGCCCATAACGCGAATGGAAGAAACCTAGGCCACTGCTTGATGTCATCGCTGCAAGCCTTAAAGATCGCCTTCACAATGGAAGAGTGACCTCTCTCGATCTTTCCATTTGCTTCTGGGTTATAGGCAGTGGTGAGAGACAATCGAATTCCATGACGATCAAAGAACTCTTTTGCTTCTCTCGCATCCAACTCTCCCCTGTCCGCAACCACTTTCTCAACATATCCGAATCTCGAGATCACTTCTTCTAAAAGGAATTTGCATACATTATAAGTAGTCTTCGTACGAAGAGCTCGACCTTCCACATGGTTGGTCAAGTCCTCTCTGGCAAGTACAATGTATCTCATCTTATCTATCCCTTTGGGCATGGTTACAAGGTCGACTACCCACTTGTAATGGATACAAGGAGGGTAGGTCGGATGTAACGGGTCTCTGTGCCTAACTGATGAATGCACCTAGCATGTAGCACAAGTGTCTACAAAATCTCTCACACTCACATAAATCCCTGGCCACCAGTAGGCTTCCCTAATCTTCTCATATGTAGCATAAAATCCTTTGTGACCTACCCATAAGGTCTCATGCATCTCTCTCATAACTTTTCTCTGAAGACTCCTCGAACTTAGTACTCTCTGTGGACTCTTCACCTTGCCTTTAGCATGTCACCAAATAAGCCCGTCCTTCAAGAAAAAGTTGTAAGACTTTTTCCTGATGGATCTATACTTATTTGTGGACCAGCCTGGGGAAGGTTTCAGAGTACTCAGATATCTCCCTATATCTCTCCACTCACCATCATACTCATTCTCTCGGAACTGCTCATATACATACACCAATGGATCGTATCTCATCATATGTATATCCCTTTCTACCTCATCATCATCATCAGACTCATCATCGAATTTTGCTCTTGAAAGCATATTGGCCACTGTATTCAACTTCCCAGCTATGTGTACAAATGCAAGATTTATGAACTTTATATAAGAGATCCATCTAAGCATAGCAATGTCCGGAGATGAACAATTTGCAATCATGCCAATGAGTGGAAGACAGTCAGTCTCAACTATCACATTCGCCCCAATGAAATACTCTTTATCGCTCTTTAAAGCAGTCACTAATCCCCATAACTCTCTCTTAATCTGTGGATATTTTCTTTGGGTATCATGTAGGATCTTAGCACCAAAGCGCACTGCATATCTCTGCCCCTCATCATCATCTTGCCCTATGACCCAGCCTATGCCAATAGGACTAGTATCAACGGTCAAAATGATAGGTCTCTGACCTGAATAGTCAACACGCTTCAGAATCGGAGCTTCAATTAGTAGCTGCTTTAGTTTACGCATAGCTCTCGACTGTTTCTCTGTCCATACAAACTTCTTTCTCTTTCTCAGGAGATCATATAAGGGGTTCGCAATGTGAGCAAAGTGAGGAATCCATATCACATAGAATACACAGGCTCCTAGAAACCTTCTCACCTCACTGACATTACGACACACTTCAGAGATCCTGCTAATGGCCTCAACTTTCTGCGGGTACGGCTTGCGGCCATAATGTCCACACAGATGTTCTACAATGAGGACCTCATCAACGCCAAAAACCAATTTCTCTAAAGAAAGTGTTAGCCCCACATCTTCAAACCTCTCAAAGATCTTCTCATAGTCAGCAATATGGTCACTCACAAACTTTCTACATCCTGAAGCATCTAAACTCACATCTTTCACTCTTTCCTCACATCCCTTTATCGGAACATCATCAATGAATGGCATAGTCACAGATGGTATAAAGTCTCGTAAAACCAGATTCATGGCATTCATCATGTGAGCCACAGAATTCGTCGCTCCCTACGGCAAAGTACACATGCGTACAAGGCCCAGTGGAGTCCTCATGGTCGTAATGTCTCTACTCTCCATAGCCAACTGAAACTGGTCATAACCTGAATACAGGTCTCCCATAGAGTAGATGGAATGCCCAGCAAACGCCTCAGCAAACTCATCCACTATGGGTCCTGTCCCTACATTTCTAATTGTGACTTTATTCACAGGCTGCAGATCCTGAATGAAAGGAAGCTTCCCATTTTTCTTCGGCACTGTAAACCACCTATTCGAATATGGAGCCGAGGAGGGTTCCAATATCCGCATGGAAATCTTTTCCTTTAGCAGCCTCATCAGCTTAGGTAAGTGAGCCTTTGGGACTGGTATAGGCCGGATATTCCATGGTATATGTGGCACTGTAAAGATAATCATGGGAGGTACTTGTTTCAGGTCTGCACAACCTATCTCATGTGGGAAAAGTGCAAATGCTTTTTCGTGTTTCTTGATGACTTCAATAAATTTTTGTCTCTTCTTCTCTCAGGAATGGTTTCTCTCCAAACTTGATCTCTTTAATAGTCTCATCAGTAAAATGGTGCCCTATGAGCTCTCGTCGTCTCAGCATAGGGTCACCTGACACTCGCAGATATTTCTCATGACTATCTTCTAGCAATGGCTGAGCTATAGGCTTCACTTTCTTATCCACAGTCTTATACTTTGTATTTACACTTACTTCATGCTCTCTCATAAACTCCTCAATCATCTCATACTCTTTGATAGAACTGAGCATAATCATTTCTGATTTCTGATTTCTCTCAAATGCCTGCTCAAGCTCTTCCAGAGTAGTCGAACTTCTCTCCAACTGGATCACATCTTCAATCTTCTCATCAGGTAACATCATTCCTAAATCCTTATAGTGTCTCTCATGAAATTTTCTGAATTTATTTGAAACATTCTCTTTCTGTAAGCATAGCAACTTGAATGCAGATGAATAAATAGAAAAACTTTCAAAACTATGTACAAAGTCATGCGAGACATCAAACCAACTCCCACTGTTGTCTCGCTCAACAGTGGATCCTAACAGAAATTTTGATCAGCAGAAGCTCCATACTCTCCAACAGGCATACACTCATCATGATCATGTGAATTAATAGGTTTCTTTCTTATATTCTTTCTATTTCTAGAGTGATTCGGACATACAGTCATCACTTGTAAAGAATGAAGGCCAGATCTAGAACGGATTCGTGCATAGGCAGATCCATCATCCATGACCTTAGACTCCATTCGCACCTCAGCTATAAAGGGCTGCCCAAGGATAGCCTCATATGAACAATGGTCCTGGACAAAGAAGTGAAATTCCTCAGAAATCCCTCCTATGGTCACAGGCACAAAGGCACATGCCCCAAGCAGTGCTCCTGAACCATTATCCGTTGTCCTCATCCTCCATCCATGATCTTTATCAATCGGCCACCTAAACTTATCATAGAGCTTCTTAGAAATCACATTTATCTTTGATCCTGAGTCAATCAAGGCCAGAGCAAAACATGACTCCTCATTGCTCCCTAGCTTCACCTTCATCTCAGGTGTTCCTCTCGCCCAAAAGATCCTGCTAAACTCACTTTGTGTCTTCCTCATTTCATCATCAGGTATGATAGGACCTAGAGAATTTTTATGACACCTGGCAACCTCATCATCATCATCATCAGATGTATCACTCAATGTAACTGCTTCATTTGTCACTTGAATATCTTCAGGTGCTTCTTCCATCTCTACATCTTCAGGTAGTGGAAACCTCTTTCTCTTAACCAGCTTTATAAAACTGTCCTTGAACTCAGGCTTCGCTCAGGAAAGATATAACTAGGTCAGGTTTTAAAGCATCTAAATCGGCCTGTGGAAGTTGTTCATATCTTCTCAAGAACTCATTCAAAAGTTGAGTGAGGGATGCAGTTGGCTTCGGAGAGCTTATCCACCGCAAGAACCCTTCTCTACTGTGTTGGGAAAAGTCTTCCAGATAAAACAACTTATGCAATTCTTTTCTGAATTCGGCCCAAGGATTTGCTATATGTGCTATAATAGGGGCTAAAATGGATCCTGATACTACCCGTGTGAAGTAATGTGCAAACACATCCTTGGGTAGACCATAAATCCGTGCCTGTTCCTCAAAAACATCTAGGTACTCGGTTACATTCAAGCCTGTAAACTTTCCTTTTTCTCTCAATGCCGCTTGGACTACGCGGGCCCCTTGTTTCTCTATTACCATTTCCTTGAATATATCCTCCATCTCTGTTCTCTGCTCTGTCCTAGAATGTAGCACAAGGTCCAGTGTAAGTGGTTCAACTATCTCTCTAAGCTCAGAGTAGAGATCAGAGAAGAGGCTTGATGAGTCATGAGCCAGGAGGTAAAGGTCAGTCTAAGCTCTCTGAATTGCCTAGGCCAAAGTCTAGTCGAACTGTCCTCTCTTCGATTCCCAAGATTTCAATGTATTTTCCCCTCTTTCAATGAGAATTTTCTACGTGATGAGGATCACCGGGCAACCGCCTCGCTTCACGTCGGGTTCAGGTGTCGGGAAGAAGGAGGTCGTGGCAGGAAGCCGACGCCTGGGGTTGGATCAGGCCCCGCTCTGGTGCGCCGTTCCCGCTGTCCTGCGAGCAATGTCTGCGCGTTGGGCGCCTCGCTTGTGCTCTCCGGAGCGTGCGCGATCCTCGTAGGGTCCCTTGCCCCTCGGAAGTGTCGAGACGTGGGACCGTGGGCGTCGAAAAGAGACAATGGGGGGTACCGCAGTGATACACGTTATGTAGATCAAGCTCGAAGATACAATCGGAAATGAAACTGAAGCCTCCAATAAAATGAATGATACAAACAGGCCGCTACAGTGCGGGCCGATGGTACAATAAAACCGCTACAGTGCGGTGCGATGATACAATATAAACGCCGCCGCTACAGTGCGGATCGGCCGATATAAAATAGATCCCTCGCTACAGTGCGAGAAATCGCCTATGGGATTCCGCTTCGGTCTTCGCGGTCCAAGCTTTTCTTTAGGTCTTCAATCCGCTCTTTATTTCAGGTACCCTCAGCAATGGCCTTCCTTCTCTTTACTTCAAATAATCAGAAACCGCATAAACCTGTAGGAAAGTTCCACAAGAAAGACCACGGGGTTCTCCTTCGGTCTTCGCGGTTCAAGCTTTTCTTCCAGGTCTTCACTTCGGTCCGCTCTTTACTTCAGGTATCCTCAACAGTAGCCTCCTTTCTCTTTACTTCAGATAATCAGAAACCTGGATGAGCCTGAAAGTGAAGATTCACCAAGAAGTTGGACGGGGAGCTAGTAATGGAAAACATGTAAACAAAATACTCATGAATGAAATTCAATACTCCATACTAATATATGCAATATCACCGGATTTCAATTAGAAAATGCATCAATGGCTAGATCATATACAACAGGCTATAAGTAGCCAATAAACCTATTGATCATGTTTATTAGTTCATCAAATTTATTCTTCCTCTTTAACAAGTGTGTGTTTACCTAGAACCTCTTGAACTACGTTTTCAAAGCATGATCACGCCTTGTATGGCACTTCAAAAACGTCTCCTTGGTCAACCAATGCCCTCTTGTAGTAACCCAACTTTAATCTACACTTGAGACTCTTGATATTCCTTAGTCAGTATTTTCACATTTCAAGAAGTGAGGGGCCATTTGCTTAGTCATAACAAATCCTCACATCACAACAGCCTCTTACATTTTTCATCGTACATAATATCTGCCCCTTGTGTGATGGATCCTACCATGGCAATTCAGCTTTACAAATATGTAAATTAATCAGATTCAAATGAATCGATTATGTCTCTCTCTCTATCCACATCGCGGAGGAGCTTAGATCTCTCTCTCATATCTACGTGATTTTCTCTCTTCCGTGCTTGTAGTGTGCCTCGGATCTCTCATATCTCTTTAATATCCCGATCTCTATGTCGGCAGTGGACTCATCTATCTCTCTAAGTCATCGAGTAATAGCCATCCTCTCTGTGTCTCTCTCCAGGATTCACCGTCAACAGTGCAGCTCTCTATCTCTCTCCTATACGTGGCCGCCATCCACTCTCTCTTCGTGCCTCATCTGCTCTGCCGCCTCTCTCTACCCAAGATTGTATCTCTCCTCCATATCTCTCTTCTGATTCCGCCTACAAGCTCTGTTGCCGCCAACATAATCGATTCTCTGTCTATCTCCTGAATTCTCTCCGTCGCGCACCTCTCTCTCTCTTGATTATTCTCCACCGACTTCCTTCTACGAATCTCTGCAGCCCAAGAGGCTTCTCTCTCTCTCGGCGTCTGAATTCTTCTCGCGCACACCATAGATCCCTCTCTCTCTCTCTCCACTCGCGACATAACATTCCTCTGCACATTTATCTCTCTCTTTCTCCACGGGTTTTTGCCATCGGCGCTCCCTCTCTCGGCTATACTAAGGCTCGCCTTGTTCTGCATCTCTCCCAACTGTCTTGGGTTCTAGAATGACAGAATCTCAGAGGAGTGGAGTCGCCAACCTGCTCAACTACGTCAAAAACAAACCCGCACAGGAGAAAACATTAACTCTCTCTCTCTTTCTCCGCCAGTCTGCCTCCGACGGCACCGACCAGACCCATCTCTCTCCCCATGACTTGTCCGAAGTCCTTCTTTTGACGACATCTGCAACCGCTGCAACGACACCGCCTTCGGACCAACTCTCTCTCCTCCATGAGAATCTTGCGAGTCCGACGATCTTCTTCAGCACGTAGATATCAGTCTGTCGTCTCCCCTCTCTCTTCATCTTCTCTGACACAGAACAGGTCGCGGGACCTCAATCTCTCTTTCTAATTCCACCTGTGAGACATCCTGACCTTCTGTCTATGCTCCAACACGCATCGACTACCTAAAAATCACGTCGACAATTTCTCTCCCCTCTTTGTCAGGTACGCAAGCGCCCGAGTCTCCATGACAAATCTCTCTCCTCCAAGTTTGATATCACGCCATAGCGGTTCTCTCAGAATCTCTCTCGCTGTCTCTCTCGGACCTTTCTACGCACCGCCACAAGACCAATTCTCTCTCTATCAGATTCTCTTCGTCCACGCATCTCCATCCGTCAAAGTGCAGAAGCCTCTGACTCTCTCTCGTCTCTCTACCCAATTTGCACACAATCAAACATGCTCCTGAACTCTCTCTCCGTCTCTGTCGGCGCCTTGTCTGTGCGCGATCAAGCCTGCATGTCTCTGCATCCAGCAACCAATCTCTCTCTCTTGACGGTGGCACACTGGCACGCAAGCCGCAGCCCCTGAGACACTTTCTGCCTCTCTTCGTAGCCACGCCTTCTTCTCTCTCCCACGGCACCGTCTCTCTCTGTCTGCTTCGTGAGCATGACACACAGCAAACATCTCTCTCTGCCGATCTCTTTGGCGCGCAACAGCAGGGCAACCTCTATTTCTCTCTTTCTCTCTCTATCACTCTCTCTCTCTCTCTCTCTCTCTCTCTCTCTCTCTCTTAAATCTGAATGTTAATACAAACACGCTACTAGATGGAATATCCTCTCTCTCTCTCAGCATGGTAATGAAGCGTATGAGCAAGAATTATGAAAAACATGAATGAATAGAAATAGACAAAGAGCATACCTGAAAGTGAAGATTCACCAAGAAGTTGGACGGGGAGGAATAAAAGATGTCTGGGCACCTATTTATAGGTTTCCCCATCTCTTAGACTTCTCTAGAATCTTCTAACCTCCTTATCTAAATTTTTATTTCCGGAACCTCTTGCATGTTCATTTACTAATATTGGAAAATCACATCACTTATTTCTATTTTCTTATTTTTCTCCTTTTTTTATTTTAGTTTTGGTTTCAGTATATACAAATTAATTAATCTAAGGTTTTGGGTGAGGATAAACACCGTTTTCAAGGGTCTAAGCTACGGATTTTGGCCGGGCAAATTCGGGGTTTGCTCACAATTATCTCAAACTCGCCAATTCATGGGTTTATTTACAAATTCGGCCTAAACTCTAAAGGTTTCCAAGGATTCAAGTCTGATTTTTAGGGGGTAAAACCACATTTTTAGGGATTTTGAAGGATCAAACCTAGGTTTTTATGGGTCTAATGTCTGTTGTTTATATACACGGATCTAACACACATCTCAAACTTGTTTTTGCATCGCACAATCAATTAATTCAGCCAAAATATGTACAAAATATACCACTCTCTCGATCAAAACATCACACAAAAACTCAAAAACAATGAACTTTTGAAAAAAACTCAGTGCACACTCCCTGCGGGATTTCAAAATATACCACTCTCTCGATCAAAACATCACACAAAAACTCAAAAACAATGAACTTTTGAAAAAAACTCAGTGCACACTCCCTGCGGGATTTCATCCCGACAGCGAGTGGGGGTGGGGCCAGGGTAGGCTGGGGTAAAGTGGGAGAAGCAGGAGGCAAGTGATGAGGATGGGAGGTGGAGGAAGACTCAATGGATATTGCTGGAGATGGAGGAGGGTGTGAGGCACCGGCTGGGGGAGGGGGTGACTGAATGGCCGAGGCAGGGATAGAGGTAGGAAAAGAATCCATCAACCGTGTATAGACTCTCCTAGCGGGTGGTGGAGTGGAGGCTGCCATGGGAGTAGATGCCTGCGGAAGAGGGCTAGGGGCTGTGGGCACTACGACGGGCAGTGGTGGAGGGGGATGGGGAGAATGGGCAATAGAATATGTAGGATGGGAAGTGTCAAGACTATGGTTGGATGCTATGGTCTGTGTACCAGGTAGATGAAAGAGCCAAGCCAAAACCGGGGCAGAATAAACGGAGAATGAACGGGTGCCACGGTGGAGGGCATCATGGAATCTGCAAGAGCGAAGTAGGAATGACTGGAACATGAGTGTGCCATAGGGAAAAGGGTGGCCATGTAAAAAACAGAAGAGAGGGTCAGCTATATGGATGTCGTGCAACGGAAGGTCCGAGGAGGGACTACGAAATAAGAAGAAGAAAATGAACGAATGAAGTACGGCGAGCTGGTATTGTGTGGGCATGGCATCAACGCCATATAATGATATGCAGAAAGCTGTGGTCTCTTCCCGAGATAACCCTGAGTAGAGTGCTGGTGGAGCATGAAACGAAGAGATGCTAGAACCTATGCCTGCAGCTACGACCGCAGGGGTCAGCGAACCAGAGGGAAAATGAGGGAAGTCAAGCCGCACTGTGCAAATATCGGACCCCTCAGCCTCAGATAAGAGGAGGGAGGCTAGTCGCCAAAGACCAGCCTGACGGAGGCATCCCTCGGGAAGTAGATCGATGAGCGGGATCGGAGGCAAGGCTAAATGCAGGCGGAGGGATATGGATGAAGATGAGTCTCTATGGTCAACGATGGATGACGACGGTGGACATGGAACAGGAGAGGTGGAATGGCTACCTGAGCTGCATGCGGGATGGCCACTAGAACCATCTGAGTGCATCGGCACGGCTGTGGTAGCCGCAACAGGAAGGTGGTGACCAGGGGGAAGGGTCCCAAGGCTATACAACGAGGAACCAGAAAGGGAGAAGCATGGAAGGGAAACCGCAAAAGGCTGACTTCCCTGGAAATGGGGAGGGGTGGAAAGGGTAGTAGGGCATGGAAATGGTGCGCAAGGGACAGAGTGGACCATGGAGGGGAGGGAAGAGGGCGGGGGGTCCCTAGGGGCGGGGTGTAGGGTGGCGACAGGTACGGTGGGGGTGGAGGCCAGAGGGGCGGAATGGGACGAGGCCATAGGAAAAGGAGGGCCTACCTCTGAATGGATAGGATCGAAAGCCAAAGCCGAAGGAGCAAGCTCCGAGTACGCCTCGGTAGCCATGGATGAATCCTGCTGGGGAGCTGAAGATGCCATAGATGCAGATCAAGAACTTGGGTAACAAAAGTGCTGCAACCACAGAGAGCAATGGTCTATGAAGCTAGCTCTAAAGTGAACATGGGTAAAACATAGAAAAAACATCGGAACTGGGAGCACAGAAGCCAAAAATTGGATTCAGCACGATCGAATACCCTAAAAACGGTTGTGAAAATGTCAAAAACGGAGGGTTACATGATTAATTACAGATGGATACAGATAGAATAAGAAGGGAAGAGGAAATAAGAAAAAAAAAATAAACCAAAATATAAATAAAAATAAAAATTGCTAAAAAAAAGAAATATATAAAACACTAAAATACAATAGTTAATGAAAATATATACAAAAAATAAAAATAAAAATAAATACATAAGAAATATGTAAAAAATAAAAAATAAATAAATAAATAAGAAATATATAAAAAAATAAAAAATAAAATAAAATAAAATAAAATAAAATAAAAAATAAAAAATAAATAAAAAAAAGGAAAAATAAAATAAGAAAATTAAAAAGAACAAAAAGGAAAATACCTGTATATATGCCGACGCTGGTGATGCCGCCTAAGATGGGAAGTAGTGTTTATATGGGGGGGGGGGGGGGGGGGCAAGGGTTTTTTCTTTTTTTTTTTTTTTTTTTTTTTACCCTCAACCCCGAAAATTCTAGGGGGGGCCCTTTTATTTTGGGAAAAAATATCCAAAAAGAGAGAAAATTGGAGAAAAATCCAAAAAAATGCCAAAAATTTTTGAAAAAATTCTCATAAAATTTTCTATAGGGCTAGGCTTAATTTCCGTACTCAAAACCAAAATGAGTTTCCTTTTTTCCTCCTATTTGGCAATAAAATGACATCTGAAAAGGATAAAAATGCTAAAAAAAAAATGCTAAAAATGCTAGAAAAATTTTCCAAAAATACCCAAAAATTGTACTTTTGTAGCGGTTATGAAATGCCTTCTAGGTTTGCTAAAAACTCAAGGAAAAAGTATGAAATTGATAAAGAAAACTACTAAAGCTGAGCAAAATGAGATGAGAAAGCTATGTACAACCTGGACAGATTTTGCAGTTCCAGGTGATCCATACTTCTTCAAGTGTGTTGATGGTAGGCATTGAGCCTTGATATGTTGACAGTGGCAAGGCCTCTCCTTTCAGCGTCTCTAACTCCACAACACCCCAATTCAGCATTGTTTTGACTCGATAAGGTCCTTCCCAGTGTGGAAGCCATTTACCTCTCAATTGTGTTGAAGATGAGGTCTATGAAGAAGAACTAACATGTCTGGTTCTATGTTGTTGTTCCACCGATGTCGATCATGTGCCTCCTTCCTCTTCATATGAGTCTCTATCAATTGTTTTGTTGCTAGTAGACGAATCTCCTCCACTTTATGTAGTGCTCCAAGCCTCTAAGAGACATCACAATCTTTCTTGCCCTGCATGAATGCTATTTTAGGTGATCCATGTAAAAATTCAAAGGGCTCAATGGGCAATATGTCATAAACCAGTTGGAATGGAGAATATCTCGTGGCCTCTTTGTAAGCTAACCTGTATGCCCATAGGGTACCTTGATAAGCAATGCCCCAGGAAGTGGGTTGTAACATACACTCCTTCCTTAACATTGAAATTAAAACCTTATTGGTCGATTCAGCCTGTCCATTGGCTCTTCGATAGTAGGCACAAGAGGTCCTATGTAGAATTCTATACCTGTTGAAAATTTCCTACAGGACCTTATTGACAAAATGGGTACCCTGATCTGTACAAATTTCAAGTGGACATCCAAACCTGCAAATGATGCTACTGTAAATGAAATCAGCAACAGTTTGGGTAGTGCAGTCGGGGGAGGCAATATCTTTAGCCCACTTTGTTGCATAATCTGTAGCTATCAAGAGATATTTCTCTCTTTTTGGAATCGATGGAGGGTAGATGGGCCCTATAAAATCTAACCCCCACTTCTCAAATGGTTGCCAAGAAGTGGAAACAATCAAGGGGTTATGCCTCTGCTTTGTTGGCTTAGGTCCACACCTTTGGCAAACATCACATGCCTTTCCCCATTCATCTGCATCCTTAAATAGTGTAGGCCACCATAGACCAGCATCCAGTATCCTCTGACTCATAATATGCCCTGGAAGGTGCCCACCACCTATTCCTTCATGTGCAGATTGAAGTACTTCTCTCACTTCTTCTTCTTCCAAGCACTTCCTAAACCTGTCATCCTTTCCCTGTCTATATAATTTATCTTCAATGAAGGTATACGGTCTACTCTTGATTAGCAGTCTCTTCCTTTGCACAGCACTAGACTTTTCTGGATGCACACCAGTTTTAATGAAATTCTTGATATCATAATACCAACCTTGAGCTTGTACAGCGAACAGATGAGCATCTGGAAAATCATCATTGATTCCACTAGCTTGATCCATCATATTGATTTTGGATAGGTGATCCGCCATAACATTTTCTTTACCTAGTCTATGGACTATAGAAAAATCAAACTCTTGGAACAACAATAACCACCTCCATATTCTACCAGTGGCTTGTGGTTTGTTGAGCAAGTATTTTAGTGGTTGGTGATCTGTTATAATAATAAATTTTACTCCCAGTAAGTAATGATAAAATTTTTGGACAGCAAAAACCATTGCTAGGGCTTCCCTTTCTGTAGTACTGTAATCCCTTTCAGCCTTGGTCAAGATTCTACTGGCATATTGAATTGGTCTGTCCACCTTAAATTCTTCACTAGGTTGGGTCAAAACTGCCCCCACTGCATAGGCACTGGCATCTACATGTATATGAAAGATTTTTGACCACTCAGGTGTGATCAAAATAGGAGCAGACACTAACCTTGAGCGTAATGTTTGATATGCTTTTTCCTCCTCTTCTTCCCATTTAAAAGGTATTTCCTTACCTGTAAGTCTAGCCAGTGGTCTGGCTATCTCTGCATACATTTTTATAAACCTTCTATGGTATCCAGTATGCCCCAAGAAACTCTGAATCTCTTTAGGAGATTTAGGTTTAGGCAACTTTAATATAGAAATGATTTTGTCAGGATCTGGGGCCATACCTTTAGCCGACACCACATGTCCTCAGAGATTTCCTTCTGTCACAAGGAAATGACATTTGTTTGGATTGAGCTTTAGCTTAGTCTCCCTGCATCCCTTGAAAACACATTCTCCAGCTTTCTCAAGTGATGTTCCAAACAATGTAAAGGAGTCTCCTTGTGAGAACGTGAAAATGAAGAGAAGTCATCCATGAAGATTCTAAGTGATTCCAACAATAGTGGGCCAAAAATGAGATTGACCGTTCTGTTAAAGGTGGCTAGAGCATTTCTGAGCCCAAATGGCATTTTTACATACACATATGTTCCCCAAGGTATGATAAAAGCAGTCTTTCACGATCCTCTAGGTGTATTGATATTTGATTATAGCCACTAAATCCATCCATAAAGCTATATAATGCATGTCCAGCCACTTCTTCAATGACCTACTCTGCAAAAGGCATTGGGAAACCATCGGGAATGGTCACCTTGTTGAGTGCTCTAAACTCAACACAAATTCTGATTTTATTAGTATTCTTCTTTGGTATTATAACCATAGGTGAGAGCCACTCTGAGTGTTCCACAGGAATGATGATTCCTGCATCCTCCATCTTTTGTATTTCCACATAGACAGCTTCAGCATATTCTGGGTTAAGTCTATAACTCTTCCCTCTTATGGGTTTGGCTCCATTAACCAGAGGGATTCTATGCTCTCCATAAGTGGCAGGCACTCCTTCTAAGTGTTTATAATGCCAGGCAAAAACATCTGTATAATGGGTCAAGAATGATTTTACCTTTTCAAGGAGCCCTGGGTGGCTCCACAACCAAGTGGCCACCAAAACTGGCCGATTATTGTCTTGAGTGCCTAATTGTATTTCTTTGATAGGATTTCTCTCTACCATATTATCTTCGTGCTCATCTCCTTCCTTGTCTTCTTCTACTAGCTTTTCGTGCATTGCTTCATAAGCAGGTGTATTTTGGATTCAATGTGTTCCTCCTTGTCCTGCATCCATCCTGCAGGGATTTCTTGAATCGGGAAAGAACACTCTTCACTAGAATCTTTTACCTTGCCTTTAGCTTTAGTAACTTCCTTATCTGTGGTTGTCATATCCTCCTCCAAGTTGTATTTGAGGGGTGTCTTCCTGCCCCTTCTGTGGTCTGTGATGGGCTCTCCCAATCCATCAACCTGGACTTTCTCCTCGTCTTCATCATAACCTTCAGTCATGCAAGAATTATTAAGAAAAAATCCAAAACAAGAGGAAGAGTTGCCTGTTTGGAGCCAATTTAGAATATCCTCTTCTTCCTCGAAATCTATTTGGGTTTGATCCTCCGATTCTGGTTCCATGCATATGCCAACTGTTTGCATCATGCTGGTGTTTCCTTGATTATCTGGGCCCTCTTCTAAATGAATCTGTGTCAGCTCTTGCCCTTTCTTTTGTACCCACATAGTGTCCTTGCCCCAATCATGAATGACACTTGCATGCCTCAGCCATGGTCTTCCAATTAAGAGGGGAAATCCTCCTTCAACCTAGGGCAATCTTAAAACCACAAAATCCAGAATGAATAGATTACCTTGTACTTCAAGTGGAACTTTTGGGATCACTCCCAAGGGCCTTACTTTGCTCTGATCTGCCAAAGTAACAGTGAAATTTGCAAGCCTTGAAGGGTAGTCCAATCTTTTCCATTGTATGTTCAGGCATCAAGTTAATGCCAAAACCACCATCCACAATAACTCCTTGAAATTCATGACCTTTGATAGATACTGTCAGCTGAGGACTTTTATAATTTGTAAGGGGTGCTTCCCCTACAATTTTTCCTTTATGTAAAACAGTAGTCTTTGCCACCAAACTTGTAGTGGAAGCTTCATCAATTATCTGCAATAACTCTGACCTGAATTTCCCATCCATCTTTATTAAATAAAAAATACTAACCTCCTTTTTCATGGACTTGAGTAGTTTTGAAGCCTCTGATTCCTTGAGAGCATGGGCTCCAGTTGACTTATCAAACTCCTCATGAGCCATGTTGAAGGCATGCCCAATGGCATCACTGGTACATATGAGATCTCCTTTTTGCCTTGTATCTGCACCTGTGGTGGCTTTATCTTCAGATGGTTCTCTGACTTGATTCCATTCCTTAATCTTTGATCCTTGTCTTATGTCTGCTTGAACCTTCCCCTTGCTTCATGTCTGCACAGTCAAAGATTCTATTTCTTCTAACTGCACCACCCTAGTAGATGGTGATGGCTCATTGACTTGATCACACATTTCTTCTTTGTGCACAGAATCATTTGAATATGGGGCCCAGATGAAGAGGCTTGATTCTTAGGAGAACAATTTGTATAATGGTCTCTAGCCTCAGGGTAGTTCCTGCAAGGAGGGGCATTTTCTGGTAGGGTGCACCTACTTTGATAGTGCTCGCATTCTCCACATCTAAAACATATGATTGGCCTCCTAGGCCCATTTCCAAAGTTATTCCTCTGTCTAGGATTATAATTGTTACCTTGATTGGGTGCAGCTTCCATCACATTTGTTGGTGGTAGGGGTCCTCCTTGTGTCCAGTATGTTGTTGTAGGTATTCCCCTTGATTGGCATTCATGGGCCTCATGACCAACTTTCCTACATAATTGGCAAGTCACACTCAACAGAGGACATTCACTTACTATATGCCCTTGCTTGTTGCACATGGAACACCAAAGTCCACTCTTGATTCCACCCCCTTTGAGTTCCTGCAGCTCCTGTCGCAGCTGAGCCAATTCCTCTGCTTGGGCCTCCTCCTCCTTTTGGAGCTTTAGTGCTTTAATCTCCCTTCTCAACTGAACAACAGCATTCTCCTCCTCTTTCTAGGGCTTATTTCTTTTTAAGCCCTCCAGCTCCTTCCTTAGCTCGATCACTGGATCCTCCATTTCTGTACCATATGTTGGTTGGGAAGAACTTGCTCCATACTAGTGCCTTATCTGCTCCAGGCGTGTAGCTGTGTTGATGAACTCCTCTATGGAGGCTGTAGGTAACACTAATTCCTTTATTTTGCATTGGGTGGCCACTGGTAGGGGCTTGGCTAACCATTTCTTAACAAAAAAATCATGTGGTGGATCTGGCAATTTAGTCATTAGTGCCTTGGCCCTAGTCACAAACTCTGGGAACTTTTCACATGGACCCAATCTCAAAGTTTCTAGTTCTTCTATGATAATCTCTATAGAATTCCCATTCTGGAATTGATTTTTAAATGCATCTTTCATCAAATCCCAAGTTGTAAAATGGTTCTCAGCAAATTGGCTGAACCATTTATTTGCTAATCCCTCTAATGTGGTAGGGAAAAGTATCAAAAAAGCATCATCCCTGCCCATTAAGCCTCTAGTCTTACATAGTGCTAAAAAACTTTTTATGTGTTCATCCGGATCCCCCTGAGCTAGGCCTTTGAAAGAAGGAAACTTTATATTTAATCTTGAGAGTAAGGTTTCCAAGTCTACATGTCCCGCCAGGCTCTTTACTGATGAGGTTGAAGATAGTGGACTGGAGGATCTTCGAACAACCTTCCTTCTTGTTTGCTTGCAGGTGACCCTCAATGTTTGGGACCGGGTTGTGGTCATGAGCAGCTCATAGTCCACTTAATATGAGACACTTGATAAGAATATTTACCTTTTGGTTGATGAAGTAGCACTATAGTAGCACTGTAGACACATGATCTCTTCTATACTTTGCACTTGGTTTCTCCTAAGTTCAAATCTCCTTGGAACTCCCACCGGGCGTGCCAAATTTTGTTGGGGGATTCTTGGACAAGAAGGAGTTTGAGGGTTTGTAGGAGAAAAGGAAAAGACAAGAAGAGAAAATACACCCTGGAAGCCTCTGCCGATTGATTACACTAAGACAAATACAATGTTGAAGCACAATACAAGCCAATACTTCTGTGCAAAATCCCACAGAGTGTTCAATTACAAATTACCAAATACCCAAAGTCTTCTTGCTGCCGGCCTCCTCTGCACCAGACATCCACTTGCTTCAAGCTTACCCTTGTGCACACCTTGCACCAAGCTTCCACTAAGGGGGAGGAATGAATACCTTCTATCGGCACGCGCACACTGCAAGGAGACCTTGAGATCCTTGGGGGACTAGCTTAGCACTCTCTGCACAATCCCTTAGTCACTCTCCATGCACTCCTTCACTTCCACTTCTCTGCGTCGCACACTGGTGACTCTTTCACTTCTCTCTCTTGCTTCACTTAGACTATGCTTCTCTTGCTTACTCTAGGATGCCCAAGAATAGTCCTTGCCTTGATTTGAGTGTATCGATTCACGTATGCTACTAACTGCAATAGTATCTTGGTGCTCACTTTGATGTCCCAAGATTGTCTTCACAAGTGGCAGCCAACGACTCCCTGTTTTGTTCTATAGTGACTCTAGACTAAAACCAAAAATTTAATTGGGGGGGCCATATTTTCACCTGTGTGTACGCTACCGCTTCACATACCTTCACATTTCCTTTTAAGTCTTCACTTTTTCACATAAGGGAGGGTTCACCTGAACCTTCCCAATTACTTTAAAAACACTTTGAACCTTAGAGAAATTAGAGAAAATACCTCTGCAACCTGCAACCCATTTTCTCCAATTTACCCTTTGTGGACAATTAATTGTGCACTACCTGTGCACTTTGACACCTGCACTTTAGCACTTTGACTTTGCACCTATTGACTTTGACTTTGACCTTGTTGACTTTGACCAGTTGACTTTGACCTTTTGACTTTGACTACAGTTGACTTTGACCAACATGACTTCTATGGGCTCAACAGAGGACGATTCGGGAACCTGGAGAGATGGGATAGTACCTCTCATGCGCTTCCCTGCTCGTGCTTTGCTGGCATTCCTAGCTTTCTTTGTTGTTCCCTTGAATGCTTTCAGTTCCTCGCTTGTCATTGCACGCTCGATAGGTAAATCGTATGCCAAACACATATATACAATGCACGTGAGAGCGCAGCATCCATTGATTACCTTCTTTCTTTCCCATCTATGTTGTGCTAGATACAACTGATCAATGATCCAGCAAGCTAGATCAACGGTGTGAGGCCCAGTACATGCTAAATATAAGCCAAACCAGATACGCTTGTGAGGCATGGTAAATCGGTCCTGAGCGGGGAAAGCGAAGTGTTGCATGCATATCCTCGAAGGTTTGGAGAGCTCAAGTGTGATTGCTGAAATATCTTCCCAGTTAGTAATATCTCCACGTTTCATAGGCTCTGGAATTAGCCTTTCGCGCTCTGTCGGTGTGTGGGTTCCATGTATCTTGATGGCCGCTCTAATCAAATCTTTTGTCAAATAAAACCTTTTGAATGGGGGTTCATTCACCAAGGATGGTAAAATAAATGTATCGGGTAGATCCTTGTTCTCCGAAGTTGCCAAAGTGGTGACTAAGTAATAGCATCTGTAGAAGTCTGGTTTAGGCAAAGGGTCACTGAATTCTGTGAAGCCTGCTCGTGCCCAAACATGCGTTAGGTCTTCTCTGTTCTGTAGTCCGAACTCTCTTGAGAAAAATTGGTACTTGGCCCAAGTACGGGTATCAAATGCCAAATTGGCTTCAAAAATGAAATCTGCATCCGCCAACGGGCCTGCTAATCCTTGGAACCAATGTGACTTACGATGAATCTTCTCCGTATATCCCCTAGGAGGATCATCGATCGGCATGGGTCCTGGAAATCCCTGAAATTCTGGTGGTTGAGCTGTGGGATGTGGTTTCGCGAGTAGTCCTCCAATATTGGCCATGGGTATACTGGGGCCAGCTTCCGATGGTCCTTCTACCTGCATGATGAATGATGCGAGCGTGTAGCGGATCTGCTACAAAAGATTAACACATTAGTATGGAAATTAATCATGATCCCATTAAAGTGAGACCGCAATCCCTTTCCATAACCGATGTGTAACCCGTGTAGCCGAGTGTCGTGATTGTTGCAAAACTAATGCAGGTCTCTAGACACCTACATGCGTCAGATGTTGCATGCATTTCTTGATGAGATGTTATTACAGTGATGTTGGCTTATAGTTTGTGGGTTTGTACAAGGTTCAGTCGTGATTGAGTTATTACAAGGGTAATGTTTAATGTTTCTTCTGAGCAACAAAAGTTGAGATCGGATGTGGTGGGGTTAAAGGGTGAAGAGATTTCTGAGGGTTATATATTACATGGCTTGAGGGTTGAGCTATAATACACTTTTTGGGTACCCAAATCTGCGTGGGTGTGGGTCGATTCGTAAGATACTTCTTGGCGATCCAAATTTGTCGAATGTTTGAACTTGAAGAAGGTCGAGTGGACGTGGGATATTGCTTCTACTTCTGCTTCTGCTGAGACTTCTTTATTGTCATTGTCCGCATTGGTGAAATCTGTATGTGGTTTCTGTCCTTTTGGCACCTATATTTATCTTGTGCCTATTGCTTTGTGATACTGATACTGCTGCTTTCTTCCTTGTGTCATTTGATGTTTTCGTCGGTCTGGGTTCCTCTATTGTGATTGACTCTTTTGTGGTTGAGGTTGAGAGGTCGGATGGACACTCTGCTTTGGAAAAGAAGGGAGGTCCAACACTTGCGAAACCTGCCCATTAGGAAGTGCTTCGTTTTGTACTATTAATCTAGGCTAGTCCGCAGTAAGTGTGGAAGGATGGGCACCGCAGGGTATCTTGCCCATGTGGCTGCTGATGAAGTCCACCTGACCTGCAATGGTCCCCATTTGTCCGCTGATGTAACCCACCTGACTGCTGATTGTGTCTGTTTGACCAAGCCGTTGGGTGACTGCCCCTTCTAGTTTGCAGGAAGCCCAAGGGAAAATCTCCTGACGTCCTTCTAATTGACAATTGTCCATCGCCAAGCCCGCGTGGGTTGGGGTAGACGTAGCATGACTTATCTGACCAAAGATCGTCCGGTCTTCCATAGCATGCATTGCATAGGGTCTAGGGTTACGTACTTCAGGCGGATTGCCGTTAGGGAAGTCAAGCGGTATCACTCACTTCTGATCTAAGGTTCCAATCTGCAAGGAGCCTTGTCTAAGGTTTAGGTCCACTATGTGATCGTATAGCCAATCTTGGCCAAGGATTAGGGGTTCTATCAGGTCCTCGTCATGGCACACTAGTAGCTTCACTATCATGGTCACATCATGTATGAGGATAGGAAGGTCCACCTCACCCATGCAAGGGGTTTCCATGCCTCCTAGCCCTATGAGGTATGCCTCAATTGGCTGCATTTCTATTCCTGAGTCCTTATAGTGGGACCATCTAATCGCACTAGTCGCAGCACCTGAGTCAATTAAAGCCCTGAGCTCTTGGCAAGGGTTGCCGTGCTCTAGCCTGACTGTAATGAATGGTCTCCGATCCACTATGCTAGGATGAGTACTTGACTTTGCTTGACACATGGCCATGGGGTATCTGGGTGTTGTTTCCAGATGGTTATAATGTTCTCTCCCTAGTCCTTGTCTTCTTAGCTTCATGCGCTTAATGCGTTCTATAGCTTCTGCCTGAGCTTCAGCACGTATTCTATTTTCTTCCTCCTTACGCTTCTTTGCCAACGTGAGTCGTCTAAGCATATCCTCAGTAAGAGGTTCTTGATATAACTTGACTCTACAGCCACTAATGTAATTAGGCATTATGTCTCCTTCTAAGGTGGCTAATTGTACTGCTCCACTTGTCGTGAGTCTGTTAATGATCATAGGTCCATAACCTCGCTTTTCTAACTTCCGTGCATGTTGTTTTAGCATATATACTAGGACTAAATCTCCTTCTTTTAAGCCTTTATCTTTCACATGTGCATTGAAATATGCTTTCTGTCGTTTCTTTGTTGCGTATATGCCTACTACTGCTTTCAGTTTGGTTTCTCCTAATCGTTCCAAGTCCATTATCCTTGCTGATAATTCATGGCCTGTCCACTGATGTTCTTGTGCAACCTTAAGGGTCGGTATCAAGAAGTCCAAAGGAAGCACAGCATTCTGACCAAAAACCATCTGAAAGGGAGTTGCATTGAGTACGGTCTTGTAGGCCACTCGATATGCCCAAACAGCATGGTGTAACTGTTTGTCCCAATCTGAACGTTTGTTGTTCACGAGTTTCGTCAGTACGTTACAAAGGATCTTGTTAGTGCTTTCAGCCTGACCATTGACCTGAGGATGATATGGTGCGGATTTCTTGTGAATCACCATAAAATCCTGTAACAAATATTCAATGACTTGGTTTAGAAAGTGAGTTCCTCGATCGCTCACTAACTCTATAGGCAATCCATATCTTGTAAAGACATTTTCAAGTAAGAATTTTGCCGTCGTGTGTGCATCATTCTTTTTTGTGGCTTTTGCCTCTACCCATTTGGTAAGATAATCTGTCGCAACAATAATGTATTCAGCATGTGTACCTTTTGCAGGGGGGTTAATGGGTCCTACAAAGTCTATACCCCACTTAGAGAATGCACGTCCTCCCATCATGGGTTTCAATGGCATTTCATCTCTGTGAGTAGGAAATTGAGTTCTTTGGCACACATCACATCTCTTTACATAGGTATGTGCATCCATGTGAAGAGTGGGCCACCATAATCCTGCAAAGAGGATGGCTTTGATTATCCTATCGGGTCCAAAATGACCTCCTGCAACACCTTGGTGTGCAGTCTCTAGTACGCTCAAATAGTCGTTTTCATGAACACATTGTCTTAAATATCCATCTCGTCCTTGTTTGTATAGATTATCGCCAATAAGTGAATAGTCCTGAGCTTCCTGCTCTAGACTTCGTTGTCGTGCTAAGGTCATTTCTTGAGGGAATGTTTTCGTCCTCAAGTATGTCACTAAAGGCTCACTCCATTTTGGTGTGAGAGACACATGATATAGTGTAGCATGTTCTACTGGTGGTCTTTCACAACAAACCTGGCATTCTTTACACAACTTGTAGGCATCTGCTTCCATCGAAGGCCAATATACTCCTAGTCTATGCAGAGTCTGCAATGTACGATGTTTCGAGTGATGTTGCTTTACTGCACCTACATGTGCTAATTGCAACCAATCCGCATGTTCTGATTCATCTACACAACAAGCAAGAATCTTTTGATTACCTTGTTTATATATACTTCTTGCTATTATTTGATACCTTTGAGATTTTGTAATCTCTCCTTCTTTGATCCTTATCCTAGGATTCTTGGGTCCGTATGTGAGAATGGGGACTATAGGCTTAGCCCATTCCGGTGCTATCTCAAGGTTAAACAAGTATGCATCTGGTAATTCATCTGCTATTCCTTGAGGAGCTTCTCCTGAGGTTAATCTTGAGAGGTGGTCAGCTCTAAGATGTGTCTTTCCTTTCCTGACTACTACTTCAAAGTCATACTCCATGAGTAATAGAAACCAACGTATTAATCGTCCTAAGTTACATGGCTTGTTGACTAAGTACAGTAATGCTTGATGATCTGTAAAGAACTTGAACTTATTTGCCAACAAATAATGTCTAAATTTCTTTACTGCGTAGATCATTCCTAATCCTTCTCGTTCCATAGTGCTGTAATTTCTTTCTGCTGCATTCAATTGTCTGCTTGCGTAAGCTATGGGGAGATCTATATTACCTTCATTCGTGGGTTGTGCTAACACACATCCTATGGCATAGTTGGATGCATCCACATGTACATGGAATGGCTTGTTCCAATCCGGGGTTGTCAATATAGGTGCTGAGCACAAACGTCATTTTAGTTCATTGAACGAATTCTCACACTCATCTGTCCATTCAAACTTGGTCAAAAGAGAGTACAGAGGCTTGGCTATGTTTGCATACATGTGTATGAATCGTCTGTAATAACCGCAATGTCCCATAAATGCATGTACCTCTTTTATGTTATTAGGCCTAGGTAGTTCTGCAATTACCTTCACTTTTTCTTCATCTGTAGAAATTCCATTCTTTGACACGATGTGTCCTAGAATTTTGCCTTGTCTGACCATGAAAACACATTTTTCTGGGTTCAAACAAACCTGATATTCTCGATATTTGTCAAATACTTGTATTAACTCTGGGATATGTGTCTCTCTTATATTTGAATGAGCACATAGGTCATCAACATAAACTTCCAAATTCTTGCATAAGAACTCCTTAAAAACATGACACATGAGTCGCTGGAAAGTGGGGGGTGCATTTGTTAAGCCAAATGGCATCACACGAAATGCAAATAGCCCCATTCTGTGGCAAAAGCAGTCTTGTGTTGATCTTCTGGAGCAATGGCTACTTGATTAGCCTGAGAAACCATCAAGAAAGTTGTAAACTTCCTTGCCCGCAACTCTTTCCAATAGGTGTTCCATGATAGGAAGAGGATAACTATCTCTAATCGTGGCGGCATTAACTTTCTTAAGGTTAATACACACACGCAATTTTCCATTCTTCTTGGGCACAACCACAATGGGGATACCCATTCGGTATGCTCAATTTCATAAATGAATCCTACTTCTATCAAACGATCTTTTTCTTCTTTAATCTTCTCAACGTAGTTATCATTGTACGTGTATGGTTTCTGTTTCGTAGGTTTTGCATCTGGAGTCATAGGGATTCTATGAGAACATATATCCGGGTCTACTCCTTTCAGATATTTGTAACTCCAAGCGAACACATCTCTATATTCACGCAATAGGGCAACTAATTCTTCTTCTTCTTCATTCGTCAAATCATGCCCTATGTAGGTACATTTTTCTTCTTCTCCTTCTATGGCCACTATTATTTTTTTGGTTTTCTCTCGGTTATCATATACTTCTCCAACGTCCGCTTTTCTGTTAGGCATTTGTACCATGATTCTTCTATCTTCTATTTCATACTTCTTGAAGTTCCTCGATACCTCAAATAAAGATTCTTCTTCTTCTGACATGGCTTCTTTCTTCTTTCTTTTCTTTCCTTCACTCTTGGTGGTCACTTGTGTGGCTAACCTCACCTCATTCATAATTTCTTCGTGTCTCTGAGGGTGAGTTTCTACTTTGTAGAAATATTCTTCTTCTGAAGCAAAGGGTGGGTCCATAATAATTGACTCTAGATCAAAGTCGCTTGCATCCTCGAATGCATCAGTGCTAGGTTCACGTTCTTCTATAATTGAATCACATATGATTGGCTCTATCATGAAAACTGAGATGTCATAGCCATCCTCGTCATAGTGGGGTGTCCATTGTTCTTCATTGATGGCTACATCCATGGTTGCTAGGATTTCTGCCCAACCATGGGGCTCGAATTCTTTGTCTGGAAATACTACAGGTGCATAAGCTGGGTCTTCAAGGGTTCGTGGATGTTGTTCTGCACCTAAGGTCCTGGCTTCTAACCGTTCTTCCTCTTGTTTTGCTACTTTACCCATCCATAAATGAGTGTCCTCATGCAACCATGAAGGGTCTGACTCCAATGAGTGTACTGATTCCGTTTCTACCTGTCTTATGGATGGTGTTCCATTGTATTGGGGGTACATCTCGATGTGAATAGTCTTTAAGATTGACTTTAGTAGTCACTCCTAAATGTTGCAAGTACAAGGAATTAGTTCCCCAATCTTATACAATTTGCAACTGACGCATGAATGGTCATCCTAAAATCATCTCATAAGCATGATTTTCGCAAAATCACAAATGGCAAAGGTATGCTCAAACTCCACACCACAAGCAGTGAGAGATATGCCTTCTAGTAAGTCTAATGGTTTCTCTATATGTCCATCAGCCATTTGTAGCTTCATCCTGGTGGGTCTTAATGCTGGCTTACCCCATCGTTTCCATAAAGCGGTGGTAGCGATGGCCACTCCGGCTCTCGAATCTAAGATAGCTTTCATGGTGTAGCCCTGATGGGTTATTGGAAGATAAGTGTTACCTTCCTCTCCTTTGCTTACATCTCCAATTCTCTCTATGGGTATTTCTGGCACCTTCTTGTGTGTTCCTATCTGTGAGGGAGTAGTAGCAAGCTCAGGGAATTGATTTGCTACATGTTTCCACAGTTCTGGTTTTACCTTCAACAACTCCTCTAGAGTGAGATTACATTGTACTTTGGTATTCTTGATTATTTCCGTGTTTCTAGGGATCACTGATTCTTCATTCCTCACTATTATCGTGGGTGCTCTCATACTAATAGACTTAGCTTCCCAAGGTCCTGTGAACTGAGGTAATTCTTGTAAAGAATTAGATTCAAAACCTGTGTGTTCACTCAGTTGTTCTTCCTCTACATCGTCGTAGATAGAGGGAATATCTTGGGGAAATTGCTCCTGCAAGTCATCTATTTCTTGAATAGTGTTAGCCGTTAAAGGCTACAGACTCTGATTTTGGACTCCAATACTTTAGGAGGTTGGGAGTCCCTGACTATCTACTTTTCCGTATGCAGGTTACTACTATCGTGATGATTAAAAGTAAATTAACTCTTAGCCACGTGGGTCCTTGGGAGTGGTAGGGGTCTGTTAGATGGAGGCCCTGTACTATTTTCCCACCTCATTACACAATCATAAATGCTCTCTCGTGTCTTAGCTCAGTACCCAACTCTGAACAACTGAAAACTGTTCGGTGTACTGGACTTAGAACTTCAGAACTGATCCTGTTGTAGCTATCTGAGCAGTAGTCCGGTTACTTGTATCCAATAGAATAATATACTTCAGTAACGAAGGTCACCTAATACGCACTTCTTCAAAACAGACAGGTATACCAAACAGACATCTATACCCTGAAGTTATGTAAACTCACCGTATGCCAAACTCAGGTAGCAAATCTCCTAACACCAACTAACTAGTCACAGACATAATAGTGTCCTATTCGCACCCCGACCATCACAGATACTAGTCTGCCTGTGACCGGAATCAACAGTGAACGCAGACTACTGTATCACACTTGGTCACTTACGGAAAATGTTAACGCACAAACAGTTCGGGGTCGCTTTTTCACATTCACTTGTTCAGCAGAAAGATTGACAAACAATACACTGCAACTTAATAACACTCAGAGACATGCTCAACCATTACCGAACAGATTCGTATACAGGATTATCAATTCGTAACTCTGCACTACAGTGCGTATAACGACTAGACGGAGCACAGAACAGAACAGAACAGAACAGAACAGAACAGAACAGAGTAGGGTTAATCTTCCCCACAACATACACACTTCAAACAGTACGCTTACAATTCCAAAAACGGGCTCTCGGCCACTCTTTTCTCATTGCCTTATATAGAAGATTTTTTTACAAGGGTGCGCGAATCTTTAGTTACCTGCGCGTTTCCCGAAAGGTTCCTTTACATTTAAGCCGCCTGTCCTAGTACATTTGTCCTTTTTCGGCGGCCGTCAACACTGGCACGCACGGTGGACTCGAATCCGCAGGTTCTTATGGTTCTGCTACGAGACCTTCTAGATACATATTTCGGGCGAGCTAAATGTTCGGGTAATTTTCTTTTTAATGGTTTCTATCATCCGAACTAAAGTGGTTGGTTCTAATAACTGGGCGTCCGTTCTAACGGAGCTAAGAGCTATGGCTTGGGTTAACAAAATTTCGGCCTGGTTCTGTAAGAAGGCCTCTTGTAAATAAAAGTCATTGGATAATGCAGCGTCGCGGGATGTCTTCATTTCGATGACTTTATTCTGCATATCCGTGACTCGATCCTGTTGATTTTGCAACTGGTTGTCTAGTCGCTCGATTTGTTGGTTCTGAAATTCGATCGTTTTGTAGTAGGCATCCCGTTCTCTGCGAGCATTTGCTAGATCTTTTTGGTATTTGGCTTCCCTGGTTAATTGGTGTCTCAGCATTCTGTTCACCTCGTCCAAACATTCCTGGGCTCTTCGTAGCTCGTTTTTTACTTGTTCTGCTTCTCTCTGTTGGTCTTGATTTTTCTGGATTGTCTCCTGCAATTGTGCTTTCGTTTCCTCTATCAGCTCTTCGAGTGATGAGCTGATATCTTCCTTTTCTTGTAGCGCGAGTTTTAGTGTCCGGATTTCTTCGTGTGCTTTGTTTAATAGCTGGTCCTTGGCGGCCACTTGCTCCAATGCATCATTCCGTTGCTGTAGCAATGCCTGTTGTGCCGAAACTTGGCCTTGGAGATTTGCTACTTTCATCTGTAATTGATGGTTCTCTGCTTTGACGGCATCGACTTCTTCCTGGAGGGGGGTGATGTCGGCTTCCAGTAGGTCGACCTTGTGTTGCAACTCTTGACGAATGGTATTTGCGACCTCACTAAGCTGTATTGGAAGTTGTTGAGAGAGGGAAATAAGTAATTGGCCCATGGTAGCAAGCTCGGAAAAGACCAGAACGGAGGAGGGGAGAAGGGGATGTTGTGGTTGCGTAGAGGTTTGGGTATTGATTTGGGGGGATGTTGGGGGTGAATAATTGAGGGAGGATGAAGAAGATTCGAAAAATGGCAGGGGAAGAGGGTTGACTGGTGGTGATCGAGTAGATTCGGTATTGTTGATGTGGGCGATGGTGCTCGTCGTCCTGGTGTTCTGATGCTTCTTCGGTTGAGGTAGTCGTTGTTGGCGTTGGATTATGTTGGTCGTGTTGGTCGGCCGATGATTCATTGTGTATGGAAGTGGCTGTGTCGTGGAAGGTTTCTTCTTGGTTTTGGTTGTCTTTAGCGTTTTCCTGATCCTTTCTGGTGGAACCTTGTGCTTCGCTTTCTGATGAACTGATTCGGATCCTTTTGCTGCAGAATAACTGGTTGATTTCTTCGTCTTCTTCTTCATCGTCTTCAAGTGGTTGAACTGATTCTTCGTGCCTAAGTACGGGACCTCGGGGTGGGGGTTGTGCGGCAAGAATGGCTGGAAAAAGGAAGGAGAGGATATGGGGGAGGCGAGAGCGTGGGGTAGTTCCTTTGTTTACCTGTTTTACTATAGTTACGCATTCTTTGTGGATTCTATGAAAAAAGTAGGAGGCGAAGTTTACGGGTTCTCGGGCTGCTAAATCTAAGGCGGAATAGAAGGGTCGGGAGATGCCGTAGGTGCGCTTTTGCAAGTGGAGTATGGCGACTAGGAATTGTAGGGCGGATCGTTTGGGTTCAGGACGGCAGAGAATAGTGAACTCGTTGGACGAAGAGCGAAGGAATAGTCCGGTCATGCGGGCGAGGGGGATACTGGGGCCATTTTCTCGGCCTTGCGGGGTGAGGCGGAAAGCTTCAGAAAAGGCTGGGAAGGTGATGACGGTTCTGGAGGGTAGCGAAGGGAAAACCCATTGGCGTTCGCTGGCGGGGGATTGGGTGATGGCAGAGATGATTTGCGCGAAGAATGGATGGGCTTCCACTGTGTGCCAGGGCAACTCAGCGAATTTGGCCAACCCTCTGCAACACAGGTATTCACCTACCTCGGTAGGGATACCATCGCAAAAGGCAGCGTAGTTTGCTAGCGCTTCCATGGCGTTTGCTGATACAGAATACGAGCACAAAGACAAAACACAAGGGGTCGCACAGAACACTAACACTCAACACAGTAGCGATTTTTGGTGTTGCCTAAAGGGTTAAATAGGAACAATACGGTGGGGTGGGAAAGGGGGTTGGGTATCATTGTGCGGTGCGGGAATGATGCTTGTTTCATGCAGGCGTGCGTACTTGAGTGACTGGTAAGGGGGCGGCTGGTAACATAAAGATTTTTCAAAACACGGCTATTCATAAAAAGAAGAAAGAAAAAAGAAAAGATTAAACAAAACGCGGTTCACCGCCGAAAAATTTAATGCGGGCTAGGGGCGTGATGATATGGCCGCAGCTTTGACCCATTGATTACTTTTGGGAGTGGATTTCCGGTCAACGTGGTCAACCAAAAAGTTTCCGGACCGACTTGTTCTGAGATTTTGAAAGGGCCGAACCATCGTAGTTTGAACTTTCCTGTTGCTCTATCCGACTTTGCGTTGTAGAAGAGTACGAGCTGTCCTACCGAAAGATTGGAGTTTTCAAATATCGATCGTGTGTCTTGGCTTGCCTTAGTTGTACTTCGCGCATGGTTAAAAAGCTGAGCCATCGGTGCTCATCAAGTTCTCTGAGTGCGTCCATTCGTGCTGTCAGCGAATCTTCCGGTAGCATCTTCTGAGTGATTGCTACACGCACACTTGACTACTTCCATGGGTGCTATTGCTTCTAAGCCATAAGCTAGTTTGAAAGGTGTCAAGCCTGTTGTTACCTTATATGTAGTTCGGTATGTCCATAAGACTGCAGGTAGTAGTTGATCCCATCTTTCTGGTGCTTCCATGATCAGTTTCCGGAGGATATTCAATAGTGATTTGTTTGTACTTTCGGCCAAACCATTGGCACGAGGGTAATATGGAGAGCTGAGTTTGTGTGTCACCTGGAAGGATTGGGTGAGTACCTTCATTAATTGATTTACAAAGTGAGTACCTTGATCTGAGACAATTTCCAGTGGTAAGCCAAAACGTGGAAAGATATCATTCAGCAGACACTTTGCTACTGCAACCATTGTAGCAGACCGTAAAGCCCAAGCTTCTACCCATCTTGTTGCGTAGTCTGTACAGGTTAGTATGTATCTGTTGTTACTGAAGACTGCTGGAGGTGTGATCGGACCGATAAAATCTAATCGCCATTTCTGAAATGGTTCAAGTGGCATAATAGGCTGCAAGGGAAAGAAGTGTCGTTGCAGTGGTTGTCCAGACCTTTGACACGTATCGCACTGTTTGACAAATTGGGCCACATCTCTGTACATAGTTGGCCACCAGAGACCTCCTTGCAGAATTTTCCGGTGAGTCAAGTCTGTGGCAAAGTGACCACCAGTAGGGGTCGAGTGAGCCATCGTGATGACTGAGTTAATTTCATGCGGAGGGACACAGCGAAGTAGGATTCCGGTGTGATCTACATAATATAGTTCTCCAGCAACTAACCGGAATTGGCGACTAAAGACTGCAATTTTCCTTCGGACTGTCTTGGCTGTCTCGGATGGAAAACATCCTTCGGTGAGAAAAGTTAGAATCTGATCGTAATATGTAGGTGGTGCTTGTGATTCCGCAGTCTCTTCAGTCAGTTGCTCAAAACTATAGATCGCTGGAGTCGTGTCATCTATGCCTATCGGGGCTTCACCGGAATCTAGGCGAGATAAGAAATCTGCTAAGGCATGTGCATTTTCGGGTCGGTGGATGACTTCATAGTCGAATTCCTGCAAGAGTAGCACCCATCGTGCTAATCGTCCGCCTAAATGCTGTTGTCTTACTAGATAGACGAGGGCAGCATGATCCACATGGAAGGTGAATTTCCGGCCTAGTAGGTAATGTCTGAATTTTTTGATGGAGTAAATTAATCCTAGACATTCTCTTTCGGTGGTAGAATAGTTCTTTTCTGCAGGTGCAAGCCTTCTGCTGGCATAATAAACGGGGCGAAACCACTTATGTGTTTGCTGCATCAGAATACTGCCAATCGCAATATCTGAAGCGTCGACAAAAACATGGAATGGATTGTCCGAGTCCGGTGGTTGTAAGATTGGGGCCTGCGTCAATAAATACTTGAGTCGATCAAATGTAGTCTGGCATTCTTGAGTCCATTCGAACTGTCGGGGAGTTTTTGTGATTAGCTTGTTCAGTGGTACAGCCAGATGAGCAAGCCACCGTAAGTGTCTGCCATGCCACCGTACTTGACCCATGAAACGCATTACTTCTTTTGGAGTAGCGGGTACTGGGGCTTCTAAAATTGCCGAAATCTTATCTGGGTCTACTTGGATACCTTGGGCAGATACAATATGACCAAGTAGTTTGCCACACGAAACCGCAAACACAGATTTGGTTGGGTTAAGACAAAGTCTATATTCTCTACATTTCTGAAAGCAGCACCGTAAATGGAACAGGTGTGCTATCAGCTTACCGAAAATTGAAAAATCATCGAGATATACTTGCATAAATGAAGTAAGATAAGGAGAAAAAATCTCCTGCATGCATCTTTGAAACGTGCTTGGTGCGTTTCTCAATCCAAACCACATTACCGTACAAGCAAAGACACCCCAATTGGTAATGAATGCAATTTTTGGTATATCTGCTTCGGCCATTCTAACCTGGTTGTAGCCGCTGTATCCGTCTAAGAATGAATACATTTCATGACCTGCTACCCTATCAAGCATTGTATCCAGAAAGGGGATCGGGAAAGGATCCGGTACTGTTTCGGCGTTTAATTTCCGGTAGTCTACACAGATTCGTAGTTGCTTATTTTTCTTTGGCACGATCACAATTGGTGAAATCCATTCGGCATGTTCTACTGGTACGATGAGTCCGACTTTTAATAATCTATCAAGTTTGGCTTTTACCTGTGATGCATAATTGGGATTCATCCGGTAGCCGGGCTGTTTGTTCGGTTTAGCTTCAGGCTTCAACATAACTCTATGCTGATAGATGCGCGGATCTAATCCTTTCATATCTTTGTAATCCCATGCAAAGATGTCTGAGCATTCGCGAAGAAGTCGAATCAAGTCAGCTTTAAATGATTCCGGTAAGTTTTGCCTTATCTTTACAGGTCGCGGATGATCTTCGTCTCCTAGATTGTACATGGTCAACTGGTCTTCGGGGACATAAAATTGTTGCGGTTTCTCTGTATTGTCTGTTGACTTGAACAGCGATTGTATTTCATCGTCATGTGTTGGGGCAGTATCTTCATGCTTAGCTTTTTCGGTGATAGGTACGATTGTACAAACTGAAGTGTTCCAGTTATCTATAACAGACTGTAGATCAACAGTTCCTACAGACATTAAATCAGCGTTACTCTTCAGAAATTCCTCTTCTTCATCATCTGATAGTCCATCTAACATGTGGACTGGTTCAGCAAAATATGGTCTGGCATGAAGTTCGCAAGGTTGTATAGCATCTAATTTTACCACATATCTACGGTTGGCATCTTTGAACGTAAGCTCTTGTGCAGACCAGTCCTGTATTACCTTCGCATGCTTCAGCCAAGGTCGGCCGAACAGAAGGTTGTAATCCAAAGTGGATTCTGGCAGATCTAGTATAACAAATTTCATTTTGAAGGTCGTACCTTGTAAAGTAATGGGTACATTCCGCACAAGTCCTACGGGATGGACTCTAGATTGATCTGCCATTCTGACAAAAAATTGCACTGGTTCGATTTCGGTCCATCCTAATCTTTTGCATACGGCTGCAGTCGCAATGTTAACACGAGAGCCTCCATCAATCAATACCTGCGTAATTTTATGATTCTTATACCATACTGTAATCAAGGGAACTGAATGATCGACAGTAGAATCAGGTTCCGGTTGAACTGCTGTCGTTGCCGGAATACAAGAAGGCACGGGACTGAACTGTTGCTGGAATTGTTGTCGAATCCCAGGTACTAATGCCAGAAGTTGGCCTAGAGGCAGGGTGATAGATGCCTTGGATAAAATTTCCCAGGCCTGTTGAGATTGGTTGTCCTGCTCCTTTGAACTTGAGGTCTCCGCTGATGTAGAAGTATCTGCTGTTATGCCTACTGCTGATGATGGCTCCGTTGCTGCTTCCTCTTGTTGCGTTCTGCAACAGCGTAGCGACAGTAATTGCTCATGAATGAATGACTCTCCTCCCAACCAAATGCCTCTATATATAGCTCTCTCCAGGGGACTACCTTCTTGGGCAGGTGAATGCTAATCATCCAAGTGTCAGCCATGTAACTACATGTGCGCCAAGTGTCCAGTGGATGCTTCTAGAAGGTTCTAGAGCTCTTTGGGCAAAATACTCTTCCCATGTACTCCATGGGGATTGAACCCAAGACCTCGTCCTTCACACCCTTGAGCCTTAACCATTAGGCTAAGTGGATTACTTGGTTACAAGAGTAAATGACCTACCAGTAAGTCTAGACTCGAGATCTTTGGCCACACAAACAAATGACCAAACGGAATCCGATTTCAGATCTGTCTGAACCAATCGGATCCCTAGATCACCAACTTACTTTATTACATTCTTCCCCCCTTGGAAAATATTTTCGTCCTCGAAAATTAGAGCTATATATACTGTAGGCAACCCCCGAGCCTCATGTTCTAAAACTTGAAGAACATGCATTCATTCAAACAGGTTATTTACTTAGAACTTGAAAGTAAAAAACCTTATCATATTCTAGATCTTGAAGAACATGATCGGTTTATCTACTTAAAGCTTGAAAGTAGAAAACCTTCTTTATTTGGGACCAACCTAAAACTTGAAAGCTGGAAAACGTCGTTGGATTGCGGAAACTTTTTCCCATGTTGAATTTTCTTCAGTTCCATCCTTCCATTTTACTAAGCACTCTTCATACAAGTGGCTTCTTGTACGTTTATCTCGGGTGCGAAGTATCCTTTCAGGTTCATGAGGAACTGTTTCATTTACTGGAATAGGAAGTATGACCTGATGTCCAACTAGATTATCTGAATCTGTTAGACTCTTCCTAAGTCGGCTAACATGGAACACTGGATGAATCCAACTATCATCTGGAATTTGTAATTCATAAGCCCACAAACCAACTTTCTTGGTGATTGGAAAAGGACCGCAATATCTAGGCGACAACTTGGCGCATTGACCAGTCTTGAACTTTTCCGATCTTTCAGGAATACGAAGATAAACTTGATCGCCAACCTGAAAAGTAACATCTCTTCGCTTTGGATCGGCATAAGCTTTTGCACGATCTTGAGCTTTCTTTAAGTTTTCTTTAGCTAACTTGAGCTTAAAGTTCATGTCTTGAAGGAACTCTTGAGCTGCTTGAACTCGTTCATTATGAAGTCCCACTGCATAAGGAGACCTAGGCTGGAAACCGTACATCAACATGAATGGACTAAATTCAGTTGATGTATTCTTGGCACTGTTATAGGCAAACTCAGCTAAAGGAAGATAATCTTCCCAATCAGTCTGTTTGGAAGTAACATAAGCTCTAAGTATGTCTTCCAAAATCTGATTGACTTTCTCTGTCTGTCCATCCGTCTGGGGATGTTCAGCTGTACTTAAACTTAGTTTAGTTTCAAGTCTACTAAAGACTGCTCGCCAAAAATGACTTGTAAATCGAGCATCTCTATCAGAAACTATGTCTACTGGAAGACCATAGAGTCTATAAAGTTGATTTACAAATATTTTTGCAAGTTCTGGAGTCTTATAAGTAGTCTTGACTGGAATAAACTGAGCAAGTTTAGTCAATCGATCAACTACAACCCAGACTGAATCAAAGCCCTTCTGAGTGCGGGGTAATCCAGAAATGAAATCCATGGAAATGCTTTCCCACTTTCCTTTGGGAATTTCCAAAGGATGTAGCAATCCTCCAACTTTAAGTCGTTCAAACTTATTTACTTGACATTTATGGCACTTAGACACATAGTTTTGCACATCACGATGCAAACTAGGCCAATAAAAATGTCTTTTCACTAACTCATAGGTTCGAATTAAGTATGTTAGATGTCTTGCTAGGTATGAGTAAGCACTAAGAGAAAGTTAAGTAATAAATTTCCTTGATGACCAAGAAAATTTAATTACTTGCAACTCTTTTGTGATGTATGATGACTCTAAGTCCTGGATGTACTTAGAAAGTCATGCGGATAAAGCTTTAGTTGATTAGTTATATATTTTATATAACTTCTCAAGCATCCCAAGGTTGGATGAGAGCATCAACTATATTTCCAAAGTTCCTTGAGTACTCTTCTACTTAGAAGATTTCGAAAGTTTAAAGAAGTTTCTTTGTGGTTTCAAGATTTGTATCTCATGATGAAACCTCGGTAAGTAACTTTTTGGAATTGAGATATGAAATAGTCAAGCCTTCTATTTCATGTGAAATCATTCTCCTACCATGTTTAAGATGAATTTATTTTTGGGAAGGTAGATGTTCCAAGTAGAGGATCTTATTTGATTCATGAACTCTTCCCAAAATACACATAAATTCATATTATATGATAGGTCCAAGGAATGATGCAGGCAAAACCTCTTTAGGATATAAATGTTTTGCCAAGATATAAAGGTACCAATCTTTTATAAATTTTCATTTGATTTCATCCCAAGGGGTGATGGAAATCAAAAGTTAAACCTCAACATCAATTGATCCTTGATATCAATAAAAGGATGTTAGGTTCTATAGTTGCATCTCTGGTAAATGATGCAACTAGCTAAGCAATCTTTAGGAAATAATATAAGTTCCTAAAGACTTGAAGCAAGATGTGAACTTTTCATTTAGGAATAGAAAGTTCCAAGAAATGGATTTTCAATCCATGAACTTCTCCTAAACAAGTTATAAAGTTCAAAGTTGTGTTCACAGTAACATTACTATTGGATCAATCATCAATAGATGCTTGGACTTTAAACATAATTTTGATTGGTGAAAAATGTTTAAAGGACTCTAGTAACATCTGAAGATTGACCAATAATAATGAGTTTTGTATCAACTCAAGAATAGAAGTCGATATCACATAAATGAAAGTTCAACTGAAACTTTCATAGTGGCATGGGAAACCATCTCCAAAATGTGATATTTTGTCTCTAGTTTGATACTCAGGAAATGAATACAATTGAATCAGTAAATTTTTTGGATATGGAAAGAATTTCTTTCAAATGTTCTTTTAATATTGCAAAAGATTCCAAGATGAATCATTTGCTCAAGTTATTCCTTAGAAGGAATCTCAAGTCTTTGAAGAAATGACATTCTTTCAAGTATTGAGAGTGAAATTCTTCATACTCTTTAAACAATAAGTAAGTAGTTCCCGGACATCCCAAACCACTAGAAGTGGTATTTCAAGTCCTATTTGTGATATAACCTAAAGGTATATCAAAGATTCTTAGCTTTGGAATCTGAGAGGCATAAGTGTATGCTTGGACTTGAGAAAGATCTCTAAAAATCCTGCAGGTAAGCAAAGAAGCTTAAGATAGTTTTAAGAGATCTTAAAGATAAAGACTAAGTCTTTATTTTTGTCGCAAGGATCAATCAGACTTGATCAAGCTTGGCCATGATTGTCCAAGTAATATGCGATTGGAACTACCCTGTAGATTGCCCAAGTATTGGCAATAAAAATTTCCGTTAGGAAGTATTCACTCAAGTTCCATCTACTCAATGGAAAATTGTGAAAAAGTAAGCTGTTCTAAGTCTGAACAGAGTGAAGTAATTCCAAGTATGTAATCTGCAACCGTGAAGACGGTACTTAAGTCTGTGGAAGGTAAAACATAAGTATTTGCCTATCCTTAAAGGGATTTTGGTACAAATCCAGAAAGCATGAGCGGATGCTTAGACTAAGGCAGCAGAGAGATTCCTGTAAAAAGCCCCGGCCGGGATAGGTACCTAAAAAGCACCAGTATAGAAAGGAATCTAAAGACAAGAAGTCATAAACTCTTGTCGCTACAAAATTGGTCAAGAATAACCAATTGAACTTGAATTTGAGAAATTCAAGTACTTGGAATTTTGATTGGTTTTCATTTGAAAGCCCCAGTAAAGAAGAATTGATATTCTGTCATGAGGTTTTCAAGTTTCCAAGGCAAAGCACATGATTATGAGGTGATCATGCGAAGGAATCAAAACCTAGGAAAATCTAGTTAGAGGTAATGCCTGAAACTTCCAATTCTTGTAAAAGAATTGAAGAAATAAGGTACTCTATCAAGAGATGTTTAGACTTTAGGATAAGAATCACCCACACATTAATGTGAATATAAAATAGGGTGGTATGGGACACCAGATTTTATACTCAGATTGATGGTATGGGACATCGGACCGTGGGATGATGATTATCTTTTAGTCCTAGTTTGGATTTTGAAGTTAGGTTTCATCCTCAAGGGAATTAAGACTTCAAGGAAAGTTTAATTCATAAAGGATGTGAAAGTAGTATCTTATGATACTTCAAGGTAACTTCAAGATTAAGGAAACTGAAGATATGAAGTAAGTAACTTCCAAGATCTTCATAGAACACTTCAAGTTTAAGTGTTATTGATCAGAAATATTTGATAAATTTCTGAAAGAAGTTGGACTTTGATTTTGAGTTGATCTTTTCAACTAAAGATTTAATTGACTAAGTCAAGCATCCAGTTCCTAGTGTAACTTGGAAAAAATTCACTCTGTTGACTCAAAGAAATGCACAAGAATTGCATTCACGATTAGGAGTCAAAAAGATTGAATGAGACCTGAACTTAGTCTCAAGTGAAGCATTATTCATCGACAGAACCTCAGTGGGTCGACACACTGATGTTGGTTACCACACTAGTATCTTGTGGTGGGATGATGTTTTTGGTTTTCTTTGTATCTTTCTGAGAATCCAGCTTATTTCTCTGAAAGATAAAGACAATGCTTCAATATCTTGTTGAAATAGATCTTTGAAAAGTAAAAAGTCCTGAGTCATCTAGTCTTTGACTCATAGCAAGTTTATGTATATTCGAAGTTTGAATTGGTTGTACAGAGTCTTAGTTATTTCTTTCCGCTTTCCAAATCTTTTGAAATTGACTCAGATATAGTATCTGATTCCTTTTGCAAAAGACCAGGGTTAGCCGGTTAGAATAAAATAACTAACTTGAACATCCTAGATAGATGTTATGTACAAAAACCTTTTCAATCTTCAAAAGATGATAAGTCTAAGTGGACTTATTCATTTGAGTTTGCTTCAAGTTATAGCATAAATGATTTCCTGGAGTCCAGTATACTCTAGAATAGGGAAGTTAGGAATTGCTCATCAGATTGACAATTCCCAAGAACTTTCAGTTAAAATCTTTGAGAAAAGTGTCTTAAGTTGGACAATTTTCATTTTGAATTTGAATTGGTGAAGTTAGTATGGTTGATTCCACCGGAATGGTAAACTTTCTCCTACAGTTTACATAGGATTTTTTCAACTCATTGGGACAGAGTAGTCCTCTAGTCGGGTGAAAAAATCAAGTAACTGTTAGATAAAAGTAAACCATTGTACAGACATCTAAAGTTAGATGTATGGGACAACCAAACTTCAAGTTCTCCAAAACAAATTCAAGTGAATCAAGAATTCTCAAAGTCTTGTGAGGGATAAGAATCCCACCTTCATTACTAAGCCCATGCACCAGTTATGCCTAGAAATGGACTAGTAATTTGAATCCACCTAGTTCACATGTTTGTGCCTAGATCGCACATCCAGAAACTGTGAATTAGCCAGGGATGTCATTAGATCCACCCTCATTATTCTTCACTAGTTTGTACTTTGTCCCGTTCATCAAAGTAAAAAACCAGATAGTGTTTTGAATCATTTGGGCAGGGATGCCACCACAGAGATGAGACATGTTCTTCCAGTTCTAGAACATGACCATGTTCTTCCAGTTTTAGAACATGAGGCTCGGGGGTTGCCTACAGTATGTATATAGCTCTATTTTCGAGGACGAAAATCTTTTCCAAGGGGGCAAGAATGTAATAAAGTAAGTCTATGATCCAAGGGTCTGGCCGGTTCAGACAGATCTGAAATCGGACACCGTTTGGTCATCCGTGTGTATGACCAAAGATCTCGAGTTTAGACTTACTAGGAGGTCATTTACTCTTGTAACCAAGTAATCCACTTAGCCTAATGGTTAAGTCTCAAGGATGTGAAGGACGAGGTCTTGGGTTCAATCCCCATGAGGTACATGGGAAGAGTATTTTGCCCAAAGAGCTCTAGAACCTTCTAGAAGCATCCACTGGACACTTGGCGCACATGTAGTTACATGGCTGACACTTGGATGATTAGTATCCACCTGCCCAAGAAGGCAGTCCCCTGGAGAGAGCTATATATAGAGGCATTTGGTTGGGAGGAGAGTCATCTCTCTAGTATGTGGTGGTCGTAATCCTTGTTCTCTTGCATTACTTGGAGCATCATGGCATTCGAAAAGTACTTGATTTCGTATGTCCACTATACTTGGGACACAAACCTTACCTTTATAAAGCAAATATTCATCTTGGAGAGAATAGTGTTTAAACTTTCTCTCAGAAGTACTTGCTTCAGTTTGTTTATCTTGTTCAGCTGCTTTCCATGCTTGACTGAAGCTTGGATCCTCTTTGCAGCTTTCTTTCAAAGTTGAAATAAATTCACTTTGAATTTGTACAAAACTTAGATTGTTCAACATAGGCATCCGACTTAGGGCGTCTGCCACTGCATTGAACTTTCCTTTTCTGTACCTGAGCTCATAATCGAACTCTTGTAACTGTTCGGCCCATCTTGCTTTTCTACCTCTAAGATCAGGTTGGTTTGCAAACCACTTTATGCTCTCTTGATCAAAAACTATGGTCAGCTTTGATCCATATAGATAATGGCGCCATTTCTTTAGAGCATTTATAATAGCGAACATCTCTCGCTCATAGGTAGAGTAGTTTTGCTGAGCAGGACTTAGCTTTCTACTCTCGAAAGCTATTGGTCGACCATCTTGGCTTAGTACTGCTCCTACTGCAGATGAACTTGCATCTGTCTCTAATTGGAAAGGCTTGTTCGGATCTATGATCTGTAGAACCGGGGCCGATGCTAAAGCAAGTTTAAGTTCTTGAAAACTCTTTGCTTGCTCTTCTTTCCAATTTAACTTTTGATGTTTCCCTTTGAGTTGATCCGTCAAAGGTACTGCAATCTTGGCATATCCAGCCACAAACTTCCGATAATATCCGGCCAATCCGAGAAAACTTTGTAGTTCTCGAACCGTCTTGGGCTCAGGCCATTCAAGAATCGCTTGGACCTTTTCAGGGTCAACTTTGATTCCTTCCGCGGAAATAATATGACCTAAATACTTTACTTCTGGGGTAAAGAATTCACATTTTGACTCTTTACCGTAAAGTTTATTATCGCGAAGAAGTTGAAAAACTTTTTTCAAGTGCTCTAAGTGACTTTCATGATCTTTACTGTAGATCAGAATATCATCGAGAAAATCTACAACAAATTTTCCCAAATACGGCTTAAGCACTTGATTCATCAAAGTCATAAATTTTGCGGGTGCGTTTGTCAACCCGAACGGCATCACTAAAAACTCGTAATGACCAAACTTTGTTCGAAAGGCTGTTTTAGGAATATCATCATCTTTGATTCTGATCTGATGATAACCTTGGCGTAAATCAATCTTAGAAAAGATTGTAGCTCCCTTTAAACTATCGAAAAGATCTTCGACTAGTGGCATGGGATACTTGTTCTTTATCGTAAGATTGTTTAACGCCCTATAATCTACACACAGCCTCATAGTTCCATCTTTCTTTTTCACTAGAAGGATGGGTGCTGCCCATGGAGACTGGCTTGGGCGGATAAATCCTTTATCCAAATACTCTTGGATTTGATTTTCCACCTCCTGATTTTGGACATAGGGGAGGCGGTATGGGTTTTGAGATTTTGGCTTGGTACCCGGAAACAGATCTATGCCGTGATCGATGTTTCCACGAGAGGGTGGCAAGCCGTAGGGGAGTTCCTTAGGGAACACATCTTTAAATTCCTTCATTAAATTGTTAAATTTAACATAAACTTCTCGAGGAATAAAGGACGAGACATAAGAAACTTGATTTATATTATCAGAATCGGTTACATCGGTGCCAAGGACAAGAAAAGCTTGAGTCCTGGCTTCATATTGACAAGTTTCTGAAGTTCAGTGTATGATATCAAAGGGATACTTGGAACATCATGCTCACCCTTGATCTTATACACAACTCCGTCGCGCTGGAATTCCAAAGTATTTGTAAAATAACACCTGGTCAATGAAGGACCTAGACTCCATAGCTGAACATCCCCAGACGGATGGACAGACAGAGAAAGTCAATCAGATTTTGGAAGACATACTTAGAGCTTATGTTACTTCCAAACAGACTGATTGGGAAGATTATCTTCCTTTAGCTGAGTTTGCCTATAACAGTGCCAAGAATACATCAACTGAATTTAGTCCATTCATGTTGATGTACGGTTTCCAGCCTAGGTCTCCTTATGCAGTGGGACTTCATAATGAACGAGTTCAAGCAGCTCAAGAGTTCCTTCAAGACATGAACTTTAAGCTCAAGTTAGCTAAAGAAAACTTAAAGAAAGCTCAAGATCGTGCAAAAGCTTATGCCGATCCAAAGCGAAGAGATGTTACTTTTTTTAGTACTCTTTTGCTCTAAGCTAAAGCATGAGAATGATTGCGACAAGCATCTCAATGCGGGCGGGGGCAGAATTCGCACGCCAAAAGTCCGAGCAAGAAGATGAAAGCTATGGAGATGGCTCTGATACCAATGCAACAGCGTAGCGACAGTAATTGCTCATGAATGAATGACTCTCCTCCCAACCAAATGCCTCTATATATAGCTCTCTCCAGGGGACTACCTTCTTGGGCAGGTGAATGCTAATCATCCAAGTGTCAGCCATGTAACTCATGTGCGCCAAGTGTCCAGTGGATGCTTCTAGAAGGTTCTAGAGCTCTTTGGGCAAAATACTCTTCCCATGTACTCCATGGGGATTGAACCCAAGACCTCGTCCTTCACACCCTTGAGCCTTAACCATTAGGCTAAGTGGATTACTTGGTTACAAGAGTAAATGACCTACCAGTAAGTCTAGACTCGAGATCTTTGGCCACACAAACGAATGACCAAACGAAATCCGATTTCAGATCTGTCTGAACCAATCGGATCCCTAGATCACCAACTTACTTTATTACACGTTCCTTCCTTTGTTGACGAAGCCTGAGTCACCGGAATAGGTTCTGGGAACACTGGTGGTTCCGTTGCGGTCCAGTGACTAGCCTTGACATACATCCTATGTTGTTCTCGTATCCCAGGTTCGAATATTTCTGCTGCCGACTGCAGTTGTTTACCGGATCGGGTCTAGACTGTAGCAGTCTGTGTTTCTATTGGTGTGATTTGTACCATGTTGGCCATTGGGTTTTGTCGCTCCTTCTTCCTTTGATCATACTCAGCTGCATCTTTGCAAAATCTTCTGATGTGTCCGAATTCGCCGCAAAAATGACAGCGTGGTGGTGGTAGATTGGGATTTTCCGGTGGTGGTCCGTTCTGCCAGTGGTTTGTATTAAAATTGTTGTTCCTCTGTCCTCGATAGTTCCGATATCCTTGCGGTTGATTGTTTCTCAATTGCGGAGGTACATAGTGATTCGATGGCTGTCCATGTTCTTGTATAACTGCATTGACCGTTGCTGTTCCCTGTATTCTAGCGTTGTAAACACAGTTTCCGGTGGTGTGTCCGGCAGTGTTGCAGATAGCGCAAAACGTTTGATTTAGTGCACAATTGGCACTAGTATGACCTGGATTTTTACATGTGATGTAGTATACTTGTCTGGTTATGTCTTCAACCATAGTTTTGTTTGTTTTTAACCACTCCAGATCTTCTGTAAATCCACCGACCTTGGATTCCAGTTGCAAAGCCATGGCAATGACTGCATCCAGCATCAGAGCTCCGACACATCTTATGATCATGATCTGTTTCAGTTGTGGGGTTAAGCCTGATGAACCACTGAGTGATGAAATCATCAGGTAAGTTAGCGTGGGCCTGTGGTATCTGCCGCAAGTGTGTTCTAAAGAGTGTAGCATACTCCTGGACAGTCTGATTTGCCTTCTGTCGATTGTTCTGTAAATAATCAAAGATTTCGGCGGGATTCTTCTTTAGCCTGAATCGTTGCAGAAAGGCATCTCGTACTGCATCATAGGTACCGAAATGATTGATATCGTATTCCGTAAGCCATCTAGCTGCTTCATTAACCAGTGTGGATTGAAAAATGATGGCCTTATACGCCTGATCCGGTGGATGGTTAAGAACTGCATAACTTATCTCGAAAGTGCGTACGTGAGCATCCGGATCATCTCCTGGGAATCCACCGAATTTCGTGTATGTTACTCCTGTTGGAGGCGGCCTTGGTTGACATAACTGTTGTTGGTGTTGTTGTCCATTCATTGTGAGTGTATTAGGCCTTCCTTCTGTATCTTGAGGTTGATTGGTTGAACTATCGGAACTTGTATCGCCGGATGGCGTGCCTTCCGGTGTGCTGTTTTTACTTAGAATGCATCGAATTTCTGCTTCGAAGAGTTTTCCTTCCTTCTGGATATCCAATATCCGAAATCTTTCTTCCAAGCACGCTGGTTGGGCTGAGGATTCCGCAAAAAATGCGAAGCCTTGGCTTACAGTTGGTGATTCTATCACCGGAATATCATCGGAATGAACCGAAATTGTGCCAGAATGCAGTGTTTTTCCGCTTTTACCGATCTCTTTTCCTAGAGTGTTTCTGATCGTATATAACTCTGAGTCTTTATTCAAAATTGCTAGACTGGTTTCTAACGGCGTCTTGGTAGATTCTGAAATTACTATATCTTCGATAGGCTGGGTCGAAGTAGCACCAGAATGTACCAAAGGCGTTGATCGTTCCACCGGAATATGACCGGAATCAATCGTAACGTTCTCAATTTTCTTGACCACTGGGTCAGATCGAGTTATGCCTTCTTCTCTCAAGGCTGTCTTTAGCGCTTTACGTGCTTCAGCCTTACGGTTCTTAGGATATGTTTCGCCAGACCGAGTAACCGGCATGTATCATTGCGCAGTAACACTATCTGAGCAGTTTGCAACAATCTGGGTCTGTTGCTACTGCTAGTTAATCGAATGTTAACTGAATGTTTGCTTCTAACAAACAGCTGGCACTCTAATGCCACCTTCCCACAAATGACTGGCAATCAGATGCCACTTTCCCACAGACGGCACCAAATGTTAGCCGTTAAAGGCTACAGACTCTGATTTCGGACTCCAATACTTTAGGAGGTTGGGAGTCCCTGACTATCTACTTTTCCGTATGCAGGTTACTACTATCGTGATGATTAAAAGTAAATTAACTCTTAGCCACGTGGGTCCTTGGGAGTGGTAGGGGTCTGTTAGACAGAGGCCCTGTACTATTTTCCCAACTCATTACACAATCATAAATGCTCTCTCATGTCTTAGCTCAGTACCCAACTCTGAACAACTGAAAACTCTTCGGTGTACTGGACTTAGAACTTCAGAACTGATCCTGCTGTAGCTATCTGAGCAGTAGTCCAGTTACTTGTATCCAATAGAATAATATACTTCATTAACGAAGGTCACCTAATATGCACTTCTTCAGAACAGACAGGTATACCAAACAGACATCTATACCCTGAAGTTATGTAAACTCATCGTATGCCAAACTCGGGCAGCAAATCTCCTAACACCAACTAACTAGTCACAGACATAATAGTGTCCTATTCGCACCCCGACCATCACAGATACTAGTCTGCCTGTGATCGGAATCAACAGTGAACGCAGACTACTGTATCACACTTGGTCACTTACAGAAAATGTTAACGCACAAACAGTTCGGGGTCGCTTTTTCACATTCACTTGTTCAGCAGAAAGACTGACAAACAATACACTGCAACTTAATAACACTCAGAGACATGCTCAACCATTACCGAACAGATTCGTATACAGGATTATCAATTCGTAACTCTGCATTATAGTGCGTATAACGACTAGACGGAGCACAGAACAGAACAGAACAGAGTAGGGTTAATCTTCCCCACAACATACACACTTCAAACAGTACGCTTACAATTCCAAAAACGGGCTCTCGGCCACTCTTTTCTCATTGCCTTATATAGAAGATTTTTTTACAAGGGTGCACGAATCTTTAGTTACCTGCGCGTTTCCCGAAAGGTTCCTTTACATTTAAGCCGCCTGTCCTAGTACATTTGTCCTTTTTCGGCGGCCGTCTAACAATAGGAGGATGGGTTCCTTGTTCTTTTCTCCACTTCTCTTCTTGGATTTCTCTCAGAAACTCATGTGAATATCTATGTATGGAAGACAGGTTGTCTTCCCTCTCTGTGTTGGGTACTTGAGACAGGGATGGTGCGTTCCTTTCCTGTGTCTCTGGGACAATAGGATTTCTATGCTGATCCTTTTTCTCTTTGCTATCAATCAAGTATTCTAGCCTCTCCATTAGTCCTTGAAAGTGTAATTCCGGTTTTGCCATGTTGTTCCAATTTAGATATCTAGAGGCTTCAAACATTGCTTGTGCTAATTCTACCATCTTCATGCAAAGTTTAGTCCTCTCAATTTCTAGATCAGCCCAAGGGTAATTCTTACTCATTTCAGCCATTTGAGGTCCTTCTTTTAATCTTGCTTGATACGCACGAAACATCATGTCTAGGTTTTCCAGTATGGGTTCTGCTAAAACTGATCTTGATTTTTGCACTAGGTTCTCTTGATTCAATTCCTGTGAAGTCAATTCTAGGATTTTGGCTCTAGATTCCTTGAGACTTCCTTCCAATTCAGTTATCTTTTTACTCCACTTTCTCTTAATCCTTTCTCTGGAATCTTTCCAAGATTTCGTCTTTTTACTACTTGACTCTCCAACTTCGCTAATTTCAGCTATTTTTTCCTGATTAAGCTGTTGCTTTTGTAAGAGCACGTGGGCTCTTGTTATAGCTTGGATAGGCACATATGTAGGGTTGGATCCATCGACGTTGTTTACAATACCTATCACGTTGATCGGTGTCACATTTGAAGCATTAGCAGGGTTCTTAGGACAATCTTTGATTATGTGCTCTTTACCACAATCGGCACAAAAGCCTTGTATGTTATAATATTGAGACTGTCTTGCTATCGGAGGATGTGGACAATCTTTTATGAAATGATCTCCTTGGCACCTAAAGCATGGTCCTCTAGGGCCCTGTGGTCTTTGTTGTCTCAACTAGGGCCGCGGATTAGGGTTTTTGTACATCACATTAGCATAGTCGGGCTCCCAACTAGGTTCCAATGGTGGACTATCGTAATGATAAGTCTCCACATGTTCTGGTGACTCTATGTAATATGCCGGTGGACTATCTACATGTGTAGAGTCAAAATTGATTGAGTTTGGGTCACTTTCTGTGATCAAAGGTGAAGAAGGCACTAAAGCCCTATTTAGGTTTTCTTCAGCAGCAGCGTATTTAACTGAGATAACATTCGCTGGTGGGGGTGGCTGCTGAGCCAAAACAGGTTGAGGTCTCTATTGAGTCTAATAAGTATAATTCTGGGGAGGCCTATAGTAATGAGGCTGAGTATTATATTGACCTTGATACCTACCTGGCTACGGGTATGCTTGCAGGTAGTTCTGTCTTACTGCTTGTTTGTTATATGGGCAGTCTTGAGCTGTATGATTTGTGTACCGTCTCTCAATTGTACAGTATTGGCCACTAGGGTTGGCTTGTGGTTTTGTTGCATAGGGACACACATTTGCCATATGATCACCACCACAGGTATAACAACGCTTGTTTGTTGTTAACCTAGGCATCTGTTTACTAGAAACTCCTAGTTTCTGGGCCGTTTTTTCTGCTAGGTCCTCTATCGAGCTAGACAATTTTGTGGATGCTAGAGAGGAACAATCTGAGTCCTTATAAAATTTTGAGAGTTCCAACTCATCTCCTAAGTTATCTTCAATGTCTATACAAATTCTTACACAGTGCTCTAGCGTTCTAGGTTCCTTCAAGTATACATAGGAGCGTAGCTTAGAGCTCAATAGGCCATCTAAAAACAATGATACTTGCTTGGCCTGTGAGGGCAATTCTTGCATTGGACATCTTTCAACATATTGTCTAAACCTACGTCCTGCCAGTCTAACTGTTTCTTGAGGGGTCTGTTTGAAACTATGAATCAATGAAGATGTATCATGTCTGATCCCACTTTTAGAGAATTCAGTGATGAATGACTCTAAAAAGTGATGGATGTCTCTAAATTTCCTTTGTTGCAATGTTTGGAACCAAGTTAAAGCGGTATTCTTTAACGTTAGTCCAAAAGCATTATATTGCGTGAACATGTCTTCTACTTGCTCTTCTCTTAGAACTTGCTTGAATTCCGCAACATGGTCATAGGGATCTCCTATCCCATCAAAGTAGTTTTTCATGGATTTTACTAACTGAGTGGATCTTAATATTCTTGCGTGTTCACGTGGTCTAGGTAGAGGAAAATCATCTCTGCCACCTGATATTCTAGGTTCTCTTTGTCTATCCACTCTATCGGGGTCTATGGTGGTTCTATCTCTCCCTATGGGATGATTGAAACTTACTTCAGGTCTCTCTTTATTTTTCTCTCTTTGATTACCATGGGTTGAGGATGTTCCTGCCCCTTGTTGGCTTGTGTTTACATTCGTTCTAGATGGAGGAAATACCAACTCACCTCTCCATGTGTAGGTATTTCTTGCGTGGTCTGGTACCACAAATACTCTTTCTGAAGTTTCATCCAGATATACAACCTTTCCAGGTGTATCCGGGTCCTTGAATTCATACACCATGGTGGAGCCTACCTCACTAGGTTGTTCCGTTTCGTACCTCCAAAAGGCTTCGTCTATCTCTTTATTTACAAACAACTCTATGCTTCTGTTGTCCTGACGGATCCACTCTGGGATTATTACTCGTGTCAGTGCAGATTTCCCTCTAGGTGTCCTAGGTTCTTCTAATGGTTCTTTTCCTTGGGCTCTCGCTTCCGTCTCTAATTGAATTATGCCAAACTCATTGGTATTATTTGGCTGAGTACTTAAGATGTACATTGTTCCTTCTTTGTCTATGTACGCATCTCGCTCGAATTTCACCACTGGATGTTCCAATCCAAATGGTTGATCGAGATTGTGCATTTGCGCCACTTGTCTTCGCAAACCATCCTCATAGATGTGAGCACCTAAACGGTTGGTTCGGAGAAATTCCAACTGAGTTCTATAGGGTCCTTCAGGTCTTGCTAAATATGCTACGTTTGACCCTCCTTCTGGTCTTTGCATGCTAAATGCCATTTTTGATTCACTCGTATCTGAACTTAACTCATAGGGTTAACTATTATTCAACTGTTGTGCCCACGATCATGCAGTAGTGCCTACACTTGCTTCTGATGATCTAAGGCTTCGTCGGTCTGACTTACCTATATGTTTGCCCGATCTAAGGTTCATGAATTTACTTCCTCTGACCATTAATGTTCCTTGTTTTTAATTGCTTGTTTCTTTTTAAAGGTTTTTAAGTTCTTGTCTTGTCTTACTGTGAGCGTAAGGAATCGACTTTCCATTATATTTTTGAGGTCTCGTTCCATCAGACTTAGGCTCTTTTCCTTTAGGTTTTCGTATCACACACCTATAATTTAGTTTTGTAGTATGCCCTTGGGAGCCAAGACCCACACCACCTTGCATGGAAGCAAGAAGGAAGGCCCAAGAATGACTCTCCTTTCATCCACCCCATCCTCCATCATGTTCAAGCCATTGGCCATCAGCCCGCAGCTATGCCACATGCTTGAAAATATGGAGCAATGGGAGTCAAGGATCCTAGTCACATATGTAAAATACAAGATAATTGCAACACTCTACTTACACACATAGGAAATGCTAGCATGCACACACACCTCACTCTCACACACTCCAAGACTAAATACACATATGTACAAAGCCTTAAGAGAAAGGAGAGTTCTTCCATTGAAAGGATTTTACATGAGAGCATGACAAAAAACTCCTCTCTTTACAAAAATAAGCCTATATTTATAGGCTAAGCACATTCTCCCATGTGCTCTTTTTGACTAGTCAAAAAGGAGCACATGCTTTCTAACTAACATATCTTTTGATATCTTGGAAAATATTCCCAAATCAAGGAAATGGGAGCGTGGGAATTTCAACGTGGGATTTCTACATATGTGCAAAAAGGTGGATTTATTTAAGATGCTTCCACTCTATAGCATAAGGAAAATATTAAAAAGAGCTTAGGAGAGTGTTCATATGAGCACATCTCCTAAATACAAAAAAGAGGTATTTTTATGAGTACTATAGGGTGCCATTACATAAGAGAAATTGTGGGCAACCCTTATAACCCAACACTCTCCTCCTCCTAGACTTTGTCATCCTCGACAAAGCTAAGATAGGAGAAGCATACATTGCTGAACTGGTCTGAGTTTGAGTCTTCAACTCTTCAAATCTGCAGTTCTTCAAGTCTTCAGGTCTGCCGTGTTGAGCGACATAATCCCCCTGAGGGGCAGTCAGCCCAACCATGTACACAGCAGCCTCTATTGCCAATATGCAGCAATCCCTCTGAGCAAGTCCTCAGAGGACCTGAAAACTGCAAGTCCAAAAACTCCATGTGCATACACAACCATTGCAAACAAAACAGAGCAAGAAAGGACACAGCATACACAGCACTTAGGATACCATTCCTAACATCAAAGCTATACCAAGCTTCCCACTGGATGGCTGGGCAAGTGGACAAAATCCCTAAAATAGGGCAGTAACATGCTGAAGTAGTTCAAGTCCAATATCTAACAATACACCTTGAGTAAAAATTAGATTGATAGGGCACCACCAGCTTTGGCATCCATCAAGCTTCCTAATTGGTGAGTGTGCACCATCACCAACATGTAGAAAGCACTTTTAGTATCTTCTTGTGTATATAGGACTTGAGACATAGTCCCCCAGAAGGAAAAATTCACAATCGATTCTGCTGACTGTCATCCCCGACCATATGTACAGACATCATCATATCAGAGTGGAGAACCCACTCTGAGAATCTGAGGAACAACCATCTGTACACAGCAAAGCATTCACATATAATGCAGATCACCTTCTCCAAGCGAGGGAAAAGGCAGCACACAATCCCCACTTTGGGCAATCCACAAAAACCCAAAAACCCTGTGCCAACCAATATCTGTTGAATATTCATATATAAACTCACAAAAATGTCATGCAGCATCCCTGCTAGCAGTCAACAAACCTGGTGCTTCTGAAGCCATTAACCTGCAAGATATTGACTGAAGACTATCAGTAGGCTCTGAAGCCCAGGAGCCACCTCTATCCATTCCCTTTATGCATATGCTTGGCTTGCAAATGATATGCAGCAACCAGAAAGAGCACATTAAAAATGAGAGTCAGTAAAGTTCCAAAATGAGGATTAGCTAGTTCACCAGCATAGTGTCTGTTGGCAGTAGCCTTGGTACATCAGGATCTACAAGACGTGAAAGTCAAAGAAGGGAGTCAGAGCGAAGGGACAGCACAAGTGAGCGAAAGGACAGCACAAGCAAACAGGGCAGTCAAAGAAGATCTGGCAAGTAGGCCAATATTTTTTCAAGACATTAATGCAAATCAGAGAAATGGACACGCAGGGAAGAAGAGCAAGTAGGGAACTTGAAGATATGTATGGCAGATCACTAGAAGAAATCCCTACAACAACAGTGATGTTTATCACTAATAATCATTGTAAATTTCATTTCACATTTTTGTAGCTCCATTTTGTGCAAGCCAAGGAGTCCTTGAGCTTGAGGAGCCTTAGAAGTAGTTACGTACCAATTTTCATAATTTTTAGATCTCGTTTGAACCCCCAAATAAGCCCTGGAACCTAATTTTTAACTAGGCCGGACACTAGGTCTGGACAGGGCCAAAAGCTAGTCAAAAACTATAAAAGGAGCTAGAGAGCTCATTTTTGGGGTTAGATTGTAATTGAAACGAACTTGTAAGAGCATTTTGAAAGTAATCTGAAAGCTCCATTGATTCTCACTCTTTGTCTTGCCGTGTGTGCGCGTGTGTGTGTATGTGTGTGCATGCTAGTGTGCTTCTCACTCACGCACTTGTGCCGCCACTTGCTCGAGGTCTTCATACCATCCTCACGTCTTCCCGGATTGACATTAAAGGAGGTGCTACTCATCATTGAGCTACACCAAATTTTGGCGCCGTTGCCGGGGATCGAGCTTTGAGGACGAGCGTGTGATGGTAAGACGTAGAGTTGACGCGTTGGAATTGTAGGTATTTTCTTCACTCTCATAGATTTTCTTTTACTTTCTTCACCATCTCCATCACCATCATCATCATCACCATCTCCCACGTCCATCTCCATCATCGCGAAAATTTCAGTTTTTTGACTATATCCCCACCTCCACCTCATTTCCCTCATTTCACTTGTGAGAGAGAGCGAGAGAGCGAATTTGCATGTGCTGTTTTTTGCATGTTTTGTGAGCTTTCTGCAGGTACAGGCCGCATCATCATCCCCAGCACCCTGCGCAGGTACGGAAATCTGAGTAACTGTCTGTGTGTCGCCGAGCTCTATCAATCGCGACCGACAGAAAAATTGCTCTAATTGCTAAACAAAGTGCATATCCATGACCTACAGGCCAAGGGCTTCCCAAAAATGTGTTTAGTTTTTTGAAATTCCACAGATTTCTGTCAATCGCGATCGCTCTGTCAATCGCGATCGACAAACCACGACGGACACAGCTGTCAATCGCGATCGATACGTCAATCGCGACCGACAGCCCACGACGGCTCTGTCAATCGCGACCGACAGAGTCAACGACCGATTGACCACGACCGACTGACCATACGCGTGACACGTGTCAATCGCGATCGAGTCATCAATCGCGATCGACTCATCAATCGCGACCGACACAGTCAACGACGGTTTGACCACGACGGACAGACCACGACGCCTCTGTCAATCGCGACCGACACGGTCAACGACTGTTTGACCACGATCGACAGACCCTCGCGACCGACCTGTCAATCGCGATCGACTCATCAATCGCGACCGACAGAGTCAACGACGCTTTGACCACGATTGATTGACTTTTCGACCACGTGTCAATCGCGACTGACCAGTCAATCGCGACTGACAGCCACGACGGACCTGTCAATCGCGATCGACACGTCGATCGCGACTGACCTGTCAATCGCGACCGACAGACTTTGCGAACGCGTTAGAAGGGCAATTTAGGTCAAATTTTGAAGGCAAAGTGAATGGGTTAAATTGTGATTAAGTATGGGACAAACTCTAGGGTGTAGTATTGCATTGTTAGGCTGTGCCACAAGCTATGCGAGTATTCTTGTTCGACTGTTAGCTTGTATTGAACCCTGATTAACTCCCTAACCCTGAACAGTCCTAACTTTTTCATACGAAATCCAATTTTTGAGCTCTTGGGCTTGTTGGAAAGCTCGTAGCATATACTACACGCCCTCAACTGTTTTTTATAAAGATAATGCATTGATTTTCAGAGAGGGTAAATTGAAGGTGAACATACCCAGGGGGATCAAAGCCAGGGGTCTTTAGAATTATTTTCCTAAAAGTCACAATGCAAATGTGTGTTTGTGTCACATGAATGAAGGTGGTTGGTTCTGTCCTTTGAATATAAGCATTGAGCTAACCGTGGATCTTTTATAGGTCCATTGAGAGCAACTGAGAGCGTACAAAGCAAGGCTTCTTTGCGAGCTTGAGAACCGGGTTCTTGAGCACCATAAAGCAAGGGATCAACAAGTAAGGTTGGATTATTCTCAACTCCCTCTGTCATTTCCTAGCTCAAGCTAAGAACGAGTAGAGATAGGAGTAAGTCAGGGCAACGATAGGCAGTTATCAAGTTGAAGACTATTAAGGAACTCAAGTTCAAGCTAAAAACTTAGTTACTGTACTGTCGATAACCTAAAGGAAAAGAACCTAACGTGGAACGATCAACCTGAAATTACGAAGAACACTCAAGTACTCCGACGACGTGACATCAGACAAGACCATAAACACAATAATTAACTAAAAAGAATCAAGTGACTGGTACCAATTGATTGGCAACGAGGTTGTACTCGGGAAAAAGCGGGTTAATCAGTTAGGCATATGAACCTTAGATCAGGACGACACTTAGCCAGGGAGAGGCAAAGCCTTAGGTCTTCAGAAGCTAGTGTCAATCACACTGCAAGGTCTTGGGCCCAGCAGTTGAGCCACCACTCATACTACCTTAGCTCTGAGACCAGTGAGTCAGAAATGTCTCAAGGCATGGACAGACCTACGGGAAGTTCAGGAGTGCCTTATTTGTACAGGGTAGAAGGCCCTTACAAAACACAGCTGGAATACCTTAGGACCAACCGATTAGGTGCTAGCATCTATGAGGACGGCCTAGGAAGATCCGTGGTCCAGATTAAAAACCCTGACCAATCTATAGGACTAGAACATCCAGCTGTCAAGTTTGAAAATGGTGCATACCTGGACAAGGAAGGAACTATATATGTAGTCACTAGTCACCCCGATAGGACAGATGACTTTGGGAATGTAATCTCAGAAGCGGACTTAGGTGACCTAGAACAAGGGAACATGGGTGCGGAACCTAGAACCCCTCGAGGTAAATCAGTTCTCACTAGGATTATCATGCCTGAATGGGTCCCCCAAGACAACAAGAGCATAGAGTTGCTCCTCAATCGAGAAACTGATGAAGCCTTTTGGAGGTATAAGTCTAATCAGCCAACAGACATAGGAAATATCATGATCTATGAGCTTAAGGATCCGGATAGCCCAGGCAGAGTGACCTACTTAGATCATGCTTCAGAACGGATCTTCGTGGTGACTGAAAATGATAGGCATGCCTACACTTGGAAGGGTGAATTCATTTTCCCCCAACCAAGATCAAATGTATCCTATGGTCACCCTGGAGCTGGAACTTCCCAAGCTCATGGTATGCAAAGAGACAGAAGTAGAGTTAGACCGGAAGTGAGCTTTGCCAACCCAGTGGGCAGAGAAAGAACGAGAACAGAGACGAATAGGGTAGAACCTGAGATGCATAGAGCCCACAGGAACCAAAGAAATGTAGATGGATTCCCTCTGCCGAGGCCTAGAGAGCACACAAGAACTTTGAGACCCACCCAGCTAGTTAAGTCCATGAAGAATTACTTTGACGGCACAGGAGATCCCTATGATCATGTGGCGGAGTTCAAGCAAGTCTTGAGAGCTGAACAAGTGGAAGATCTGTTCACGCAGTATAATGCCTTCGGTCTAACCCTTAGGAATACAGCACTTACATGGTTTCAGCCATTAGATGAGCGTCAGTTCAGGAGCATAGACCAGCTCCTAGAGGCATTCATTATAGAGTTCTCTAAGAGCGGCATAAGACACAATACCTCCTCATTAATTCACAGCTTCAAACAGACCCCCCAAGAGACTGTCAGATTGGCCGGAAGAAGATTTAGACAATATCTTGAAAGGTGCCCTATTTCGGAGCTACCCACATCTGCTAAACAAGTAGCCTTATTCCTTGATGGATTGCTGAGTACGAAATTGAGATCCTATGTGTATCTGAAGGACCCTAGGACTATAGAAGAGTGTGTACGCATGTGCATTGACATTGAAGATAACCTAGGGGAAGAACTAGAGCTTTCCAAAATCTACAAGGATTCAGATAGTGCATCTAGTCACTCTTCCACGCAGTCCACATCAATTGAGGAACTTGCCGAAAAGGTAGCTCAGAAATTAGGTGTATCGGGCAAACAAATCCCAAGGTTTGCCCCTGTGAAAAGATGCTATACATGCGGTGGTGACCATCTGGCGAATGTCTGCCCCATTATGGCTCAACCCCAAGTAAACCCTAGTAGCCAGTACTGCACCATAGAACGGAGATACACCAATCACACCGCACAAGATTGCCCATACAACAAGCAGGCAGTTAGACAACCCTACCCGCAGCCCTACCAACAAGGCAGATACCAAAACCAAAATCCACCACCACAATATGCTAGACCCCAACAAACCTATCAACCACAATATCAGGCCCAACAGAGACCCCAACCAGTACTAGCGCAACAGCCCCCAAACCCCACTAACGTGATTCCAGTAAAGTATGCTGTTGCAGAAGAAAACCTGAATAGGGCCATAGTACCAGTAACCCCATTGATTTCGGAAAATGACCCAAGTGACCATAGCTTTGATTCTACACATGTCGATAGTCCCCAGGCTTACTACATGCAGTCTCCAGAACATGGTGAGTCTTACTATAGTGAGGAACCAAGTGAACCTAGTTGGGAGTCAGATTACACGAACGTCATGTATACAAACCCCAACCCCAGGCCTCAACCTAGGCAAGTAAGACCTCCATTCCCAAGAGGACCGTGCTACAGGTGCCAGGGAGATCATCTCATCCGTGATTGTCTCTTACCCCCACCTACACAACCCCAGTCAGTGACTATCCAAGGTTTTTGCCAAGATTGTGGAAAAGAGCATCTTTTACGAGATTGCCCTAAGAACCCCAATAATATGCCAAAAATCACTCCTATCAATGTGATTGGTTTGGTTGTAGATTCCTCAGGAAGCGTCACTTCCACTGCACCAGTGCAGGTGGTCACTAGAGCTCAGGCTTTGCAGCAAAACCAAGAGACAAACCAGGGTAAGAACTCAGAGGCTAGTGAAACCGAGAGCATAACAAAGAAAAGGACTAGAGCATGGAAAGATAGTCGAGAAAGAATGAAACGACAATGGGCCAAAAAGATGAGTGAGCTTGAGGAAAGCATAAGAGAAACCAAAGCGAGGATAACTGAACTCACAGCTCAAACTCCCTCTCACATCACCCTGCCTCCACCACTCCCATTTCCATCCGACTCACCACTTTCCCCACCGCCTCATCAAATCCCACCACCCCCTAGAGTAGGATCAGTCCTAGCAGATCCCACTCCTGAAGACCTAAACATGATGCTCAAAGCATATCAGGCCAGAATCCAAGAAGGGCCAAACGTCACGGATCATGACAAGTGCTATCCTAGAGCTGACCTAGAGATAGAAAGAACCAAACTGTGCGCGAAAATGGTCGCATTGGGTCAGACTATGTTTGAAGCCAGTCGCCTTTTCAATTACTCGGGTTCAGCCAAGACGCAATTACACTTGGATGGATTCCTAGAAAAGTTAGAGAGGATAATTGCCAGATCTGACAAGGAAGAAAAAAATCAGGAGAAAGAAAAAGCAAGCAAAAACCTGAGCCATTCCCCATCGGAAGTTTATGCAGCCAATTCCACTAAACCAGACAACTTCCCCTCCTTAGAAAGATTAGAGAGGCTAACTGCACAGCCAGAAAAGGAGCCTATCCCTCAAAAAAGGGAAAGGGCAAGAGAACGGATAAGCCAGCCTCTTCAGGAAGCTCATGTGCCTCCTCAAGGAGCCTATCTTCCTCCCCAAAGGTCACAGGTGCCTCCCTCGAAAGCTCTTGTACCCCCACAGGTAACCCACATCCCTTCCCAGAAAGCTTATGAGCCTGTTCGGAAAAGTAATAGCATAAGTAATCCTCCCCAAGAAGCTTGTGCCTCAGCTATCTATGACACCGAGGAAAGAGCCAACGATAGAATAAGCCCTCCTTCCCAGATAGCATATGCGCCCAATTCTACGGAGCCAGACACTTCTTCTTCTATGAATCGGTTTGCACCAGACTTCCTACGAGAGATTCAAGAAGACAAATGGGAAAACGAAAGCGAGGTCGCCCCTCCTTTTGAACTTGTGGACGATGCACACGACCAATTCCCACAAGACATCCCATCTATTTACGGGGAGCATGAGAGTGTTCAGTCTCACGAGAGATTGGACTTTGAGTCTAATTCCATACAGGAGCTACCCCACTTCACAGGCCCATGGGAAGCAAAGTCCACATGTATGAGAGCACCCACAGTCATGGTAAGGAACGACGACTCAGTCATACCTAGGAACACAGAGGTAGTGAAGAACACTAACGTACAGTGTAATCTCAAGTTAGAAGAGCTACTCAAGGTTAGACCTGAATTATGGAAACATGTAGCCAAACAAGTACCAGAGATAGCCAAACCTCGTTCCCGGATAGGATCCCATAGGACAGTGCCAGAAATTCCCTTGGATAAGATAGGAGATATGTGCGAAGGTGAAGAAGGGAACACCTATCTTCCCATTACCTACCAAGACTACACCACAAAGGCAATTTTGGACTCAGGTGCAGGAGTTGCAATTGCCACCACCTCCTTATGGAAGCGTTGGGGCAAGCCAGCACTCAGGCCGACGAGAATGAAATTGCAGATGGCCGATGGCCACATAGAGAGACCCCTAGGATTGCTAGAGGGAATAACTCTCACCACTTGTGGTGTCGAGTTTGAACATAGTTTTGCTATCTGTGACTTCAATAAAAATCATGCCTATGAGATGATTTTGGGAAGGCCATTTATGCGACAGTTGCAAGTGGTACAGGATTGGGGAACCAATTCTTTGTACCTGCAGCACTTAGGTGTTACAACCAAAGTCAATCTCAAGGATTATTCTCATAGAGATGTCCCTCCTATCCAATGGAATCCCATCCATAGAGCCAAAGATGATACAGAATCTGTGCATTCCATAGGGTCTGGATCCTCATGGATGCATGAAGATACCCACTTATGGATGTGCAAGGTAGCAGAAGAAGAAGAGAAGAGAGAGAAAGCCAGAGAGGTAGGTGCGAAAGAAACCCATAGATCAATCCAAGACCCAGCCTATGCACCTGTAGTTTTTCCAGACGAAGAATTTGAACCTCACGGTTGGGCAGAAATTTTAGCAACAATGGACGTAGCCATCAATGAAGAACAATGGACACCTCACTGTGATGAGGATGGCTATGACATTTCAGTCTTCTCCATAGAGCCAATCATGGGAGAGGCAGTCCTAGAAGAATGCGAACCTAACCCTGATGCATTGGAGGATGCAAGTGACTCCGATCTAGAGTCAATCATTATGGACCCACCATTTGCATCAGATGAAGAATACTTCCATGAGGTAGAATTTCAAACCCAGAGGCATGGAGAGCTGACAAATGATGTAAGATTGGCAACACATGTGACCCCTAAGGAAGAAGGAAAGAAACGAAAGAAGAGAGAGGCCTTACCAGAAGAGGAAGAATCTTTGTTTGAGGTCCCAGAAAATTTTAAGAAGTACGAGATAGATGACAGGAGAGTCATGATAAGAATGCCTAAACGAGAGGCACAAGTAGGAGAGGCCTATGATAACAAAGAAACTACCAAGAAAATAGTTGTGGCCTTAGAAGAAGGAGAGGAGAGATGCACGTATATAGGCCATGACCTGACAGAAGAAGAAGAGTACGAATTGATAGCCTTGCTAAGAGAATACAGAGATGTATTCGCTTGGAGTTACAAGGATTTGAAAGGTGTTGACCCGGAGATATGCTCACACACCATTCCCATGACCTCAGATGCTAAACCCTCTAAGCAGAAGCCTTATACATATAACGATAATTATGCTGCTAAGATCAAGGAAGAGATAGATAGATTGGTTGAAGCTGGATTTATCTACGAAATTGAGCACACCGAATGGGTATCCCCCATCGTAGTGGTGCCCAAAAAGAATGGCAAGCTGCGTGTGTGCATTAACTTGAAAAAGGTTAATGCCGCCACAATTCGAGATAACTATCCGCTTCCCATAACAGAGCATCTCTTAGAAAGAGTGGCAGGCAAGGAAGTGTACAGCTTCCTTGATGGATTTTCGGGCTACAATCAAGTAGCCATAGCTCCGGAGGATCAGCACAAGACAGCCTTTGCCACAGAATGGGGCATTTTTGCTTTTAGAGTAATGCCATTTGGGCTTACCAATGCACCAGCTACCTTCCAGAGGCTGATGTGCCATGTGTTTAAGGAGTTCCTGAGGAAGAGTTTAGAAGTCTATGTCGATGATCTTTGTGCTCATTCCAATGTTAGACAAACTCATATTCCTGAACTCAGACAAATCTTTGACAAATGTAGAGAGTACCAAGTCTGCCTGAACCCAGAAAAGTGCGTTTTTATGGTTAGGCAAGGTAAGATTCTAGGACACATAGTGTCAAAGAATGGCATATCTACTGACGAGGAGAAAGTGAGAGCCATAGCAGAGTTACCTAGGCCCAAGAATGTCAAGGAAGTACAAGCTTTCATGGGGCATTGTGGCTATTATCGACGATTTATACACATGTATGCCGTCATTGCAAAGCCCATGTACGGACTTCTGACAAACTTTGAGTGGACGGATGAATGTGAGAATTCCTTCCAAGAACTTAAACGAAGATTATGTTCAGCACCAATCTTGACCACACCAGATTGGAATAAGCCATTCCATGTTCATGTTGATGCATCCAATTACGCTATTGGATGTGTACTTGCACAACCTACTGGTGAAGGTAATATGGATCTTCCAATTGCCTACGCGAGCAGACAATTGAATGCGGCTGAACGGAATTACACCACAACAGAGCGAGAAGGATTAGGCATGGTATATGCAGTCAAGAAATTTAGGCACTATTTGCTTGCAAATAAGTTTAAATTTTTTACGGACCATCAGGCATTGTTGTACTTAGTAAACAAGCCATGCAATACAGGAAGATTAGTGAGATGGTTTCTCTTGCTAATGGAATACGACTTCGAGGTTGTGGTAAGAAAAGGTAGGACTCATTTGAGAGCTGATCATCTCTCTAGGCTCACATCGGGAGAAGCCCCACAAGGAGTATCAGATGACCTTCCTGATGCTTACTTGTTTAATCTGGAAGTTGTACCGCAGTGGGCCAAGCCAATAGTACCAGTATTGACATACGGGCCTAATCATCCAGTGGTGAACACACGGAATAGAGAGATCGTAAAAGCCCAAAAGTACCATATCTTGGCAGGAAGCATGTACAAGCACACAGATCAAGGGATCTTGGCTTGTTGCGTAGAAGAGGATGAGTACGCTAAATGGTTGCAACTAGCACATGTAGGTGCACTAGAGCAACACCATTCAAAACAACGAACTTTACAGACCTTAAAGAGATTCGGAGTGCACTGGCCAACTATGGAAGCGGATGTCCAAAAGTTGTGCAAGGAATGCCCAATCTGCTGCACTAAACCACCAGTGGAACATGCCACTCTCTATCAAATATCCATTGTGCCAGATTGGAGTGAACCTCTAGTATCATTCTTGCGGACAAACACATTCCCCCCAGACATGACTCTAGCTAGGAAAAGGAGTTTAGAACAAGAAGCCCTGGATTATTCACTCATAGGTGATAATCTATATAAGCGCGGTAAAGATGGTTACCTGAGACTGTGTGTCCATGAAAGTGAGTATCTTAAGATCTTAGAAACTGCTCACCAAGGTGTAGCAGGAGGACACTTTGGACCAGATCGGGTAATCAAGGCAATACTATTTGCGGGCTTTTGGTGGCCTACACTTCACATGGATGCACATACCTATGTGAAACGGTGTGATATCTGTCAAAGGACTCAGTATCCTATACGCAAAGATGAGATGCCACTGAAACCTATGATGGGTGGACGTGCATTCTCTAAGTGGGGAATAGACTTCGTAGGGCCTATTAATCCCCCAGCGAAAGGTTCTCATGCAGAATACATCATTGTGGCAACAGATTATCTCACCAAGTGGGTAGAGGTAAAAGCTACAACCAAGAACGATGCTCAAACAACTGCCAAATTCTTGTTTGAGAATGTATTCACGAGATATGGACTACCCATAGAGCTGGTAAGTGATAGAGGCACTCATTTCTTGAACGAAGTGATTGAAAATCTACTCCAAGAATTCTTGGTAATACACAAGAAGTCTGCCCCTTATCACCCTCAAGCTAATGGACAAGCTGAGAGTACTAATAAGATTTTATGCAATGTACTGACAAAACTAGTGAACACTAAACGCTCTGATTGGGACAAACAGCTACACCATGCTGTTTGGGCATACCGAGTTGCCTATAAAACGGTACTCCAAGCCACCCCCTTTCAGATGGTATTCGGCCAAAACGCTGTGCTACCTTTGGACTTCCTGATCCCCACATTGAGAGTAGCTCAAGAACACGAATGGACAGGTCACGAGCTCTCCTCTAGGATCTTTGACCTTGAACGATTAGGAGAAACAAGACTGAGAGCCGCTGCAGGGATATACGCAGCCAAGAAGAGACAGAAGGCATACTTTGATGCCCACGTGAAGGATAAAGGCCTGAAAGCAGGAGATCTAGTCTTGGTCTATACACTCAAACAACACGCGAAGAAGCTAGAAAAGAGAGGCTACGGACCTATGATCATCAATAGGATCTCCACAAGCGGAGCGGTACAATTGGCCACATTAGAGGGTGATGTTCTCCCAAATTATATTAGCGGTTGCAGAGTCAAGCTGTACCAGGAACCCCTCACAGAAGAAATGCTTAGCCGACTTAATACTGCTAAGAAACGCAAAGAGGAAGAAAAGCGAGTGCGAGAAGAAGCTCAAGCAGAAGCTTTAGAACGCATTAGAAGAATGAAATTACGTAGGCAAGGTAGAGAGCAGCCTAGGACAAATGACTATGCAGATCAAGGATATCATGTGGCAATGTGTGAAGTCGCAGGAACAAGCTCGCATAGGATAATTGATAGACGTCCTTTCGTAACCTTAGATATAGGACAAGGAAAGAGTGCAAGGACTGTAAGAGCCTTGATTGACTCAGGTGCGGCCACTAGTGCTGTTAGAATGTCTTACTGTCAAGAGTTACAGTTAACTGTCAATCCTGTGGAGGCATATCTTATAGGATTGGGAGGCGTGGAAACCCCTTGCATGGGCGAGGTGGAACTTCCCCTCTACATTCATGATGAAGCAATGACAGTTAAAGTACTAGTGTGTCAGGATGAGGATCTCACTGAGCCTCTTGTCCTGGGTCAAGATTGGATTTATGACCAAGCAGTCAATCTAAACCTAAGAAGTGGACTTCTCCAGGTTTGGGTCAATCATAGTCGAGTTACGGTAGAATTAGACAATCAAGCACTCAAGGAACTAGGAAAGGCACAGACTCCTGGTCCTTCCAGGGGTACACATGAAGATGACCATGCTGTTCTTGTCCAAAACTATGTGTTGCAGAGGAATGATATTCGCAAAAAAGGAGTCAGGGATGCAAAGGAACTCCCTTCTTTTCCAAAGGCTAGAAAGAGGCAGCAACCCAAGGTGGATCAGAGGCAGAAGAAGCAGGGTACTACCTATGTCAGCGATCAAAAGTACCTGCGCAGCAGAACAGCCCAACAAATAGATCAGGTATGGGTACGGAAAGGCGAACGACCAGTTGCACCACCGTCAACTACAGGGGCAAAGTCTCTTATTAGTGACCGACAACGCAACGCTAATAAGAAGTTTTTCAGAAAATCTTCTGCTAAAGTAAAATCTATTTGGGTGCCCAAGAAGTCGATGAAGGCAAGCCCACAATCAAGACAAATTTGGGTGCCTAAGGCTTGCTTGATGGCACAATTAGCTACGCTGAGGCCACAACTTAAACAGCATAACGCAGCGACGCATACTACCAGAGTTCACTCGTTCTCGACACTCATGTACACACCAAAACCCAAGAGCGTACATGTAATCAATTGTAAATGGGTCCCAAAAAGGCCTCATCTGCAAACCACGACATCGAGAAGGCTCTGTAGAGACTCTCCGAAACCGAAGGCAAAGCCCATTCACTGCATTTGGCAGCCTAGGGCCTGTAATAAACCCCCCAACCCCAATGTGTAAATTCATAACCCACTTACTAACTGCAATAGTTTCCTAGGACAACACAATCACTAACCACACACACTGCCTTCATGCACTTACTAACCACTAACTCACCATCCATCTCATGTTAATGTTGTAACGGGGACAACAACAGATTTATTTTGTCCAGTCCGATGTTAACACTTGGTTCTATATTCTCACAGAACCACTCAGCAAACAGGCCATGGCAGAAGTAGGTACCAGCTCTCAAGCCGGATCTGGTCCCCAGATAGTGGACATAGAAACACTTCTCCTTGAGCCACGCCTCACTGCAAGACCGCAAGAGCTTCAAGATGTGCATGTGCTCCCCATCCAGGATCCTCCTCAAGGACACACTTCTCAAGTGGGTAAGCATGCGCATTGGTTCAGTGATGTTGCTGGACCACTGGGCGATGGAACCTACTTCTGGGAAGCAGAATTGGAGTTCAATGGCAAATGGGGTCGATACCACTTTTTCACACGTGAATTTGAAAGCTACCAAAATGCTGAAGTCATGAGATCAGTTTGGGTCAAAGCAGGTGTGGAAAGTTATTTCAGGACTCACTTACCAAAGCCGGATTTTTTACGATGCTCTTATCTGATCAGTACCATCACGCCAAGCAGAGCCAAGGGCGGCGACAGCACCTTTGTGTTGCCATCACTGCTGCCGGGTAATGAGCTCAAAAGATTCAAGTTGAGCCTCAATCTGGTAAGAGAAGCGTTGGGTATGTACGGCATGCACATCCCAACAGAAAAGGAAACCATGGTCCCAGGTCGAATGAAGCACAAGGATCTGAATAAGTTGAAGGATATGGTAGCCATGACACCTACCATTGCGCTTCACCTGCGCACCATCATGCAACACTTCGCGTTTCCCGCCCAAGAACGATTCACAATGCCCCCGAAAAAAATATGGTTCAGTTTATATCTAGCAGAAACCGAAAGCCTACCCATCAATGTGCCACACTGGATCATAGACCAGATCCACCTAGAGAGCTATAAAAGGAGCTAGAGAGCTCATTTTTGGGGTTAGATTGTAATTGAAACGAACTTGTAAGAGCATTTTGAAAGTAATCTGAAAGCTCCATTGATTCTCACTCTTTGTCTTGCCGTGTGTGCGCGTGTGTGTGTATGTGTGTGCATGCTAGTGTGCTTCTCACTCACGCACTTGTGCCGCCACTTGCTCGAGGTCTTCATACCATCCTCACGTCTTCCCGGATTGACATTAAAGGAGGTGCTACTCATCATTGAGCTACACCAAATTTTGGCGCCGTTGCCGGGGATCGAGCTCAAAAGATTCAAGTTGAGCCTCAATCTGGTAAGAGAAGCGTTGGGTATGTACGGCATGCACATCCCAACAGAAAAGGAAACCATGGTCCCAGGTCGAATGAAGCACAAGGATCTGAATAAGTTGAAGGATATGGTAGCCATGACACCTACCATTGCGCTTCACCTGCGCACCATCATGCAACACTTCGCGTTTCCCGCCCAAGAACGATTCACAATGCCCCCGAAAAAAATATGGTTCAGTTTATATCTAGCAGAAACCGAAAGCCTACCCATCAATGTGCCACACTGGATCATAGACCAGATCCACCTAGCGCATCAAAGGTGGAACAAAAAACAGAAGAATGTGCTCCACGGGTGTTGCGCTTTGACCAGAATAATCTATAGATGCTTGGCTTATGACGTGCCTGTTCAGCGGGCACTCGTATGGTCACGAGTCCAAGAATTCCAAAGAAGGCTATCAACAGCAGGCCCTCCATCCAAGAAGATGAGGGGGGGAGTCCAACTACCCTGTGCTCAACCAAGGGGAGCTACCGCTACACCAGAAATCACTCCTCCCCAGACACGACGAGTTAGGCCATTCACAATCCGGTTACCAAGACCAAGCACGGAGGGGCCTAATCTGGTGTTTCCACCCATTCCATCCGATTTGGAATTCCCGCAGGGATTTACTCTTGAGGACCTCACGGATGAAGAAATCGCCAGATTAATCTATGACTCTAACCTCGAAGCGGAAGCAGCGCGAGCGCAGGAACCACGACCCAAAACAACATCGGCCCCCACCCAACCACAAACTGTAGAAGTCGATGTAGATGAACAAGAGGCAGGAGGAGATGAAGAAGAGGCCGACGAAGAACAACACCAAGAATATGACGAACTCTCCGAGTTAGCAAGTGCCCCAGCATATTCGGCACAAGTCAAGAGACTATATCGAACCATGCGACTGGTTCAGGAACAGCATAAGATGTCTCTAGAACAAGGCAAAAGACTCATGAACGACTTGCTAGCGGAGGAAGGTGTGGACGAGTTGTTCATTGAGTCCATGAACCTTCATGCCGACGCTGTAGGACTGGACGAGGCCATCCATGAGGCTATGGCCTACATCCACAGGTTTGAAAAAAGAGTTCCCGTTCGTCCCAGGAGGTCCGGGAAGCAAATTCACATCAATACATCAGCACCAGGCGAGTCAGCGCAAGCAGAAGAATATCACGAAGCACCGTTGTCACCACCATCCCCACCTCACACTACACAATTCACTCCACCACAGGACACTAGCACTACCACATCCACCACCACTACCATCGTCATGGGCATCCCACTCTCCCCGGGAATCCAAGTCGGGGGAGTCACCATGCCGACCTTCACCACCCTGTTCACCGATGTCACATCCACTCCACCCACGATTCCCATCTACACCGTCACTCAAACAGTTGACACGATGGAAACATCACCAGCCACAGCACCGCTCCCTCCCCCCATGCCACCATCACCCATACCTCCTCCACCCACATCTCCACTTACATCCACAGCATTCACCTCTCCCATTCCCGCCCCCATTCCCCCTGCATCATTATTTAATGTAAATAACATATTTTTTGCATTAAACCAATGTGTATATCAGCTCCAACATGAGTACAAAGCTCTGGACAACCGGTATCAGCAACTGGAAACGCACCACCAGGAATTACAAACACAATTTCACATTCTACACACAGAAAATGCAGAACTGAATCAACGCTACGCGGCGCTTGAGCAGGCTCACCAAACCTTATCGGCAGCACCCCAACCATCGACAGAATCAGGTGCCAAACAACTGGAGGCTTTACTTGAGGTATACCAAGCCGATAATCTCAAAGTTCGGCGTAACTTGGCACTTCTCAGAAAACACATGGCGGCCGCCCTTGAGGAAAACAAGAGACTGCAGCAGCAAAATGAAGCAAATCTAGAAGCTGCAATGGAAGGCTCTCCACACGAAATCGATCCAGAGCAATTTAAAGCTGTACCCTCAGAGACAATGAAGACCATCCTGGACGGCTATGCAGACCTATTAGAAGCGCATGATGACTTGGAAAGGGAACGTGATGCGCTGCGCAATCAACTCCAAGAGCAACAGACAGTACCCAAAGTCACAGAAACGACCACGACTTCAAAAGAAGTCATGGCATTGAAAGAGCAGGTGGCTGAATTACAGGCACGATTACTCACACATGAAAGGCAACCCTCTCCAGTGGTCGAACCTGAACCCGAGGATTTGGTACCCATCGAGGTAGATGAGACGTATGAGGAACCTTACGTTCCTATGCCAATGCCAGGTGGTGAACAAACCGCAGAAGGAATGGATACGCTAGAAATCGAAGTACCTGAGTGGCTCCAAACACTAGAGAAAACGGCATCAACTCATGAAGATCGAGTCGCAGTTCAAATCCAATCTATGGCAAAGATAGAGGACACTATTATTAAATCAGAATACTTCCGCAGCATGTCCCACCATAGATGGATCGGAACCAATGATGATCAATACGTGCCCTATTGTATACTCCTGGCGGACTACAATGCAGAAATCCAACACAAATGTGGCAAACCTCCAACGTTTGCTACACAATTTGGGCCAGATGACATCCCAGAGAGCGCTAAAAAAGGATCCATTCATCAACCCACTTGGAGGATCCGACTCCTCGAAACCTATCCGGAGATGGTTCGCACCTGGACGAATATGCCCCTTTTTATTAAATATAACCCTTGTTATGTTCCTGTACTCCGCAGGCGCACATGGCCAGAGTTTACCATTGCAGTCAAGAATATCAAGGGATGCGCCAAATGGTTAAACTACGTCTATCTAGCACCCCCTCAAGGGCCTCCCACCGTCAATTACATGATTTCCACTATACGGCACTGGAGCCTCCGATTAAAGAATACCCCTGATGTAATGGCCCAGATGTGCATGAAAATTTTTGAGTTAATGCTTATTACATTCAGGACATTCAAGAATATCAAAGACCCACACTTCTCAGGCGTCGGATTCCTTACAGGAAACCAAGATTTGGTATATGACATGAGCACCACTCCTTCCATAGAGGTGCTCTACGCTTGGCACGCCAGAATAAAATACCTCCCGGCCTGTTTTAAACAAACATTCGAAGAGATGTTCATAACAGGGTTCTGGGAATACCACTCAGAAATATTTGTGCCCAGACCCTCACATCTCCTCCATTTATTTGCTGTGGAGCGAACCATTCACTCAGAGCAGTTACGGGTGCCACATCCAGAGGTCCCAGGGCCAGTCAATTGGGATGCATTGCTGACAGATCTAGCAAGGGGACTCAGGTTAGAAGAACACCACCTCGCCGCCGATGTTGTACAATACTACGTACAAAAAGCAGCTAGACAAGGGTCTGTCAGGGGCGACAGACGCGAGAGTGGGGGGGGTGTTGGCAGTAGCCTTGGTACATCAGGATCTACAAGACGTGAAAGTCAAAGAAGGGAGTCAGAGCGAAGGGACAGCACAAGTGAGCGAAAGGACAGCACAAGCAAACAGGGCAGTCAAAGAAGATCTGGCAAGTAGGCCAATATTTTTTCAAGACATTAATGCAAATCAGAGAAATGGACACGCAGGGAAGAAGAGCAAGTAGGGAACTTGAAGATATGTATGGCAGATCACTAGAAGAAATCCCTACAACAACAGTGATGTTTATCACTAATAATCATTGTAAATTTCATTTCACATTTTTGTAGCTCCATTTTGTGCAAGCCAAGGAGTCCTTGAGCTTGAGGAGCCTTAGAAGTAGTTACGTACCAATTTTCATAATTTTTAGATCTCGTTTGAACCCCCAAATAAGCCCTGGAACCTAATTTTTAACTAGGCCGGACACTAGGTCTGGACAGGGCCAAAAGCTAGTCAAAAACTATAAAAGGAGCTAGAGAGCTCATTTTTGGGGTTAGATTGTAATTGAAACGAACTTGTAAGAGCATTTTGAAAGTAATCTGAAAGCTCCATTGATTCTCACTCTTTGTCTTGCCGTGTGTGCGCGTGTGTGTGTATGTGTGTGCATGCTAGTGTGCTTCTCACTCACGCACTTGTGCCGCCACTTGCTCGAGGTCTTCATACCATCCTCACGTCTTCCCGGATTGACATTAAAGGAGGTGCTACTCATCATTGAGCTACACCAGTGTCCTTGCACTCCAGCATGTGCAATGTTGCTTGATGCAGTGCTATTATCTAGAGGAGTTGCACTGAGCTACAATGATTCAGTGCCCAAGTTTCACATGGGAGTCTCAGGACATGGTCAGTAGCTGCCTTATGTGGAAGCATGGGTTGTTCAGACACCACAGCCATCATTAGTTGCAGATGTGATTCCATCCTGAGCACTATCCTTTAGTACAAGAATCTCTAAACAAGGTCCCCAGACCACAGCATCCTTCATCTTTAAGTTTGAAAAGACCCAAAGGAATTTCCTTGGATCTAGTATCCTGTTAAAAGAACCTGCCAGAAGCATAAAGAAAATGAGCAGCACAAATAACCTTGGCTCATGCTTGGCCATTTGGATCCACTAGCTTGACCTATTTTCTAATCATATCTACGTATAGGTATGAGCCATCATTTTTGTATAGACCCTCAGAAGCTTAGCAGTTGGTGGAGATGGTGCCATTCCAAAAACTTTGTTTTTTTCATAGTTACTGTGTGATGTGGCTGATACATCCCTAAATCTTTAGCTACGACCAGTGAAGTAAAAAATCAGTAGCATGAGTAATTTAATAATTGCAACTGAGAGCCTAATCTGGCCAAAAGTTGCAATGCCACTCCAGCACATTTCTCGAGGTGTTTCTACTCTTGGTTTACCCAGTTTTGTCAGGGAGCCTCCACTTAGTGATCATTCCTACACCAGATATATCGTTGACCCCTTAGTCTTCATGACAACAATTTCAAGTGGTCAGAGAAGGCCACAGAGAATATCAGATCCATAGTCTCATCAAACACAAAATTATTTCACAGCAAAGAGATTACACCAAGTGTCGAGCCATTCCCTTGCACTCAAAGACCAGTTTCTGCAATATCTATTGCTGCATCTTTTGTTGCATCTTGACCATATGCCAACAAATGTGTCTGGTATATTCCTCATGTTGTTGATGAGCCATGGTGTTTGAGAAGTAGTCGGAGGACTCAGAAATGGTGCCTTCTGACCACTAGCCACCTGCAGTGAGTATCTGTATCAGGGAGCTCAACTTGGCAGAGTGACTTCAGCAGATTGTCGAACCATCACCCACATTTGGAACTCAACAGCAATGCAACAGGTCCAGCATGGCATTAATGGATTATCAGTGAACTTGTCAAATATACCATATATGGCCCAAGTACTATTCTTTAACTCAGCAAGTGCTCCAAATATGTGTAATTTTGTGGACTCATCAGTAGCAGCAAACAGATCATTTCACTACTTTGAAGCTTGAAGAGCTCATTGACTCATCACTAGCCTCCACCAAAGATACCCCAACAGCATTTATTTTTGACTTAGGGGAAGTACTTAAGTACTCTAGCTACAACATAGTGAGCAATCTAGATGGTCGTGGACTTGGGACCAAAGTCGAATTGGATGAATGCTAGAGGTAGGTGAGGTTACTGAAGACAACAAGAGAAGGCTCTTTATCACTTCCAGATGCATCTGAGCTATCCAAAATGAGGGATCATAAGGTATGTTCAGTTGCCATCGTCTTCTCAAGCTTGCTAGCTCAGGAATCTTTGGAGATGGACTCCCACTACCCAAGCAGCCTCGTCAGATCTATTGAAGTGGACAAGTACTATGGTTTCCAGTACTTGATCTGTCACCTGCAGTTTCTATATTCCTGGATGTACTAACCAAAGTCTCTAATCATGTTGTTTATCTAATAGTAGTTTGCTATAGCTGATGTGTTACAGCTGAAATGACAGTATTAATACCTGATCCATCAAAAAAAACCCTCCTATTGAAGAGGAGTTTGGAAGCTTCCTATCTGTCCTGCACCTGCTGGCCCAAAGTCTTCAGGGTTTAACTTGGTCCCTCTCATCATTTGGCTCTTAAGCAACATCATTAACATCTAGCCCTTCCTGTGCAAGAATCTGTTGGTCTGTCCGGGACATATGCTTTGCGAAGTCTTCTGATGCAGCAGCTTTGATGTCTTCTTAGGAGGCATCTCTCCAGAGCTTGTACTGACCAGCACTACGACCAATTTTCCAATCCTTTCATGAGCCACCTCAGTATTTCTATGATGTTTTGCTTCCAGATAGTAGAGACCACCTTATGACTACTAATAAATTAGTTGAATTCTAGCTGAATATCAGTAAACTCTGATCCCATGCCCACATGAGCTCATAGCAAGCTATTCATTTCCTTATGATGATCAGCCTCAAGTCCTAGTAAGTGCTTTCTTATGTGCCTTCTTTGCGAGTTTTCATCAGAAGCATATGTGTATCAATATCCTTGATTTTTGGAATCCTCAATGATGAGGATGAAGCTTTGCAGACCGCCAAGTTCCTGTCTATAACAGACAAAGACCACAGTCCTTTGGTTCCATCAGCTCCATATGTCCCCCATTTTATGCAACAAGTTTGAAGCAGCCATTAATAATGAGGACTCAAAACATGGCAGCTTCCCATGTGATAGTTAGAGATCCAGGATGTCACCATATGCAACAAGAGTCCTCGCCTCAACACTCTGTCGTTTCCTGAAGTGACCATTGAGAGTTATCACGAAAATTCAAGGAGTTGCATCTGATTCGTTCCATCAGCCATAAGCGCACCACAGCCCACATTCTGACTTCCCTGTTGGGCAAGATGAGATACAATGGAACACCGGTGGTCAGGGGGCTGATGATGGGTAAGCCAGAGCCAATTGAAGGAAAGGGTAATTTAGATGAACTTGACACCACCCATAGAGAAAATTATGAGCATGCACACCACGGGCTTGCCTACCCCAAACAGATACACAATCGAGACTGAAGTGTACAGCGGTTGCAGATCTTGGACTACCACCCATAGAGCAAAAGAGGAGCTATTGGAGGAGTTTTCTGTGAGCTACAACCCCAATGCACCGTAGGAAGAAGGGGCGGGGAAATAGAGCAGTGTTATGGATTATAAAGAGGGGTCAGCATCATTGCAGTCTGATGAAGAAGATGTGAGGCTTTCCGAGCTGAGAATATGCTTCCGCCGCGTGCTGCCTGAGGTGGAATCAGAGTCACCAAGAGGGAGGGAGCAAATTGCATGATACAATGTAGAGCAGGGCCGGGTATCAGACGAATAGGGAGTGAGAGGCATTGAACAGCTCCATTTTTCTCGTTGTCAGCACGGATAATCTTCCTTTCAAGCAATCAAAGCACCACCATAGATGCCTTAGTGACCATCAGGTGTCAACCCTTTGCCAGTATCTCCACGCCATATCTGGTACCTGGCCGTATTGAAGTTCTGATGTCTTCTCCCCCTTGTATTGTGCGGAGTTGAAGCCAGTTGTTGCCATCTACAGAGGAGGGGAAACACCCGAGGTGTTCAACCCCAAATAGATTGTGGGAGCAATGGATAATGTCAATAGGAGGGGAGTGTGGTGTATACTCCACAGATGTCCGAGAAAATAAAGAAAAGGGTAGAACTCATATAGATCTCAACCCCAAGCATTTAGTAGCATCTGCACCCAGGGAGTTCCACAAAGCTCAACACTCTTATGACAGAAGCACCTTGATTGATGAGATCATATCCTGAGTACTCCAAATGTGAGCAGGAGAATTCTTCAGAGATACTCACAATTTTCCTGAGTATTAGAGTGGGGATTTGCACATTGAGCTGGAGTACTATCTATGAAAAAATTGTAGAGGAAATTTATGGGGCAACATATTGGGGGCCTTGCTCAACTCGATCGCCAATGGGAGCTTCTCCCTGACCAAACCACCCAATGGGGAAGCTCAGCGCCAAACCCACAACCAAAACATGGCATAGGACTAAAGGTGGATGGTTATTGCCAATGAGAATAGATGGAGACACGGAGGGAGATAACCTTAAACTTGAATCGATCTCCAGAAATTCACCTCCTCTTAAAAAATTGAGAGCACAAAAGAATCGTATTCCATGAGCTGCAAAATGAAGCAACTGGTCTGAGATCGACAGGGAGGCATGGGCTTGAACCAAAATTTGCATATTGTATAGCAGAGAGTGATGTGAAGCATGTGGCTACTCCTCCCCAATAGTAATTGTTCCCAATTCGGTCTGCACATTCCTGCGTGGAGCAAGGTTTGACATGACAGAGCATTATCTTCGAGTTGCAGCGGCATGAATCCATGGAGCACAAAGCGCAACGCAGGCTGAGAGGGAGCATACAACAACTGAGATGGTGATTGATTCTTGCAGAGTATGCCGGGTAGCAACGGCTAAGTGCTTGTCACTGTGTATCAATGGAAGGGTATGAAAGGGGGATCCCAAGCTCACTCCCTTACGGGGTAGCTGGCTTGATGTGGAGGGAGAGCAAAGGGAGTTCAACCCTGTCGACTGTAGCGCAGATGGTCGGAGACATGAAAGGGGAGCTCACGAAGAGCTCAACCCTGAATTGCAAGAGTCACAAGGGCAGATGAGGAAGAGCTTCCCCACCCATCGATTGGGGTGCCAAGAGTACCATAGTCCACTAGTTGCATGTGTGTCCCTTTGTCAGACTTCACCTGCCCTCCATTAAGGATGAGAGAGAGGGCAAAGAGAAACAAGGGTCCTCCGATGCCCTCCACCAAATTTCAAATGCGAACAAAAAAAGGAAGAGGAACCAGGGTTCTTTGCAAGTTTAGGAAGAGGAATCGTGGAAATTTGAAATTTACATTTATCAAAAGTTCAACCCTCCTGTTTTTTGAGGTTTTCTTGAAGCTGAAGAGAGAGAAGGGAGCAGAGAGGGTATTACCCATCCCCCTTTTCAAGGCCATCACTGAAATCAAGAAATGGAGGAGAGATGGAGAGTGATGCTTGAGTGAGTGTGTGGGAGTCTGTGTATGTGAGAGAGAAAGAGAGAGAAGGGGGTTGGGGGATGTTTTTATGCATCAAACAAACATGAACTAAAACTATCCTACTAAAACAAGGAAATGGGGAGCTAATGGCCTAATGGAAGGGTGAAAGTGCCATGCCAACACACATATCCTAAGTGAATAAGCAGAAAAATTGCAAATCAATATCTTACCACATGCTCTTGGGAACTCCAAGTGATGAAAGGCCGTTCTTCCCGGCAACGGCGCCAAATTTGTTGTAGTATGCCCTTGGGAGCCAAGACCCACACCACCTTGCATGGAAGCAAGAAGGAAGGCCCAAGAATGACTCTCCTTTCATCCACCCCATCCTCCATCATGTTCAAGCCATTGGCCATCAGCCCGCAGCTATGCCACATGCTTGAAAATATGGAGAAATGGGAGTCAAGGATCCTAGTCACATATGTAAAATACAAGATAATTGCAACACTCTACTTACACACATAGGAAATGCTAGCATGCACACACACCTCACTCTCACACACTCCAAGACTAAATACACATATGTGCAAAGCCTTAAGAGAAAGGAGAGTTCTTCCATTGAAAGGATTTTACATGAGAGCACGACAAAAAGCTCTTCTCTTTACAAAAATGAGCTTATATTTATAGGCTAAGCACATTCTCCCATGTGCTCTTTTTGACTAGTAAAAAAGGAGCACATGCTTTCTAACTAACATATCTTTTGATATTTTGGAAAATATTCCGAAATCAAGGAAATGGGAGCGTGGGAATTTCAACATGGGATTTCTACATATGTGCAAAAAGGTGGATTTATTTAAGATGCTTCCACTCTATAGCATAAGGAAAATATTAAAAAGGGCTTAGGAGAGTGTTCATATGAGCACATCTCCTAAATACAAAAAACAGGTATTTTTATGAGTACTAGAGGGTGCCATTACATAAGAGAAATTGTGGGCAACCCTTATAACCCAACATTTAGTCTTGAACTTAAGAAATTAAATCTCTTGAACTTGAGGCGTTCCTATCGTCGTTAATCTAATCCACAATGCTACTATTTTGCCTAAGCTAAGAATAGACTGAGGGGGTTGAGTAATCTTCCAACCTCAAGTCAGCTTTGTTGCTTGCTCTGATGCCCAAGTATCCGCGCTTCCCAAGCCCTGCATTCTTCACTGCCTTGCCTTGCTTGCCCTTGATTGTCCTTGCTAGACCTGGAAAAATCCAATATTAGACCAATTTCACAAATGGATGATCAAGCACTTGAGTATATACACTCTTAGAGGTCCTTTCCCTTTTGCCCAAAATTTCAATGCCCCCTGGCTTTCTAGTCCCAACTATGTCAACCTCAAATTAGCTTATCTAAAAATCAATGTATTCTTTATGAAAAAAACGGACTTCAGATGAAAAAGATATGACCATTCAAGCCCTCAGGGGTGAAAACTGACAAACAGGTTTTTCTCCAAATATGAGCTAAGGGGTCTCCTATGAGTCTAATCACCCAAAAATTTGCCAAAAATAGCCCCAAAATTGGCCAAAAAATCAAACCCTAAAAATTCGTTTGGGTTGAGCAATCACGATGGTCTGAGATAATCGCGAATCACGATGGTCCGAAGGAGCGAACTGTCGCGATGGCGTAAATGTGAATGATCACGATGGTCCGAAGATGAACAATCGCGATGGCGCAAAAGTGAGCAATCGCGATGGCGTGAATGAACCATCGCGATGGTCCAATCGGCAAGCAATCACGATGGCATCGGTCAACGGTCAACGGGACAATCGTGATGGCGTGAGCCCGTCACGATGGTCACAAAGCACGATGGCGTGAGCCAATCACGATGGTTCAAATGTCGAGGCGTCGCGATGGTCTAAGGGTATCGTCGCAATGGTCTAGCTTGCCATGTGGCAGCATCGGCGCGATGGCATGAGCCAATCGCGATGGCGTGGGGTCGACGCGATCGTCGCGACAGTCCAAGTGAACCGTCGCGATGGCTCAAGTGAGTTGTCGCAATGGTGTGAGATTGTCGCGATGGTCCGGCCGAGCCGTCGCGATCCCGTGATACAATCGCGATGGTCCACCAAACTATGAATTTTTGAAATGCAACTTCAGATTCGTGTGTGCACTTGTGTCACCTACCTCGTGGTGAACTCGCTTACCAAAAATGCTGAACTTGGTAGACCATCGCGATCGTCTGACACACATGGCAGATCTCTGACAGAAAGTGAAAATTTACCTTTTGCAAGCTTTCCTGATGCACTGGAGCACTGTACCTGCAAGAAAACTCAAAAACACAATAGCACATGCAAGCACAAAAGCTCTCTCTCTCTCACATGCACAAATGAGGGGAAATGAGGAGAATGGGTGGATACGGTGAATTTTTTGATTTTTTTGGAGTGGAAGATGATAATGCGGTGATGAAGATGGAGTGTGGGGAAGGTGAAAAACACCAAAAACTAAGTAAAATCAACAACAAAAACTGAAATTTTTACCTTCCAACGCCACTTCTTGCTATACTCTTACCATCACACATTCGTCCTAGACTCGATCCCCGGCAACGGCGCCAAATTTGGTGTTGCTCTAGCACAATGGTGAGAACCACGTTAAGAAGCTCGACCTCCTTAATGTCAATCCGCGGAAGAGATAGGAGTGATATGAAGATCGTGAATGTGAGATGAAGCGAGAGTGAAGATGAGAAGCATAGAAATGCACACACACGTACACACACACACAACGAAGAGACAAGCAAGACACAATGGAAGGTGAGAAATAAACTCTTTTACTCAAGAACACTCTTACAAGCTCAAAATAGCTCTAAGCTCACACTAACCAACAAGCTCACCTCAAAAATGAGCTCTCTAGCTCTTTTTATAGATTCTAGACTAGTTTTGACTGGTTTCACATCTAGTGACCAGCATAGTTAAAAAATAGGTCCTAGATGCTATTTGAAAGGGTAAACGGTGTCTAAAAATAACCAAAATTGGTATGCTCATTCTATTTAGGCTCCTCAAGCTCAAGGACTCCTCATCTTGCACAAAATGGAGCTATGAATTACAAAAAGGGTTTTTCTATATTACATATGTTACAAAAGTAATGAAAATCATTGTTGGAGGTTTTGAAAAGTATTTATAAAATATCATTCTTTGAAAAATGATTCAATTGACTCCCTGCTCTGTCTTTACATGCTTCCGCGTCTTCTATGCCTCTGGCTACTGCCAACAGTGACTTTAGCAAAAATCAGGCCTATGAGATGATTTTGGGAAGGCCATTCCTAAGACAATTGCACGTAGTATAGGATTGGGGAACCAATTCCTTGTATTTTCAACACATAGGTGTTACAACAAAAGTCAATATCAAGGGCTACTCTCATAGAGATGTACCCCCTATTCAATGGAATCCCATCCATAGATCTAAAGATGATACGGAGTCAGTGCATTCCATAGGATCAGGATCCTCATGGATGCATGAAGACACCCACTTATGGATGTGCAAAGTAGCAGTAGAAGAAGAGAAGAGAGAAAAAGCTAGTGAGGTAGGTGCGAAGGAAACTCATAGATCAATTCAAGACCCAGCCTATGCACCTATAGTATTTCTAGACAAAGAATTTGAACCTCATGGTTGGGTAGAGATTTTAGCAACGATGGATGTAGCCATCAATGAAGAACAATGGACACCCCACTATGATGAGGATGACTATGACATTTCAGTCTTCACAATAGAGCCAATCATGTGTGATTCGGTTATTGAAGAATGTGAACCTAGCACTGATGCATTCAAGGACGCAAGTGACTCCAATCTAGAGTCAAATATTATGGACACACCTTTTGCATCAGATGAGGAATATTTCTATGAAGTGGAAGCTCATGCGCAAAGACATGAAGAACTTACAAATGATGTGAGATTAGCCACATAGGTAACCGTAATAATGAAGGCAAGAAGAGGGAGAAGTCACAATAGAGGAGGACGAATCCTTGTTTGAGGTCCCAAAAGGCTTTAAGAAGTATGAGATAGAAGATAGGAGAGTCATGATAAGAATGCCTAAATGTGATGCACAAGTAGGAGAGGCCTATGATAACAAAGAAACCACCAAGTAAATTGTTGTAACCATAGAAGAAGGAGAAGAAAAATGCACATACATAAGACATGATGTGACGGAGGAAGAGGAGCAAGAGTTGATAGCCTTGCTAAGAGAATACAGAGATGCATTCGCTTGTAGTTACAAGGACTTGAAAGGTATAGACCCTGACATATGCTCACATACGATTCCCATGACCTTAGATGCCAAATCCTCTAAGCAAAAGCCATACACATATAATGATAACTATGCTGCCAAGATCAAGGAAGAGATAGATCGCTTGGTTGAAGCTAGATTTATCTATGAAATCTAGCACACTGAGTTGGTATCCCCCATCGTAGTGGTGCCCAAGAAGAATGGAATGTTACATGTATGCATTAACTTGAAGAAAGTTAATGCAGCCACTATTATAGATATTTATCTGCTTCCTATCACTAAGCATCTATTAGGAAGAGTAGCAGGCAAGGAAGTAATCAGCTTCCTTAATGGATTCTCTGGCTACAATCAGGTGGCCATAGCCCCTGAAGATCAGCATAAGACAGCTTTTGCCACAGTGGGGCATATTTGCTTTTCGGGTAATGCCATTTGGTCTCACCAATGCGCCAGCTACCTTTCCGAGGTTGATGTGCCATGTCTTTAAAGAGTTCTTGAGGAAGAACTAGGAAGTCTATGTGGATGACCTTTGTGCTCATTCCAACATTAGACATACACATATCCCTGAGCTGAGAGCTATCTTTGACAAATCTAGAGAATATCAAGTTTTCTTGCACCCAAAAAAGTGTGTTTTCATGGTCAGGCAAGGCAAGATTTTAGGACATATAGTGTCCAAGAATGGCATATCCACAAACGAGGAGAAAGTTAGAGCTATTGCTAAACTACACCAGATTGGAAAAATCTATTTCATGTTCATGTGGATGCATCCAATTATGCCATTGGATGTGTACTCGCATAACCTATTGGTGAAGGTAATATGGATCTTCCAATTGCTTATGCCAGTAGACAACTGAATGTGGCTGAACAAAACTATACCACTACCGAATGAGAAGGATTAGGCATGGTATATGCGGTAAAGAAATTTGGACACTATTTGCTTGCAATAAGTTTAATTTTTTTACAGACCATCAAGCACTGCTATATCTAGTGAACAAACCATGCAACACTGGCTGACTAGTAAGATGGTTCCTCTTACTAATGCAATATGACTTTGAGGTAGTGGTGAGGAAAGGCAAGACTCACTTGAGAGCAGATCATCTCTCGAGGCTCACATCCGAAGAGGCCCCACAAGGAGTATCAGATGATATTCCTGATTCTTACTTGTTTAATTTGGAAGTTGTACCGCAGTGGGTCAAGACATTCATGCCAGTATTGGCATATGGGCCTAAACATCCAATAATAAACACTCAAGGTAAGGAGGAAGTAAAAGCCCAAAAGTACCATATCATGGTAGGGAGTATGTACAAGCATACAGATCAAGGAATATTAGCTTGTTGTGTGGAAGAGGAGGAGTAGACGAAGTGTTTGCAATTAGCACATGTGGGTGCATTACAGCAACACCATTTGAAACAAAGAACCCTTCAAAATCTAAAAAGGTTAGGGGTATATTGGCCAACAATGGAAGTAGATGTGCACAAGTTATGCAAAGAATGCCCAATCTGTAGCACTAGATCTCCAGTGGAACATGCCACTCTTTATCGAGTGTCTTTAGTGCCAGATTGGGGTGGACCGTTAGTAGTCTTCTTGAGGATGAAAACCTTTCCCGATGATATGACATTGACTAGACAAAGAAGCTTAGAACAGGAGGCACTAGATTACTCACTCATTGGAGATAATTTATACAAGCCTGGTAAAGATGGGTACCTTAGACTGTGTGTCCATGAGAGTGAATATCTTAAGATCTTGGAAACTGCTCACCAAGGTGTAGTAGGAGGACACTTTGGACCAGACCGTGTGATTAAGACAATCCTATTTGCAGGCTTGTGATGGCCAACCCTTCACATGGATGCATATACCTATGTGAAGAGGTGCAATGTTTGTCAGCAAATGCAATATCCCATACGAAAAGATGAGATGTCATTGAAACCTATGATGGGTGGAAGTGCATTCTCTAAGTGGGGACTAGACTTTGTTGGTCCTATTAATCCCCTAGCTAAGGGTTCACATGCTAAACACATCATTGTGGCCACAGACTATCTAACCATGTGGGTAGAATTGAAATCCACAACAAAAAATGATGCTCAAACGACAACTAAGTTCTTATTTGAGAATGTGTTCACTAGATATGGGCTATCGATAGAGCTAGTAAGTGATAGAGGCACTCACTTCTTGAATGAAGTCATTGAAAATCTTCTCCAAGAGTTTTTGTTCATACACAAGAAGTCTGCCCCCTATCATCCACAAGCTAATGGGCAAGTGGATAGCATGAATAAGATTCTATGCAATGTGCTGACCAAATTAGTGAATAATAAACGCTCTGATTGGGACAAACAGCTACACCACATTGTTTGGGCATACAAAGTTGCCTATAAAATGGTGCTCCTAGCCACATCCTTTCATATGGTTTTTGGACAAAATGTAGTGCTCCCACTAGACTTCTTGATACCCACATTGAAAGTAGCATAGGATCATGAGTGGACAGGTCATGAACTCTCTTCGAGGATCTTTGATCTTGAACAGTTAGGTGAAACAAGACAACGAGCAGCCACATGGATTTATGCAGCTAAGAAAAGACAAAAGGCATACTTTGATGCCCATGTGAAGGATAAAGGCTTGAAAGCAGGAGACTTAGTTTTGGTGTACACCTTGAAACAACATGCAAGAAAGCTAGAGAAGCGTGGCTATGGACCCATGATCATTAATAGAATATCAACAAGTGGGGTAGTCCAATTAGCCACCCTAAAAGGTGACATTCTACCAGTTACATCAGTGGATTCCGAATCAAATTATATCAAGAATCCCTCATTGAGGAAATGCTTAATCGACTCAACACTGCCAAGAAATGTAAGGAAGAAGAAAAACAAATTCACGAAGAAGCGCAAGCACAAGCTTTAGATCGCATATGAAGAATGAAATTGAGAAGGCAGGGGTAGAGATGAGCCTAGATCAGATGCATGTGAAGCTCCAAGATATCACATGGGCATGTGTGACTCACCAGGGGTCCATTCCCATAGAATAGTTGACCGACGTCCTTTTGTGACCCTGGAGATAAGATAAGGAGAAAGCGTAAGGATTGTGAAAGCATTGATTGACTCAAGTGCAACCACTAGTGCTGTTAGACTTTCTTACTGTCAAGAATTACAATTAAAAGTCAATCCTACAAAAGCTTATCTCATACGATTGGGAGGTGTGGAAACCCTTTGCATGGGCGAGGTGGAGCTTCCCATCTACCTTCAAGATGTTCTTATCACAATTAAGGTGCTAGTCTATCCCGACGAGGATCTCATTGAGCCTCTTGTCTTGGGTCAAGACTGGATCCACGATTATGCCATCCAGCTGAACCTGTGAAGTGGATTTCTTTAGGTTTGGGTACATCAAAATTGCATTACAATTGAATTAGACAATGAAGCACTTAAGGACATAGGAAAGGCACCAACTCTTGGTCCTTTTAGGAGTGAAGGAGTACACATGAAGATAAATATGATGTTCTTGTCCAAAACTCTGTGATGCAGTAGGATGATGTTCTCAACAAAGAAGCCATGGATGTGATGGAACTCCATTCTTTTCCAAAAGTGATGCAGACAAGGCAACCAAAGGAGTACCGAACGCAGAGGAAGCAGACAACCTATGCTCATAGCCAAAGGAGAGTACTAAGCAAGGTGTCTCAGATACCAAAGCAAATATGGGTATGGAAAGGTGAGCATCCTGTTGCGGCTAAGTTAAAGCCATCGACTAAACCTCATACCTATGATCGATGACACGACACTAATGAGAAGTCTCTCAAAGGTTTTTCTACAAAAGTAATGTCTATTTGGGTACCCAAGAAATCAATGAAGGCCGACCCACAATCAAGAAAAATTTGGGTGCCCAAGGCTTGCTTGCGAGCTCAAATGGCCACGCATAAACCACACAATGTAGAGCATTATTCACACAATCGAACAGTTGATATCCATAATTGTTTGACACACACAGTCACATATTCATCCACAAATCACTTGTAAATGGGTCCCTAAAAAGCATCATTTCCAAATAGAAACTATTGTAAAGCCTGTTGGAGCAAGTCTATGACAAGCCTAAGTATTGGCTTGAGTCCCACAAAGTCATAGAAAAAGCCTTAAAATGAAGACTATGTAAAGTTCACTTGTGAACTACCTCTTGTAACTTTTGAAGAGTTTACTTAATGTAAAAGTAAGAGAATCTTAAGTGGTTGAGTCCACTTGATCAAGAATGGAAAGAGGAGCCACGAATTCATGATTTGTGGTAGGTAGAGAATCAAATCAATCATTGATTGATTGGAGAGTGATTGAGGGAAGTTAGCCTCCCAAACTCAACTATAAATAGATGGCAGTTTTAGTCGTGGTTAGAGAGACCTATGTGAAGACCTCCAAGAGCTGAGCTTTATGCCATATCAAGGTGTGATTACAAGGCACACATATGTATCAGTAAGTCCATTGTATTTTACAAGCATTATCATTTGGGTTCATATTTCCATGTTCTTGTGAAGTGTACTACTCACTACCATTACTCTCAGTTTTCTTAGTCAGCTTGCAGAGATGTTTTCTCTGAGCTTGGTGCATCATTTTTAGTGATTTAACTTGGTAAAGTTAGCTCTATAAGTCTACTATATGGTCACAAATTTTCATTTCATTTGGATGTTGCAATCTTCAGTTATGTTCATTTGAAGTCAACAGGGTCTGTTCATCTTCACTTCTCTGTCAGGTACCCGACTTTTTCACTCATCTTGTCAGAGCCATTTCTCAGTGGTTACTTATCCAAATTCAGTGATTTAAAGCTTGTTGGATTCACTTTCCTGTCTAGTATAACCATACAAATTTTCATAATCATTGGATTTCTACATTTTGAGTTATGTTGATTTTTCTGCTCACTGGTCTATTTCTATAGCAGCCCATCACTACAAGGAATACGGGCGTGTAGCGACGGTTAACGCGACAGAATTTCGTCGCTATAAAATTGCAACTTGCGGCCGAATTACCGTCGAGCATGGACCGTCGATTATACGACGCAAAAAACGACGGTATTTGCGACGGTATTTTCCTAACGTCGCTTAAACGACGCTTGTCAAAGGCGTCGCTTAAGCGACGCTTTTTAGCGTCGCATAAGCGACGCTTTTTAGCGTCGCATAAGCGATGCTTTTTAGCGTCACATAAGCGACGGTACATAAGCGACGGTCCATTGTGCGACGGTCCATTATGCGACGGTCTATTGCATCGCTTATACGACGACGCGTTGCATCGCTTATACGACGATCTGTTGACGGACAAAAATTAAAACGTTGGAGGCTCTGCAATCGGCATTTTCACGCATCCGATCGAAGAGCTCTCCAACGTTCGCAATTGCGCTGCGCTTACGAGCTGAAGCAAGTATATGCAGAATTGTTGTTTTGCTTAAGCTCTCTGTTATTGTCTCCCTCTGTCTTTGTTTCTCTCTTTCTACATCTTTGTCTATTTGAATTTTCTCTCTCTCTCTCTAGATCTCTCTCTCTCTAGATCTCTCTCTCTCTAGATCTCACTCTCTCTCTCTCTAGATATCTCTCTCTCTAGATCTCACTCTCTCTCTCTCTCTCTCTCTCTCTCTAGATCTCTCTCTCTCTCTCTAGATCTCTCTCTCTCTCTCTCTCTCTCTCTCTCTCTCTCTCTCTCCTCTCTTTTTATTGCAGGTTATTCAAGAAGCTAACCAAGCAAAAACTATGGATCACAATTGTAAGTACAATTTCTATTATTTGTAGATCATTTGAATTGTGTTATTTTCATTACATACCATACTCACACTTATTGATATGCACTCATACACTTATACATGACGAAGAAGCACACACACATGCATATACCTACATATACACATATACATGCACATACACACACATACACATAGAGTTATACATATACACACACATACACAAGAACATGCACATATTGATACATACATATACACACACATACACAAGAACATGCACATATTGATACATACATATACACTTATACATGCACATGCATATACATACATATACGCACACATACACATGCACATATACACATATACATGCACATACACACACATACACATAGAGTTATACATATACATGAACTGCCACGACTCAGGTGGTATGTTAGCTCGCCTCTTATTTTTTTCGACCATACAATATCTCCTGTTAATTTAATCTCAAACAGAAAAAAAAGTCAGAATACATACACATATATACACACATATACACATACACATACACATACACATACCCACATACACATATACATGCAAACATATACGCATGCATATATGTATATATATACACATATACATACATATAACATAAACACACATATACATATCCACATATATACGTACACACACATGCATGCATATACACTCATTCATACAAAATACATGCATTTATCCCACAATAATATGTGTTGTGTATATGTGAATATGTGTGTATGTATAAATGTGTATATGTGAATATGTGTGTATGTGTAAATATGTATATGTGAATTTTTTATTTATGTAGATAATCAAATTATTAATATCAAATACCATTATTTGTAGATTCTGATCAATCAGATGGAACTCCACCACCGTCTCCTCATCGTGCAACAACTTTATACTGTAAGTATATGAAATATTTAATTTTAACTATATTTGATGGATACATAACTTATATATTTTTTTTATGTTTCTTATGATGTGCAGATTCTGATCAATCAGAGGGTACTCCACCACCTCCTACCCATGCAACGACTTCACATGTGTCCTCCGATAGGAATTATGATGAATTTTACTATCAAGAGCATATTATATGTTGGTGTAACTCTTGTTATGGCACGTATCGAAGACCACGATTGGAATGTATTGAACATGAGGCAGAGTATGGTACTTTTGAGCATGCACCATCACCTAGTCAACGTGATAATGCTTGGGTATGTATTTTCTATATATATTAATGTCATTTTTTTATTTAAAAACCATGTATAAAATCAAATTATTATTGATATACAGGAATACTTGCTCGATGATGATGATGATGATGATTTTTCTCATAATGTTAATAATACCTCGTACACGTCATGGACTTGTTGTTCATCAATTACAAGCAGAGGTTTCTAGAAATCCTCTACCTCCTGGTTTAGAGAATGAAACGGCTGGAGATTATCCATTGCCAGCTCGTGATCGTTCTTTAGTACAAACATATGATAGAAGAAGATATGGAGGATGGAATAGAGGACCACTTCCTTTAGATGGAGAGGTTTTCAACTTTTGGGGTAATCGCTATATGATTGCTCCATCCACTATTACTAATGCTGGTCGTGGTCTCTTCAACTTAATTTTATATTTGAAGTTTAATTTTTATTCATTTATGGAATACTAATGAGTTTTATTTATATGTGTAGATTCCAACGTATGATGTTGATGATATTCGTCCACAACATTCACAATTACCAATAAGACCTCATTTATCAGAAGCTTCCATGAGGAGGCTACGCAAAACTAAGCCTGTGCAATATGCAAAGTTGAAAGATCTATATTCAAAAGATGATAAAGTACAAGATTTGTGTGACAATGATGAAGATGATGGCATGGCAGATTTTATTGAGGATTGGTATCAAAATGACAGTGAGAGCATGGATATTTCTAAAAATGAGAAATATCTTCGAGAGGAATGTCTAAAGAATGTATATGAAGGAAGTCGTTTGACACAACTAAGTGCGAGCTTACTTATTCTCAACCTTCAAAATCGTTTTGGATGGAGTAATGTATCTGTTTCGACACTATTAAGGTATAATTTTCAATTTTCTATCTATTTATATATATGCGCATCTTTTAAAACTATTAATGCATCTTTCAAAATATTCGTAAAAATTTTGATTGTTTGGATGGCAGGATACGATTGTTTGTTTTGGAGGATATGAAGTATGTACCTTCATTGAATGATTTGTCGATTCACGCATATGTTCAGTTTGAAAGTGTGAGAAGCGGATTTATAATTTGTATTCAAAGAATTTGGCACTGTTTATAGGCCATACAATGGTGACCTGGATGCATCGCATGCACAGAGGTTACTCAAGATAGAGCAATCTGATTATAATGGACTAGTGCCAGCAAGATTCCTAGGGTATGCAGTAAACCTCTTGCATGTCAATGATGAGCATTTGAACTTTAGGATACAAAGTGGAAATCATGGTGGCTTGAGAGGATCACACATATACATGCAAGAGGTTTACTACATACCCCAGGAATCCTGCTAGTACTAGTCCCTTATAATCAGGTTGCTCTATCTTGAGTAACCTCTGTGCATGTGATTCATCCAGGTCACCATCGTATGGCCTATAAACAGTGCCAAATTCTTTGAATAGCAATTATAAACTCGCTTCTCGCACTTTCAAACTGAACATATGATAGAATCGACAAATCATTCAATGAAAGTATATACTTCATATCCTCCAAAACAAACAATCATATCCTGCCATCCAAAACAATCAAATTTTGCGGAAATATTTTGAAAGATGCACATAAGCATACACATATATAAAATTATATGCATATATATATGTATATTTATTTATTTACTTTCTTTAATATATCATTTTTTTGATAAACTTACAGGTTATTATCTGAAAAGTTTTTACCAAGTCAAAATATTCTTCCTACCTCACATGATGAAATGAAGAAGATAATCAACAATCTTGGTATAGATTATCAATGTATACATGCATGTCCTAACGATTGTATTTTATATAGAGGTGAATATGCAGACTCTTTGACATGTCCCAAATGTCAATCTCCTCGATATAAGGGTGAAGAAGGTAAAATCCCGAATAAGGTATTGAGACATTTTCCATTGGCTCCACGGATTAGACATATGTTTCAAAGCCCCGAATTATCAAAGCTTTTGACTTGGGGACATGATCACAAAAGTACTGATGGAATAATCAGAATTCCTCATGATAGTGTTGCTTTTCAGCATATTGATTCTACATGGCCTGAATTTGCACAAAATCCACAGAATCTAAAGTTAGGAGTTGCATTAGATGGGGTTAATCCATTCTCCATGAAATCCAGTAAATGGTCAACATGGCCAGTGGTAGTCATAAACTACAATCTTCCGCCATATCTTAGCATTAAAAAGGAACATTTAATGCTTTCACTTTTAATCCCAGGCAAAAGACAAGTTAAAGATATGAATGTATATCTTGCTCCTCTCATTGACGATCTTCAAGAGTTATGGAGAGGTATTAATGTCATTGATATATCAAAAAGCATCAATGAAAGACATATTACGATTCGTGGTATTGTGGCTTGGACTATTCACGATTTTCCTGGATATGGCGTTTGTTCAGGTATTGATGTAATTTTTTTATTCAATATGCATGTAAATAAATATGATTTAATCTAATTATATTTTTATCCTTTTCCATGATGCAGGAATATCTACTAAGGGTTATAAAGCTTGTCCATATTGTGGTGATTGGTTGAGATCAATCTATAGTAAGAATCTCAACAAAAATATTTATCTTTGACATCGACGATTCTTGCCTGATGATCATCCATTAAGATCTAAAAGAGAAGCGATACATTTTAATGGAAAGCTTGAAACAGGCCAGTATCCAAAACCTATGACGCCTATGGATTGGTATAAAAAATGGACAGATGGACCTCTGATAGTTCCAGAAGCAGAAATCTTTAGTGATGATTCAGATAATGAGTATGTGAACAAAGGTAAAGGGAAATTGGCACTCGCAGAGAACATATCAATATGGTATTCTTTGGAGTATTGGAAGAGTTAAAAGTATGTCATCTTCTTGATCCTATGCATATATTCAAAAATATTGGTTATTCACTATGGCAGCATCTTCTTGGACTAAAAGATACCACAACATCAAGGAATGATTTGAAAGATCAAAAATCCAAACCAAAGTTATGGCCAGTTTTTGATAGACATCGACAAGAAACGACTTATGCATCTGCTCCTTGGGTACTTACGACAAAAGAGATACAGACTATCAACAATAGAATTCAATTGATCAAGACTCCTACAGGATATGGAGCATCGTTTCAAAACATGTTTACTATGGATGATAAGAGCTTATCTGGATTAAAGACCCATGACTGGCATAACTTTTTGAAACATATTTTACCTTTGGTTATCGATGGATGTACAACGAAAGGAGTACGAGATGTGATCTATCGTCTTGGATCACTTATAAGGTAATTATGATACTTTTATATTTAATATGTATGAATATTGGATATCTTTTATTTTTTAATTAACTTCTTTACAATTGTTTTTATGATTTGTATAGGTGGATTACATCCAAAGAGATCGATAAAAATTCGATCCCACAAAAAAAAACGTGAATGCAAAGAGCTACTATGTTTGATGGACAAAGAACTTCCTACTTCATTTTTTGATATTCAAGTTCATTTACTAGTCCATCTTGTAGATGAGATAGAGATTGCCGGTGTTGTCAACACTCGATGGATGTTTTGGGTCGAGCGATTTATGGGAATACTAAAAGGTTATGTGCGACAAAGAGCAAAACCAGAAGGATCCATGGCAAAGGGTTGGATGCTTGAAGAGTGCATGTATTACGTTAGTGAGTACCTTGAAAGAGTTCATGAAGAAGCTCCACGTGCATGGACCAACGAGTCTTCTTCAAAAATAACAGATGAGGTATTATCAGGTAAGGGGGTTCCATTCTTATTTACATTTCAAGAAAAAAATGATGTTAAACTTTTGTAGCATATAATAGCGAATGCATGCAAGCATTCGTTAGCGAGTACGAGGAACTTCAAAGTCTCCAAAGTAAAAGGCGAAAAAACAAAAGATCTAGACGTAATCTCGATAATAATGAGATTACAGATATACCTTCTTTCACGGATTGGCTATATAGTCGTTTGCAACGCGCCAACGCAAATAATGAAGAAATCTCAGATGAGCAAAGAGAGTTAATGATAGGTTGTGAACAAAAGGTAATTTTATTAAAATATATATTTTATTTTTTTCATATATGTATGTTAGTTTCTATTTACTAATTGAATTTATTTTGCAGGCTCGAATGTTCACTAATATGTGGGCTTTTGGACAGCATATTAGAATCAAATCCATTGATTCTTTACGTAAAACAGAGGATTCTAGTATTGTTGCTTGTTTCAAGCAACTATCACGTGCTAGCTCAAAAGACACGAACCTTATAGATAGCGAACTTGGTTACGTAGGAACTATTGTTGGTATCTACGAAATTTCATTTCGTACATTCAAACAGGTAGAAAAAAGTTTATATATTTTTTTTAGAGTTAGTTATTTTTTTAAGCACCTAATAATGGGACATTTTTGTTGTTATATATTGTGATAGGTCATTTTGAAGGTTGACTGGTATCGAGCGGAGTATAAAGGTAGTAATTCTACAATAAGAAAGGAATTATCTGGGTTTTGGGCAATTGATTCTTCCAAGGCAATGCGATCTACTAAAGAACCATATATTCTTCCTAGGCATATTGAACAAGCATTTTTTTATAAAAACCCAGATGCTCATCCTTGGTGGCAAGTCATTCATGTGCAACCTAGAGGTAGGTCATTGTTTGAACAGTTTATTGTTAGAGAGATTGAAGAAAGTCCTCTTGATGATTCAGCATCAGATACTGATACATCAACGTCTGGAATAGAAATTAGACTCATTATACGTGATAATGATACTAATCTTTTTGATGAAGAGGATAATTCTCTACATGCTGATTCTACTGATGAGGAAGAGGAATTACCAGAAATAGATATTAATCCACCAATAGATGATGTGATTCATGAGAACATAGATTTAACAATAGAAGAAATAAATGAAATCAATAAGGATAATGAAGATGAGACTATATTGATGTCTTACCAAAATGATGGCAATAATGAAAACATATGAGCAGATTAGATAGTAACTTGAAGCTTCTGAATGGATATCAGATAATAGGTTTTTTTTATTAACTTGAATAACGATGAATCCTACTAGAGAGATGAAATCATGTTCTTCTAAGTTAGAACATGAAGCTCGGGGGTATGCCTAATTATTTTATATATAGCTTTATCTTCGAGGAGTAAATTTTTATCATGTATGTATGCATATGTGTGTGTATTCATGTGTATTATATGTATACATATATTAGTATGCATATATATGTATTTCATGTATATGTATGTGTTTGCATGTGTGTGATATATGAATACATGTATTCATGTACGTAATATATGCAAGTGTTTATAATTGTGTACATGTATATATGTATATGTGTCTATGTGTAAATATGTACATGTAAATATGTATGCATGTATATATATGTTTATGTGTGCATGTAGGCATGTACATGTATGTGTAAATATGTACATGTAAATATGTTAGTATGTATATATATATTTATGTGTGCATTTAGGCATGTATGTGTGAAGCATAATATATCTACTCCATTTTATATTTATGTATCCTATCTACATGATGTGTATATATCTTTACATATATTATGAATCATGATCCTCGTTGATTCGAGTAGCTATATATAGAGGCATAAGGTTGGGAGGAGAGACATCTCTCTAGTAGGACGTCGGAGGTGTACATATACTTCAAACATATGGCTAAAAGGTTGAATTAGAGTTTTTAAATTAGGGATTTCAAAACCCTAATATCGAGATTAGTGCTCTCTGTCTCTCTCATAGTGGTTAGCAACGGGATGGCAACGTCGTAGGCAACGGGTTGCTAACGCGTTAGCAACGGGTTCAAGTTGCGAACCCCAAGTTGCGATAAAGTTGCGTACAAATCAATTTTTATTTTAGATTTTTTTATATGTATATGTGTATATATATATATATATATATATATATATATATATATATATATATATATATATATATATATATATATATATATATATATATATATAGATACATAGATACATACATACATATATACACACACACATACATACATACATGGATTATATTATATTACATACATAGCAGTAAATATATACTACATACATATGTGTAATGTAATACACACATTTTTATGTATATATACACATAGTATATACATATTACATTTATACACAACACATAGATGTATACATACATGATACACATGCATACATACATACTACAAAAATAGAAACATGTATATTAGATACATATATAAGTTAATATACATGCCTTTCAGTAAACATAGAGTAATAGATTTTAGGAATGACATCATACATACATAGATGCATATATAGATACATACATACGTACATACATACATAGCTCTCTCTCTCTCTCTCTCTCTCTCTCTCTCTCTCTCTCTCTCTCTCTCTCTCTCTCTCTCTCTCTCTCTCTCTCTCTCTCTCTCTCTCTCTCTCTCTCTCTCTCATATACATACATACCGTGCATTGTCGCGACGATGAGCCATAAGTGTCCGCATCTCTTTTAAACACCACTTAAGGGACCATCCTGTCCCAAACTCTGTCTCAAGTGAACTAAGCACGTACTTTTTATCCCTCTCATCATGCTCACTACAAAAATAAAAAACATAATGTAAATAAAACATAAGATATACATTTCAATTTATATGTAAAACTTTTACTTACTTCCATGGTAAGTGGATAAAGCGCAGGTAAGAGTCGCATAGTGCCCGCATTCTTCTCTTGAACTCCAATCCATTCCCTATGTACACAATGTTCCCCTCCGGCTCTATGTCGCACTCTAGTCCTAAGGTGCCTATGCATGTCCTCATAGGCAACTCTGCTCTGCTATCACGTGCTGGAGGTGGTATAGGTGTCCTAAAAATAGATAGATAGAAATAAATAAAAATATGTGCTATAATATCATTAAAAAAATTTATGAAAAAAAACATACCTATGAGCAGATAGCTCTCTTCCTGCATGTGGATCCGCAGAAGAGCCCTCGTCTGATCGCGTAAGCATCTGGATCGTATAATCCAGCTCCTCATCGGACATGTCTACGTAGTCCCGCATTATGGCCCCTAGAGTATCTGACGGAACTCTTGCTCTCATAAGACTTTTTATGAGAGTGAGTTTCGCCTTTCTCTCTTTACTGGGATCCATAATACCTAACATATAAAACAAAATGGTTAGAAATCAATATATATATACGTGTATGTGTGTGTATGCATGTGTATGTGTGTGCATGTATCTGTATGTGTGTGTATGCATCTGTGTGTATGTGTGTAGGTATATGTGTGTGTTGTCTATGTGTATGTGTGTGTGTCTATGAGTGTGTATGTGTTTATGTAGGTGTATGTGTGTGTATGCATCATTATGTGTGTCTATGTATGCATTTGTACGTGTGTATGCATCATTGCATGTGCATGATATATGTGTGTATGCATGTGTGTGTGTATATGTGTGTATATGTTTGTATGCATGTGTGTGTATGCATATGTATGTGTGTGTATGCATTATTATGTGTGTCTATGTATGCATGTGTATGTGTGTATGCATCATTACGTGTGCATGTGTCTATGTGTGTATGTGTGTGTATATGTGTGTGTGTCTATGTGTATGTGTGTGTGTCTATGAGTGTGTATGTATTTATGTGTATGTATGTATCTATGTGTGTGTATGTGTATGCATGTATGTATGCATATGTGTGTGTATGCATATGTATGTGTGTGTATGCATAATTATGTGTGTATGTGTCTATGTGTGTATGTGTGTGTGTATACATTATGACAGTGTATGTAAGCATGTGCATTATGTATGCATATAAGTATGTATGTATGCATATGCATATGCATTATGTATGCATATGCATATGTATTATGTATGCATATGCATTATGTATGCATATGCATATGCATTATGTATGCATATGCATATGCATTATGTATGCATATGCATATGCATTATGTATGCATATGCATATGCATATGCATTATGTATGCATATGCATATGCATATGCATTATGTATGCATATGCATATGCATGTGTATGCATATGCATGTAAGTATGTATGTATGCATATGTGTGTGTATGCATATGCATGTAAGTATGTATGTATGCATATGCATATGCAATATGTATGCATGTATGTATATGTGTGTGAATGTGTGTGAATGTGTGTGTGAATGTGTGTGTACATGTGTCTGTATGTGTGTATGCATGTGTATGTGTGTGTATGCATCATTATGTGTGTATGTGTGTGTACATGTGTCTGTATGTGTGTATGCATGTGTATGTGTTTGTATGCATCATTATGTGTGTATGTGTGTGTATGTGTGTGTGTCTATGTGTATGTGTGTGTATCTATGAGTATGTATGTGTTCATGTGTGTGTATGTGTGTTGAAGCTCAAAGTCAAGGACAAAGCATGGAAGCACATCAAAAGGTGGACACACGAGGAAAGGGAGCAAGTAGGGAGCTCCAAGAAGTGTATGTCAAATTTTCAGAAGAATCCCCTACAAAAATAGTGATTTTCATCACTAGAAACCATTGTAAATACCATTATCTATTTTTAGTAACTCCATTTTGTTCAAGCCGAGGAGTCCTCGAGCTTGAGGAGTATTAGAAGTACCATCGTACCAATTTTCATAATTTTTAGACTTCGTTTGAGCCCTCAAATAAGCCCTGGAACCTAATTTTTAACTAGGCCGGACACTAGGTCTGGACAGGGCCAAAACTAGTCAAAAAACTATAAAAAGAGCTAGAGAGCTCATTTTTGAGGTTAGCTTGTTAGAGAATAGAACTTTTGTAAGAGAACTCTTTTGCAATCTAAGCTTTCCATTGTTCCTCTCTTTGATCTTACTTTGTGCGCGTGTGTGTGTATGTGTGTGCATGTTTGTGTGCTTTCACTCACGCACTTGTGCCTTCACTTGCTCGTGGTCTTCATACCGGTCCTCACGTCTCCGCAGATTGACAAGTAAAGGAGGTGGTGCTTACGCTTGAGCTACACCAAATTTTGGCGCCGTTGCCGGGGAGAGAGCTTCGAGGACGAGCGTTGTGATGGTAAGATCGTAGATTTGCGACGTTGGAAGGTAAAAAAACTATCATTTCAGTTCATTTTCTGTTTTTTCCTCTTCATCTTCATCATCATCATCATCTCCACCTTCTTCCATCTTCTTCTTCATAGAAAATTCTTGTTTTTTAGTGCATTTTCACCATCTTCATACCATTTTTCATGCATTATTGTGTGGGAAGGAGTTAGGAGAAGCAAGGGAGAGCAAGCGCTGTGTTTTTTTTCATGATTTTCTGCTCATACGGAGCTCACCATAGCCGGCGCTCAGAAATTTGAATTTCCCGCCAAAAAACACGATTTTGTGATGAAAATCGCGATTCTGTGAAAATCCAAAATTTTTGAAAAATCACGATTTTCTGTTTTCCCGCCTAAAAGTTGGCTGAAAAAAATCACGATTCTGTGGTCATTCTCAGAATCGCGATTCTGTGATTGTGCTCAAAATCGTGATTCTCACAAATCACGATTTTCAGTAAAAAAACACGATTTTGTGAAGAAAAAGGCGATTCTGTGTAATCACGTTTTTTTTGCTCAAAATCGCGATTTTCAAAAACACGATTCTCTAAAACACGATTCTGTGCTCAAAATCGCGATTTTCAAAAACACGATTTTGTGCTCAACATCGCGATTTTCATGCCAAAAACACGATTCTGAGAAAACACGATTTTGTGAAAAAAACACGATTTTGTAAATCATGATTCTCTGAGTCAAAATCGCGATTTTCTAAAAACACGATTTTGTGATCAACATCGCGATTTTCAGAAACACGATTTTGTGATCAAAATCGCGATTTTCAGAAACACGATTTTGTGATCAAAATCGCGATTTTCAGAAACACGATTTTGTGATCAACATCGCGATTTTCAGAAACACGATTTTGTGATCAACATCGCGATTTTCAAATCACGATTTTCTGCTCAAAATCGCGATTTTTTTGACTTCACAGCATCGCGATTTTCAGAAAGTTCACAAAATCGCGATTTTCTCCAAAGGTCCTGTTTGCCTGTTTTGACCCCCAGGAGCCTGATTTGACATAACCTTCTCATCCAAAGTCCATTTTTTGAGCTCTATAGCTTGTTGGAAAGCTCGTTTCAAATCCTACACGATCTCAACTGTTTTTTTCAAGAATAATGCGTTGATTTTGAGATAGGATAATTTGAAGTTGACCCTCAGGTGGGACTAGGGAACCAAGGGGACTCCAAAGAATTTTGAACCATACCAAAGGGAAAATTTGGACTCTTGACTAAAGCTTATGAACCTGAGATCTGGTAGACACTTAGGCAAGGATAAACAAAGCATTAGATCTTCTGAGTCTAGTGTCAACCATACATCCAAGTCTTGGACACAACAACTAAGTGGTCATCTTTTACTAAGTTCAGACACAAGTGATTCAGAAATGTCTTTTAGCATGGGAAAACCTGCAGGTGGCTCAGGGACTGCCCATCTACAAACACCAGAAGGTCCCTATAAGACACAGTTGGAATATATTCGGACCAACCAATTAGGTGCTCGCATCTATGAGGATGGTCTGAGGCGATCAGTGGTCCAACTCAAAAATCCAGATCAATCCTTTGGACTTGAACACCCGGTGGTCAAGTTCGAAGAGGGTTCATACATTGATAAGGAAGGAACCATGTATGTGGTTACCAACCAACCAGATAGGACCGATGAGTTTGGAAATATCATTCATGAGAATGAGATAGGAGACCTAGAACAAGGAAATATAGGACAAGGACCCTAGACTCCTAGAGGCAAGTCAGTTTTGACCCGAGTGATCACTCCAGACTGGATCCCTCAAGACAACAAAAGCATAGAACTATTTTTGAATAGAGAAACAGAGGAAGCCTTTTGGAGGTTCAAGCCAGATCAACCTAGCCAATTGGGCATAGTCATCATCTACGAGTTCAAGGATCCAGAGATACCAGGCAAAGTTGTCTACCTGGATAATACGTCAGAAAAAATTTTCGTGGTAACAGAACATGATAGACATGCATATACTTGGAAGAGTGAATTGATTTTCCCTCCACCAAGATCCAATGTTTCCCATGGCCTTCAAGGAGTAGGATCATCCCAAGCTCATGAAGCCCAAAGAGAAAGAACTAGAGAGAGACCTGAGGTAAGTTTTGCACACAGGGTGGGCAGAAATAGAGCAGGATTTGAAAATGAAAGACCTGAAAGAGAGAGACATCAAGCACATAGGCAACAAAGAGATGAACATGATTTTCCATTGCCTAGACCCCGAGAGCACCCAAGAACCCTTAGACCCATTCAAGTGATCAAGGCAATGAAGAACTATTTCGATGGGACAGGGGATCCTTATGATCATGTGGCCGAGTACAAACAAGTGCTGAGAGCCGAACAAATTGAGGACTGGTTCACCCAGTACGAGGCATTTGGTTTGACCCTTAAGGGCACTGCCTTAGCTTGGTTTCAACCATTGAGTAGAAGCAGCTATCACGATATAGGTCAACTGCTAGACGAATTCATTGTAGAATTTTCCAAGAGTGGTATCAGGCATAACACATCATCCTTGATCCACAGCTTCAAGCAGACTCCCCAAGAAACAGTGCGACTAGCAGGTAGAAGATTCAGACAGTATCTAGAAAGATGCCCTGCTCTAGAGCTACCCACTCCGGCCAAACAAGTGGCTTTGTTCTTAGATGGCTTACTGAGCACAAAGTTAAGATCATGTGTACTTGAAAGAGCCTAGATCCATAGAAGAGTGCGTACGGACGTGCATCGACATAGAGGATAACTTGGGTGAGGAGTTAGGATTATCCAAACTCTACAAAGATTCGGATAGTTCTACTAGTCATACTTCAAAGATCTCCACAGAAATAGAAGAGATAGCTGAGCAAGTTGCCAAGAAGCTGGGAGTCCAAAATAAACAAACACAGAGAGTCACTCCAGTGAATCGGTGTTATACTTGTGGGGGCGACCACATGGCTAATGTATGCCCAATGCAAAACCAAAACATTAGAGAAAGGAATGCTCCATATTGCACTATTGAGAGAAAATACACAAACCACACGGCTCAAGATTGTCCCTACAATAGGCAGGCTGTTAGACAGAATTATCAGCAACCTTACCCACAAGGTAGGTATCAGAACCAATACCAACAGCCATATTATAGACCACAACAGCAATATCAGGTACCATATAGGCCACAACCTGTCTTGGGAAACCAACCACCAGCTCCAGCCAACGTGATTCCAGTCAAATATGCTGTGGGAGAGGAAAATCCAAATAGAGCATTGGTGCCCCTAACCCCATGGATACCAGATAATGATTCTCATGCTCATAGTTCAGACTACTTCCATGAAGGTAGTCCACATGCGTATTACACAGAGTCACCTGAACATAGTGAGATTTACTCGTATCAATATGAGGTACCACCTATGGAGCAAAATTGGGAGCCAGAATACTCCAATGTCATGTACACACATCCTAACCCTAGGCCCCAGTTGAGACAAATGAGACCACAAGCCCCTAGAGGATCTTGTTTCAGATGTCAAGGTGACCATTTCATTCGTGACTGTCCCCACCCACCATCTCCGAGTCAAGGACAGGCTATCACAATACAGGCTTTTTGTCCTGATTGTGGCAAAGACCATCTCCCCAGAGATTGTCCAAGAAACCCCTCTAGTGCACCCAAGATTACACCCATTAATGTGGTAGGCTTAGTGGCAGATTCAAGTTCAAGTAGTAGCAATGTGGCTCCTATACAAGCTATCACTAGAGCACAAGCCTTAAAACAGGATAAACCAGTAGAACAATCAGAGTCGAGTGAGTCGGGAGAGCCTAGTAAGAGGAAAACAAGAACATGGAAGGATACCAGAGAGAAGACCAATCGCAAGTGGAATAAAAAGTTATCGGAACTAGAAGAAAGCTTAAAAGAAGCGAAAACAAAAATAGAAGACATTGCATCTCAAAGCCCCTCGCATGCCGAAACTCCATCCACTCCACCTCATCCCACCCCACCACCCATTGTAAATAGACCACAACCAGGGTCTGTTCTTGCATATCCAACCCCAGAAGGCTTGGACATGATGTTCAAGGCCTACCAGGCTCGACTTCAAGAAGGGCCTACAACTGCAAACCTAGACAAGAGTTACCCTAGAGCGGACTTAGAGATTGAACGGATGAAAATGTGCATGAAAATGGTAGAACAAGCTCAAGCCATACTTGAGACTAGTCAAAAGTTCAATCAGACAAACTCTATCAAATCGGATTTGCATTTCCAGGGCTTACTAGAACGATTAGAGCAGTTGGTAAACAAACCACAAGTTTCTGTACTTCCACAGGCTCAACTAGTTATTGAAAGAGGAAGCTCACCACCAATGGGAGCTTATGTTCCTAATTCCACGAATCCAGGAATACCTCCTTCAATTCAACAGTACTCTCAAGAATTCTTGCGGGAAATACAAGAAGATAAATGGGCCAAGGAGAAGGGTAATTCCCCTCCTATTCCTGAGATTGATGATCTTCATGATCAATTTCCCCAAGACATTCCATCTATTTACGGAGATGAAGCAGAACAACAAGAAGACGAAAGGTTAGATTTTGAATCTAATACCTTAGAAGAACTGCCTCAATTTCCAGGCCCATGGGAATCTGAATCTCTCCAGATTAGAGCTCCCACAATACTGGTAAGAAATGAAGACTCAGTGGTTCCAAGGAACACTGATGTCGTGAAGAACACTAAGGTTCAGTGTCATCTCACTGTGGAAGAGCTGCTCAAAGCAAAACCTGAGCTTTGGAATCATGTGAAGGATCAGGTCCCAGAACTTGAGTCCAATATGCCAAAAGCAGGCTCTAAGCAAAGGGTACCAGAGATACCTCTAGACAAAATAGGGGACATGTGTGAGGGTGAAGAAGGTAATACTTATCTTCCAATCACCTACCAAGGTTACACAACCAAAGCAATCATAGATTCAGGTGCTGGTGTTGCTATTGCGACCACCTCCTTGTGGAAGCAATGGGGCAAGCCCACATTAAGACCAACTAGAATGAAGCTTCAAATGGCTGATGGTCATTTTGAAAGACCTCTAGGATTGCTAGAAGGGATCACTCTAACCACTTGTGGTGTAGAGTTTGAGCACACATTTGCTATATGTGACTTTGAGAAAAATAATGTCTATGAGATGATCCTAGGAAGACCCTTCCTACGACAATTGCAAATAGTACAGGATTGGGGAACTAACTCCTTGTACTTACAGCACTTAGGGGTCACCACCAAGGTCAATTTGAAGGATTACACCTTCAGAGATGTACCACCCCTACAGTGGAATTCTATCCACAAAGCGAAAGAAGATTCCATCTCTGTGCATTCTGAAAGTTCACCTGATCCATCATGGCTGCATGAAGATACTCATTTGTGGATGTGCAAGGTCGCAAAGGAAGAGGAAAAACGTTTAAAGGCAAGAGAAGAAGGAACTTCGCTAGGAGAGAGACCAGTTAGAGACCCAGCCTACACACCGATGATCTTTCCAGATGAGGAGTTTGAGCCTCATGGCTGGCCAGAAATCTTAGCCACCATGGACATTGCTGTCAATGAGGAACAGTGGACACCTCATTGTGATGAGGAGGGTTATGATATCTCAGTTTTCATGTGTCAACCCTTGCTAGAAGAATGTGACCCTAGTGATGTCATAGAAGAAGAAGAGAATGACGATGATCTGGAGTCTATTGTGATGGATAGTTGCTTTAACTCAGAGCAACACTATCTAGAAGATATAGGAGTGTTCACCCAGAAAGAGGAAGAACCTCTCACAAGTATTAAAACAGTAAACTCAAAGGATGGAAGTGAGAGCAGTCAAAAGAAAAAGAAAAGAAAAGCATTGAAACAAGAAGAGGAGGAATCATTGTTTGAAGTACCAGAAAACTTCAAGAAATATGAAGTTGACGACCGCAAAATTTTGGTACGAATGCCTAAGAGAGAGGCCATCATAGGAGAATCATATGATAATAAAGAAAAGACCAAGAAGATTGTAGTGACCATTGAAGAGAACGAAGAGAGATGCACATATATAGGAGATGACCTAAGTGCAAGAGAAGAAATGGAGCTCATAGCTCTACTAAGGGAATATAGGGATGTGTTTGCATGGCACTATAGAGACTTGAAAGGGGTAGATCCAAGAGTTTGCTCCCATACTATCCCCATGACTGCTGATGCTAAGCCCACCAAACAGAAGCCCTACACATATAATGATACCTATGCAGCCAAAATCAAAGAAGAAATTGATAGGTTGATTGAGGCTGGATTCATCTATGAGATTGAGCATACCGAATGGGTGTCCCCCATTGTTGTGGTACCCAAGAAGAACGGGAAGTTGCGAGTGTGTATTAACCTTAAAAAAGTTAATGCCGCTACGATTAGAGATAGTTATTCACTTCCAATCACAGAACACCTATTGGAGCGTGTTGCAGGCAAGGAAGTTTATAGCTTCCTTGATGGATTTTCAGGTTACAATCAAGTAGCCATTGCCCCAGAAGATCAACACAAAACAGCTTTTGCTACAGAGTGGGGAATCTTTGCATTTCGGGTGATGCCATTTGGGCTCACCAATGCACCTGCAACATTCCAAAGGCTCATGTGTCATGTCTTCAAAGAGTTCTTGCGAAAGAGCTTAGAAGTGTATGTGGATGATTTATGTGCTCATTCCCAAGAAAGAAGGGTTCACATCCCTGAGCTCAGACAAATCTTCAACAAGTGTAGAGAATATCGAGTGTGTCTAAACCCAGAAAAGTGTGTGTTTATGGTGCGTCAAGGTAAAATCTTAGGTCATATTGTTTCTAAGAATGGAATCTCAACAGATGAAGATAAGGTACGAGCCATAGCGGAGCTACCAAGGCCAAGGAATATTAAAGAGGTACAAGCCTTTATGGGCCATTGTGGATACTACCGTAGGTTTATCCACATGTACGCGATCATAGCTAGACCCCTTTATGCCTTGTTGTCTAATTTTGAGTGGAACGACGAATGCGAGAATTCTTTCAACGAACTGAAGAAACGTTTGTGCACGGCACCAATACTCACCACTCCTGATTGGAATAAACCATTCCATGTCCATGTGGATGCATCCAATCATGCCATAGGATGTGTGCTAGCACAACCCACAAGTGAAGGAAACTTAGATTTGCCCATAGCATATGCTAGTAGACAGCTCACTGCAGCTGAACGGAACTATACCACAACTGAGCGAGAGGGCTTAGGCATGGTATATGTTGTGAAGAAGTTTAGACACTATTTATTGGCCAACAAGTTCAAGTTTTTCACTGATCATCAAGCTTTGTTATATTTGGTCAATAAACCTTGCAATACTGGACGCTTAGTAAGATGGTTCCTCTTACTAATGGAATATGACTTTGAAGTTGTTGTCAGGAAAGGTAGAACCCACCTTCGGGCAGATCACCTTTCTCGCATCACTTCAGGAGAGTCACCGCAAGGAGTGTCTGACGAATTACCCGATGCTTATCTGTTCAATTTAGAAGTTGTTCCTAAATGGGCAAATAAGTTGGTACCAGTCCTAACCTTTGGCCCTGCAAATAAGAATGTGAAAACATCACAAGAAGAAATTGTAAAATCACAAAAATATCACATATTAGCAGGAAGCATGTACAAACAAGATACTGAGGGTGTATTAGCTTGTTGTGTGGAGGATGATGAACATAGTACTTGGTTGCAGCAAGCCCATGAAGGAATGCTAGGAAATCACTATTCTAAACAACGAACATTGCAGAATCTAAAGCGTTTAGGAGTGTATTGGCCTAGAATGGACAAAGAAATACATGAGTGGATTAAGAATTGTCCAAGGTGCAGAGAGAGACCCCCAGTGGAGTATGCAACCCTTTATCAAGTGTCTTTAATTCCAGAGTGGAGTGCTCCATTGGTAGAGTTTATGAGATCGGGAAAATTACCCAAAGAGGCTAGTCTAGCAAGAAGAAGAAGCATGGAGCAAGAGGCTCAAGGCTATGCCCTAGTAGGAGACAACCTATACCGAAGAGGCAAAGATGGTTACTTAAGACTGTGCGTTCACGAATCAGATTATTTGAAAGTCTTAGAAACTGCACACAGCGGTGTTGCAGGTGGACATTTTGGTCCTGACCGAGTGATCAAGACCATTCTATTCTCAGGACTTTGGTGGCCCACTCTTCATATGGATGCACATACCTATGTGAAGAAATGTGACACATGCCAACGTGCACAATATCCAGTTAGAAAAGACGAGATGCCCTTGAGGCCAATGATGGGAGGACGTGCATTTTCGAAGTGGGGCATAGACTTCATAGGTCCTATTAACCCCCCAGCTAGAAACTCCCATGCAGAGTACATCATTGTAGCCACAGATTACCTTACAAAGTGGGTAGAAGTCAAAGCCACAACAAAGAATGATGCTCAGACTACGGCTAAGTTCTTATTCGAGAATGTGTTCACAAGATATGGACTACCAATAGAGTTGGTGAGTGATAGAGGCACACACTTCTTGAATGAAGTCATTGAAAATCTTCTCCAAGAATTCTTGGTGACACATAAGAAATCTGCCCCCTATCACCCACAAGCCAACGGACAAGCCGAGAGTACCAATAAGATCCTCTGTAACGTATTGACAAAACTGGTGAATAATAAACGCTCTGATTGGGACAAACAACTTCATCATGTTGTTTGGGCTTATCGAGTTGCCTACAAAACGGTACTCAACGCCACCCCATTTCAGATGGTCTTCGGACAGAACGCTGTGCTACCATTAGATTTCTTAATCCCTGCCTTAAAAGTAGCACAAGAGTATGAGTGGAATGGGCATGAATTGTCCTCTAGGATCTTTGATCTCGAACGCTTGGGTGAGACGAGGCTACGAGCGGCAGCAGGCATCTACGCTGCAAAGAAGCGGCAAAAGGCATACTTTGATGCACACATCAAGGATAAGGGATTGAAAGAGGGAGATCTAGTGTTGGTATACACACTAAAACAACATGCCCGCAAGTTGGAAAAAAGAGGATACGGACCCATGATCATTAATAGAATTTCCACTAGTGGTGCAGTTCAGTTGGCCACTCTAGAAGGAGATATCTTGCCAAACTATATTAGTGGCTGTAGAGTCAAGCTATATCAAGAACCTCTTACTGAGGATATGCTAATGAGACTCAACACTGCGAAGAAGCGAAAAGAAGAAGAGTTAAGAGTGAGAGAAGAAGCACAGGTAGAGGCCAGAGAGCGTATTAGGCGAAATAAGTTAAGGCGATTAGGCCTAGAAGTCAACTCAAAAGCCCCAAAATATCACATGGATATGTGTCAAAAGTCAGACATAGCGACTTCTCAGGTCATTGACCGAAGACCCTTTGTGACCATAGAGATAGGACAAGGGAAGGGTGCAAGGACGGTGAAAGCATTGATTGACTCAGGTGCAGCAAGTAGTGCAGTTAGACTTTCCTACTGCCAAGACTTGGGGTTGAACATCAATCCCATAGAAGCTTATCTCATAGGATTGGGAGGTGTGGAAACCCCTTGTTTGGGCGAGGTGGAACTTCCCATCTACCTTCAAGATGTTCCAATGAAAGTCAAAGTGCTAGTATGTCAAGATGAGAACCTTACAGAACCACTTGTCTTGGGTCAAGATTGGATCTATGACCATGCAGTTAACTTAAACCTAAGAAGTCAAATTCTTCAAGTTTGGGTACATGAACAATGCATCACATTAGAATTAGAGAACTGCATGCTCCTAAATCATGGCACCACACACTCTCTTAGTTCTTCCAAGACTAATTATATGAAAGAAGATGTTGTATGTGTCAAAAGCTCTATGATGCAGAAGGAGTCAATCGTGGAAGACCAGGTTCGAAGGCGGGTGGATCTTTCTTCTTCTCCAAAGACTCAAGTAGCCACAGTAGTGAGCCCACCACACAAGCAAACACAACCGTTCACGACAACTGCTACATCAAATAGAAAGACACCATTCGATAAAAAAGCGGTTCCGGGCATGAAGCAGATCTGGGTACGCAAAGGAGAGCAACCACCAGCCTTACCCCCACAAATCCCATCCATGCACACTAACCAGGCCAGAAGACGAAGGAAGCAGCTCAGACAAGCTCAATCACAAGATATCCAACAAGTTTGGGTGCCTAAGAAGTTAGCTGCAGCTCAACAAGGGCAATTACAGATGTGGGTACCTAAGAAGATCCTACACCCACAACAACCTTTGTTCTCCCACATGCAAAAGGTTTCAACAAAGAAGCCAAAAAGAGAAAAGGGTAAGAACCACGTACAGAGACCAAAGGAAGATCAAATCAGCTCTTCAACATTAGTAGGAAGACATGCAAAAAGGATATGGGTTTGGAAGCCAAAAGTGCAAGTAGCCTCCACCGAACCAAAGCATCAACCACACTGGATACCACAGTTCAGAAAGCATCCAAAGAGAAAGACGCCTGAAGTGACCTCTACAGTGCCAAATGATGTTCTAAAATGGACTCCAATAAGGAGGATTACATCAGTTCGAGACTCAATGGATACCTCCACCAAGGTCGGCATCAACCTCCACAAATAACATCAAAAGCCTCGAACGAGCAACAACCATGTGCTCCTTGCACAACCCTGTCTTTTGCACCATTTAGGTCATGCATTTCCAAAGTATGCATTAATATAGGGCCACATTACACGGCCGTGCATAGACACACTTGAGAATCCCATGCACAAGAGCACAGTGACATATGTCGAACATTTCTATTGATACTAACTTTTGTGTTCTTGTTTTGTGATATCCTTTTTCTCAAAAAAAAAAAAAGAAGTGGGAGAGAGCTTGTTCCCAGGTTTGGCTTATGAAACATGAATGAGTCATGCTTAGTTGAAGGTGGAACTGTTGATTACTAGGCATTTATCAATTTGGATCGCATTGTGTCTCGGCCAGCAGTGAGATTATTGCTGCCTTATCTGGTAGATGACAAGCATTTGGCATGAACATGGCATCTACAACTATGATTTTCTCTTACCATAGTAGGAATGAAGAGCTTGAAGGTCCGCAACTTGAGTGATGCTTAACTACTTCATGTACCAGAGCATCCAAGGAGATATCTGCAAAAGGTAGTTCTGGAGGAGAAGACTCCTGCATATGGTGAGCTAAAGAGAATATGTGAAACTCAGCTTGGTGTAGTTACCCGATGTTGCTTGCCAAGGAATATAAAGCAATTCAATTCTCAGTATTTCCTGAACCAGTATGGAACAGTAGCACTGGTGAATGGTCTATGTCAATCAGCATGGTAATCTCTTAGAAACCGGCACGTGTCCAATATTCCTCTGAGTGTCAATATAGGGAAGTGAACGTGCATGAGCCCAAGCTCAGAAATGCACATTGTTAGTGACAAATGTTGCTTTGAAAAGAGGAGAGGGGATCCACCACTCAAAAGATCTCATCAGTGGACAATCAACATGGACATTCATCAACAAGGTTCCATCCCAAAGGCCGAGTGTACAACACGAAGAGGCAAACATCCATCAACCTTCGCCATGGTAAGTATCTTTACTCTGGAAACACCATAACCATGATAGTTTAGGAAACCTCTTCGTCAGCATACCCTTGAGCACTTAGCTCAAGACCCGCAATTTTTGCACCATACTTCTTCCAATGCATTTTCCAAGTAAGCATGCGTAGGGCTACATTACAAGGCCGTGCACAAGGCACATACTTTTTTCAACCCAGGCACGAACACACTTACCCATCATTCATTATGGGTTATGAGTAGTTGGCATGAATGCTCTCAACATCATCTTTAAAAGAGCTAGCGGACATCATGGGAACAACATCCATATCTCGGAAGCAAATTGAAGCCAGTAGTTGCTCCAAATCACTCTTGACAACCTCTTCTGAGCAACTTGCAGTTTTGAAAGCTCACAACGACACATTCTTGCTGGAATCCAAGGAACCAGCTCATACAACGGATGGACACCACCTCTCAAAGCACTACACAGAACAGCCCTTCCAACAAGGGTCTGTCAGGGACGACAGACTCGAGAGGGGGGGGAGTGTTGAAGCTCAAAGTCAAGGACAAAGCATGGAAGCACATCAAAAGGTGGACACACGAGGAAAGGGAGCAAGTAGGGAGCTCCAAGAAGTGTATGTCAAATTTTCAGAAGAATCCCCTACAAAAATAGTGATTTTCATCACTAGAAACCATTGTAAATACCATTATCTATTTTTAGTAACTCCATTTTGTTCAAGCCGAGGAGTCCTCGAGCTTGAGGAGTATTAGAAGTACCATCGTACCAATTTTCATAATTTTTAGACTTCGTTTGAGCCCTCAAATAAGCCCTGGAACCTAATTTTTAACTAGGCCGGACACTAGGTCTGGACAGGGCCAAAACTAGTCAAAAAACTATAAAAAGAGCTAGAGAGCTCATTTTTGAGGTTAGCTTGTTAGAGAATAGAACTTTTGTAAGAGAACTCTTTTGCAATCTAAGCTTTCCATTGTTCCTCTCTTTGATCTTACTTTGTGCGCGTGTGTGTGTATGTGTGTGCATGTTTGTGTGCTTTCACTCACGCACTTGTGCCTTCACTTGCTCGTGGTCTTCATACCGGTCCTCACGTCTCCGCGGATTGACAAGTAAAGGAGGTGGTGCTTACGCTTGAGCTACAATGTGTCTATGTGTGTATGTATCTGTGTGTGTGTATGTATCTATGCATGTGCATTATGTATGCATGTAAGTATGTATGTACATTATATGCATATGCATATGCATTATGTATGCAAATGTATGCATGTATGTGTTTATGTGTGTATGTCTCTCTATGTGTGTGTATGCATATATGTGTGTGTATGTGTGTGTATATGTGTCTGTATGTGTGTATGCATGTGTATGTGTGTGTATGCATGTGTATGTGTGTATGTGTCTATGTGTGCATGTGTGTGTATATACTATATGTGCGTGTGTCTATGTGTATGTGTGTGTACCTATGAGTGTGTATGTGTTTATGTGTGTATGTGTCTATGTGTGTGTATGTGTTTATGTGTGTATGTGTATGCATGTATGTGTATGTGTGTGTATGTCTCTCTATGTGTGTGTGTGTATGCATATGTGTGTGTGTGTATATGTGTGTCTATGTGTGTATGCATGTGTATGTGTGTGGATGCATCATTATGTGTGTATGTGTCTGTGAGTGGATATGTGTGTGTATGTGTGTGAGCGTCTATGTGTGTGTATGTGTGTGCGCGTCTTGTGTATGTGTGTCTATGTGTGTATTTGTGTGTATGTGTGTGTGTGTCTGCGTATGTGTGTGTGTGTCTATGCGTGTATATGTGTGTGTGTGAGTGTGTGTGTGCGCATACCTTGTGTATGTCTCGCTTCTCTCTCTCCCTCTCGCGCGCTGTATGTCTCTCTCTCTCTCTCGGTCTGTGTTCTTCCTCGCGTTCAAGGCCCGGCACAAATGTGCCGGGAGAATTGAAATTTTTTTTTTTACATTCCAGAGCGTCGCATATGCGACGCTCTGCAGTTTGCCATCGTCGTTAAGTGCGTCGCTAACCTGCGACGCTACTAGCGACGCTTCCGGTTTAGCGTCGCTTATGCGACGCTACCGTCGCTTATGCGACGAGGCTCGGCCAAAAAAAAAAATCAGTTTTTGTTTTTTTCCCGATTCGGGGGCGTCGCTACGCCCCCCTTTTTCTTGTAGTGCGTGAAAATCGGGATGATGTCATCACTTGTTAAAACTCATTCTCAGTGTGTGGTTCATTATTTTTTATGAGATTACTCTTGAAAGTTAGCTCTTTAAGTTGCCTAGACTTCCCCAAGAGGAATTGAGCTAATTGCTGCTGTGCTCAGAGAATTATGTAAAACACTGGACTTGTGTATGAACCAAGAATAGCAAGTTTTCACCTCTGAGCTAACTCCAACTTATCTGTTTTGATCTATCTTTTTGAGAGTGATCTTCCAAGGTACATAGGGTGTCTAATACATCCATTGGCAAGCTAAAAGGGCCCACCATATACTCCTGGAGTTCATTTGGCTGGTGTAGATCAAGGATTTTGCAACACCTCTTCATCTTCAAGCACATACCTATCCATCTCTTCACAGTGGTATCAGAGCAAGGTTGGACAACATGGCAGATGGATTTCCTTCATCAATTGACAAATTAGACAGAGGTAACTACTCAGCTTGGTCATTAAGAATGGAAGCCTATCTCCAAGGTAGAAGTTTATATGGTTATGTGGCTGGAGATGAAGTTATGCCAAGTTTCAGGAACAAAGGTCAACCAACACAAGAAGAGCAAGAAAGATTGAGCACATGGTGCTCCAAGGATGCACTTGCAAGGTCTTATCTCCTCAACTCTATCTCAGATTTTTTGTTGCCTCACATTGGAAGTTGTAAGACATCTCAGGAAGTGTGGGATGCACTTGAAGCTTTCTTTTCTTCAAGTACCAAAGCTAGGAAGCATCAACTATGGCTGGAGTTCACAACTCTCAAGAAGGCTCCCAAACAAAATGTGACTGATTTTGTCACAAAGCTCAAGGACATAGCAGATCAGTTGGGAAGCATTGGAGAGGTAATAGATGAAGAGCAAATTGTAAGGCAGGTGATCAATGGCTTGAAGGCAGATGACAAGTGGGAAGCATTCACCACAGCTATGGATTTGTACATGGACATGCATGTACCTGATTTCAACACACTCATTGGACAACTACTTACTCAAGAGGCAAAGCTTATCAAAAATGGAGAAAGCTCTAAAGGTAATCAATCTTCAGCTCTATACACTGATAAAAGCAAGTCCAAAGATAACAAAGGAAAGGCAAAGAAAGTGGATGATGAAGCAGGTACATATCAAGCTAACTATGCAGGTAGAGGAAGACATGGCAGAGGTAGAGGAAGAGGAGGTAGACAAGGCAGGGGGAGATCCCAAGACTCCAACTCATGTTCTATTTGTGGATTAACTAATCATACAACTGAAAATTGCTTTAGGAATTCCAGGAATTAAAGAGGCAGAGGATACAATAGAGGAAGTTATGGCTACTCAAGAGGAAGGTTCAACAACTACCATGGCAACTACAACAACTACAATCATTCAAACTATCAAGGAGGCTACAAAGGAAGGAGAGACTACAATAACTACACAGAAGACTCAAACAAAGAGGATTCATTATTGATTATGAACATGGCTATGCCACAAGGTAAATCTGATGAGCATGTTTTCTACATAGATTCAGGTTGTTCAAATCATGTGGCAGGAAATGTGGCACTCCTATCAGATTTAGAAGATCCAAGGAATAAGCATGAGGTACAAACAGGAGATGATACAAAACATCCTGTGGAGAAAATAGGCAATGTCAAAGCACCTGATGGAAACATCAACCTACTCAGTAAGGTACTCTATGTCCCTACCATTACAAAGAATTTGATAAGTGTTGGGCAGATAGTAGAGAAAGGGTTGCAAGTCAGGTTCACAAAAGTAGGAGCATTTGTTGAAGATCCAAGTCAAGGATTCAGAAGAATTGCAAAAGGTGAAAAGAGAGGTAGATTGTTCACATTTGAATTACAGGACACTAGAAACATTGCTCTCTTTAATTATGGTAGTCAGACACTCACAGAATTGGAAGTATGGCACAAAAGGTTAGCACATATTGGTGAAAGGTCATTAAAGCAAATCTGCAGGGACCAAAGTGTACTTGGACTCCCTAATTTGTCAAAACAACATATGATTTATAAGTGTAGTGCATGTCAATTTGGAAAGTCTCACAGGTTACCATTCATGAAGAAAGGTTATATGCATGGAGATCTCTTGGAGTTGGTTCATACAGATGTATGGGGACCTAGCAAGGAAGCTTCAATATCTGGATCAAGGTATTATGTTTCCTTTATTGATGATTGCAGCAGATGGACTATCCTATTCTTTATGAAACACAAAGATGAAGTTTTTTCATGTTTCAAAAGATATTTGGCTCTTGTGGAGAATCAAACAGGTAAATCACTAAAAAGGCTAAGGTCAGATGGAGGGGGAGAATACTTCTCCCATGAGTTTGATTCTTTTCTTCAAGAAAGAGGAATCAAAAGAGAGGTAACTACAAGGTACACTCCTGAGCAAAATGGAGTGGCAGAAAGGAGGAATAGGACAATTGTTGAAGCTACAAGGTCTATGTTAAATGAAAAGCATTTACCTAATTACTTATGGGCTGAGGCTGTATCTACAGCCACTTACTTGATTAACAGGTTGCCTTCAAAATCCCTTGATGGGATGACTCCATATGAGGCTTGGAATGGAAGAAGACCAAGCTTAGATCATTGTAAAATTTTTGGATGTATTGCTTTTGCTCATGTTCCTTCACAGGTTAGAGGCAAAATGGATCCAAAGGCAGAAAGGTGTGTATTTATTGGATATGACAACAATCAAAAGGGCTACAGGTTATACAACCCTACCAACAAAGGATTCTTGGTAAGCAGAGATGTAGTTTTTTATGAGAACAATTCATGGTATGAAGATTCATGCAGGAAGGTCAATTTACCATATGATCTTGAAGAAGATTTTCCAAAGTTTGGTAGAGAACAATCAAAGATTCAAGAACAAGACACCTCAGAGGATGATGAAGAATCTCACATGGAAAAGATCAAAGCATGGAAGTCTAAAGGTAAAGCAAAATTGCAGGAACTTGGACATGAGGCAGAATCATCACATCATGGCCTAAGAAGATCTATGAGGGAAAAGAAAAAACCAGAAAGGTATGGGTTTGACACCTCATTAGTAACTAAACATTCTATCTACATAGCACAGGACATAAACCAAGAGGAGCCATCATCCTTTGAAGAGGCCAAAGCAAAATCAGAATGGAAGCATGCAATGAAGGAAGAGATTGAAGCACTTGAGGAAAACAACAGTTGGGATTTGGTGCCCAAGACTTCATCCATGAAGGTAATAGGCTCAAGATGGGTCTATAAACTCAAGAAGAATTCTGATGGTTCCATTAACAGGTATAAGGCAAGGCTTGTAGCAAAAGGCTTTGCACAAACTCAGGGAATTGATTATGAGGAGACCTTCTCTCCTGTGGCAAAGATGCCTACTATTAGGGTTTTGCTTAGTATTGCCTCTTCCAAGAATTGGAAGATACTTCAACTAGATGTAAAGAATGCATTTTTGAATGGTTGGATAACAGAAGAGGTATATATGGCACAACCACCTGGTTTTGAGAACCAAGTTTATCCTGATTATGTGTGTAAACTTAACAAAGCATTGTATGGTCTCAAGCAAGCTCCAAGAGCTTGGAATTTTAGGCTTGTTTCATTCTTGCAGGACAAAGGCTTTCAACCAAGCAAGGCAGATCCTTCACTCTTTATTAAAAAGAGTAATTCCGAGGTCATCTACCTATGTGTATATGTAGATGATATTATATTGACAAGAAATGATGCAGATGGTATGAAGAAGATCAAAGATCAGATGAGAGAAGAGTTCAAGATAAGTGATTTGGGTTCACTTACCTACTTCCTAGGTTTGGAAGTTGTCTACAAAGATCATGGTTTGTTTCTCACTCAAAGAAAGTACATTAAAGACATGTTGGCAAAATTCAAGATGCAAGATTGTAAGATTGCAGGTACTCCAATGGAGGTCAATCACAAATTGAGCTCACATGAAGGTGAACTCATAGAGGACATCACATCATATCAAAGTCTAGTGGGTAGTCTCAACTATGCCACATTGACAAGAGTAGATATATGTTACAGTGTGAGTGTGCTAAGCCAATTTATGCACACACCAAGGAAACCACATATGGATGCTGCCAAAAGGATTCTCAAGTATCTCAAAGGAACCATAAATGAAGGACTTTATTATCCTTATGTATCTGATTTAGGTTTGAAGCTATTTTCTGATGCAGATTGGGCTGGCTCCAAGGAAGATAGAAGGAGCACTTCAGATTATCTTACCTTTGCAGGTTCAAAGCTTATTTCATGGTCATCCAAGAAGCAACCCACAGTTGCTCTCTCTTCTAGTGAAGCTGAATACAGAGGTCTTGCCATAGCTACACAAGAAGCTATGTGGATGAAGACATTATTCAAAGATCTTGGATTGGAGTTTGGAACTCCAACTATTTTTTGTGACAATATGAGTTCTATTCATTTGGCTGCTAATCCTATTTTTCATGCAAGGACTAAACATATTGAAGTTCATTATCACTATGTACGAGAGAAGGTTCTAAGCAAAGAGATTCAAATATCATATGTTTCCACTCATCAACAATGTGCAGATATTCGAACCAAAGCATTGGATGGTACAAAGCTTTGCAAATTCAAGGCTATGATTGGTTTGCAGGTAATCTTGGAAGATTGAAGACCTCAAGCATACTTGGCTTGAGGGGGAGCTGTTGGAGCAAGTCCATGACAAGCCTAAGTATTGGCTTGAGTCCCACAAAGTCATAGAAAAAGCCTTAAAATGAAGACTATGTAAAGTTCACTTGTGAACTACCTCTTGTAACTTTTGAAGAGTTTACTTAATGTAAAAGTAAGAGAATCTTAAGTGGTTGAGTCCACTTGATCAAGAATGGAAAGAGGAGCCACGAATTCGTGATTTGTGGTAGGTAGAGAATCAAATCAATCATTGATTGATTGGAGAGTGATTTAGGGAAGTTAGCCTCCCAAACTCAACTATAAATAGATGGCAGTTTTAGTCGTGGTTAGAGAGACCTATGTGAAGACCTCCAAGAGCTGAGCTTTATGCCATATCAAGGTGTGATTACAAGGCACACATATGTATCAGTAAGTCCATTGTATTTTACAAGCATTATCATTTGGGTTCATATTTCCATGTTCTTGTGAAGTGTACTACTCACTGCCATTACTCTCAGTTTTCTCAGTCAGCTTGCAGAGATGTTTTCTCTAAGCTTGGTGCATCATTTTCAGTGATTTAACTTCGTAAAGTTATCTCTATAAGTCTACTATATGCTCACAAATTTTCATGTCATTTGGATGTTGAAATCTTCAGTTATGTTCATTTGAAGTCAACAGGGTCTGTTCATCTTCACTTCTCTGTCAGGTACCCAACTTTTTCACTCATCTTGTCAGAGCCATTTCTCAGTGGTTACTTATTCAAATTCCGTGATTTAAAGCTTGTTGGATTTACCTTGCTGTCTAGTATAACCATACAAATTTTCATAATCATTGGATTTCTAAATTTTGAGTTATGTTGATTTTTCTGCTCACTGGTCTATTTCTGTAGCAGCCCGTGAAAATCGGGATGATGTCATCACTTGTTAAAACTCATTCTCAGTGTGTGGTTCATTATTTTTTATGAGATTACTCTTGAAAGTTAGCTCTTTAAGTTTCCTAGACTTCCCCAAGAGGAATTGAGCTAATTGCTGCTGTGCTCAGAGAATTATGTAAAACACTGGACATGTGTATGAACCAAGAATAGCAAGTTTTCACCTCTGAGCTAACTCCAACTTATCTGTTTTGATCTATCTTTTTGAGAGTGATCTTCCAAGGTACATAGGGTGTCTAATACATCCATTGGCAAGCTAAAAGGGCTCACCATATACTCCTGGAGTTCATTTGGCTGGTGTAGATCAAGGATTTTGCAACACCTCTTCATCTTCAAGCACATACCTATCCATCTCTTCACAAAGCCTTCCAAGGTCTACACAAAATCAAGATGCAAAGCCACACACTATGTTTTGCAACTCAAACCTTGTAATAAACCCCTTGACCCCACTGTGTAAACCCACCTCCAAATACTAATTGTATCCACACTACATTTCACTACTCCAATTAGCACCTAGCAACCCTTCATCCACTAACCACACTTCACACCCACGATCACACGAGCACTAACTAACCTACTAACCACATAACAGTTCATCATGTTAATGTTGTAATGGGGACAAATGGTCATTTTGTGGCCATTGCAATGTTAACATGTATTCATATATTCTCACAGAACCCGTGATCAATACCCTCAACATGGTAGAGGCTGTAGGAACGAGCTCACAGGCAGGCACAGGTCCTCAAATAGTGGACCTTGAAAGTATCCCTATCTAGGAGGAGTTGAAAGAACGGCCACAAGAGTTGAGAGCAGTGCACATCATACCCATTCAAAATCCTCCCCAGGGGCACACATTGCAAGTTAGTAAAAAAAACTCTCATTGGTTCAGTGAAGTCGCAAGACCCCTTGTGGATGGCACCTATTTATGGGAGTCTGAGATAGAGTTTACTGGATGATGGGGCGATTACCATTTCTTTATGTGAGAGTTTGAAAAGCTTTAGAACAACAAAGGATTACGACTAGTACGGAGGAAGATCTGATTGGATGACTTTTTTCGTGCTCAGTTACCTAAGTGTCACTTCTTGAGGTGTTCATATTTAGTTAGCACACTCACTTGGAGCAGAGATAAGAAGGGGACAAGCACCTTTGTGCTTCCATCTCTTACACGAGGGAATGAACTTGAGCATTTTAGATTAACCAATAATTTGGTGAGGGAAGCTCTAGACATGAGAGGTATGCTTATCCCTACTGAGAAGGAGACAATGATCCCTGAGAATATGAAGAACAGGGACCTCACTAAGCTGAAGGACATGGTGGCAATGACCCCAACTATTGGCATCCACCTCCAAATGTGCATGCAGATTTCACGTTCCCAGCCCAAGAGAGATTTACAATGCCTCCCAAGAAGATCTGGTTTAGCTTATACTTGGCACACACGTTGAACCTGACAATCAACATGCCACATTGGATTATGGACTAGATCCATCTTGCACATCAGCCCTGGTATAAGAAACAAAAGCCAGTACTATATGGATGTTGTGCACTTACTAGAATTGTGTACAGGTGCATTGCATACAATGTGTCAATCCAAAGGGCACTCATTTGGACTAGGGCACAAGAATTTCAACGAAGGGCATCAACCTCAGGGCCCCCATCAAAGAAAATGAGATGAACTGTTCAGGTGCCATGTGCACAGGCTTGGGGTGCTACATTGACACCAGACATGAATCTGCCACCCCAAAGACAAGTATGACCCTTCAGCATCCGATTACCAAGGCACAGTGCAAAGGGGCCAAATTTTATCTTTCCACTGATCCTCGTCGATCTAGAGTTCCCTCAAGCCTTTACACTTGAGGATTTGATTGATGAAGAAGTATCCAGAATGCTCAAAGAAGCCAACTTGGAAATAGAAGCAGAGCAGTTAAGGGAACAACGGACCACCACGGACCAACCTGACCCAACTCAAATAGTCATTGTCGAAGTAGATGAAGATGAGGAAGAGATTGAAGAAGAAGAACAAGATGAAGATCAGGAAGGACAACATGATGAAGATGAGCACGAATATGTGCAACATGTTATACCAAAACTCGTAGGAGTCCTAGCATACACAGTAAAAATACAGAGATTGTACAATACTATGAACTTAGTTCAGGAACAACATAGACTATCCTTGGCATCTGGGAAAGCCCTAATGAACGAGATTCTTGAGGAAGGAGGTGTGGATGACCAGTTGATAGCCTCCCTCAACTTGCTAGCAGATGCATTGGGAGTACCCGAAGCTGTTCACACCGCCTTTTCTCACTCTTAGAGATTTGAACGAAGACGCGGGAAAAGACCACCAAGATCAGGAAAGCATATACACATTGTAGTTTTAGAACCACACGACACCACTTCCACAACCACCACTACATCACACACCAGTCAACACATCAAAGAACCCCACACATCAAGTGCACCCCCATCCCCACCCTTACCACCCTCCCCTATGACTCCACCCCCTCACCTCATACCACAACCACCATTGTCTCGACTATCACCACCACAGTCTCAACCACTCTTAGTGAAGCACATTATATAGATTAACCCTCACTACTCTCACGATCTGACACCACCAACATTGTAACTATCACCACGGGCTATAGGGCTCTAACCATGGTTAGAGGGAATCCCATTTCCCCCATCACGCATCTAGGAGGCCCACAGGCACAATTAGGCACACCATTCTACACTTTCACCACATTCACCACACCTACCATCCCCATGTATATGGTAACTCCCACGACTACATCCACTCACAACCAATGGACATATCACCCACAACTACACCAATCCCTCCCCCCATATTTCCACAATCTCCTATTCCCCCACCACCAACATCACCAGTTTCTACCATAGCATTCACCACCTCTTTCCCTCTTTCTTATCTCCCTGCATTCCAAACCTTTCTGGCACCCACCCCTAAAAATAACGTGTTCAACACTTAATATCGATGTGTTTCTCAGTTACAACAGAATTATCAGCATTTAGATGCTCAGCATACTTACCTGTTTAAAGACCACGAGACATTACAAGAATGAATCATGACATGGAGAAGGACAAGGTGGAACTACAATGCAATTATGATATCTTACAAAGATAGTATGAGGAATTGTTAGTCAATCCCCCTGAACTAGATAAACAAGCGCAACAACATCTTGAGGAAATGTTGCGTGCACAATAGGCAGACAATCACAAGTTATACCGTAACCTCACATTACTAAGGAAGCTCATTTCAGTAGCATTAGAATAGAACAAAAGGCTCCAAAAACAAAATGAAGAAAATCCAGAAGCAGCAATGGAAGGTTCACCTCAAGAGATCGACCCCGAGTGGTTCAAAGCCCTCCCTTCAGCCACCATGCAGACAATATTGGATACACATGCTGACCTCCTAGAGGCATATGATGCATTAGAGAAAGAGTGTGATGAACTACAAAAGAAATTGGCTAGTCAAAGAGAACAACAGAGCAAAGCAGCACCGAAAACCGCCACACTTGAAGAGGTGACTGAATTGAAAGCACAAGTGGCCGCTTTGCAAACTAAACTTCTACAATATGAACGGCAACCTTATCCAATAGTGGAGCGAGAACCTAAAGAGCTAGTCCCAATTGAAGTTGAAGAGACATTTGAGGAACCCTACGAGGCCATGCCCGCACCTGGAGGCCAACAAACAGAGGAAGGGATCGATGCATTCGAGATTGAAGCTCCAGAATGGTTGTAGAAGCTAGAAAAAGTCAGCCACACTCATGATGACAGAGTGGTAGTTGAGATACAATCTATGTCTCATCTGGAAGAAGTCGTAATTAAATCTGACTACTTTAAGAATTATCTCATCATCAGTGGATTGGTACTTTTGATGCTCAGTATGTACCCTTTTGTGTGTTAATGGTAGATTATAACATAGAGATCAAGCATCACACCAAGAAGGAGCAACCTTTGCAACCAGTTCACCCTGGAGGATATTCCTGAGAGTTCCACACAAGGCACCATCTTCCAACATACATGGAGGATATGGTTACTAGAAACCTACTCGGAGATGGTGTGCACCTGGAACAACATGCCCTTGTATATCAAGTATTACCCCTGGTATTGCCCTGTCTTTCGATGACGGTCATGGTTGGAGTTTGCTAACACAGTAAAGAATGTCAAAGGATGCAACAAGTGGCTCAATTATGTATATCTGACACCGTCGCATGGTCTTGCAATGGTTGCATATATGATTTCCACCATTAGGCATTAGGGGATTAGGTTCAAGTACATACTAGATGTTATGGCACAGATGTGCCTCAAAATATTTGAACTCATGCTTTTCATATTCCATACATTCAAAAATGTTAAAGAGCCTCACCTCTCCACCCTAGGCTTTAAGGAAGGCAACCTCGATCTAGTCTATGATATGAGCACCACCCCATCCATCAATGTTGTATATGTGTGGCACGCTCGGGTCAAATATCTCTCAACGTGCTTCAAATAGACATTCGAAGAAATGTTTGTCACAAGTTTGTAGGAGTTTCACTAAGAAATCTTCATTCCCATACCGTCTCATTTGTTACACTTATTTGTTGTAGAGCAGGTCCTACACTCAGGCAAGCTATGTATGCCACATTCGGAGGTACCTAGACCAGTTGATTGGGACGCTTTACTCACAGATCTAGTCAGAGGAATGAGGCTCAAGGAACATCACTTGGCCACAAATGTGGTCGAATATTACATCAAACACTCGACTCAGCAAGGGTCTGTTAGAGACGACATACGCGAGAGAGGGGGGAGTGTTGGCAGCAGTCAGGGCATCTCAAGACAAGGCAGCTGACATAAGGAATCAGAGCAAAGAGAAGGGCCAAGTAGGCAAAGCAGTCAAAGAAGATCCAGCAAATAGGCGATGCCATTTTCGAAGATAACTCCCTTTTGATAGTGATTTTCATCACTACATGAACATTGTAAATACCATTTTTTATAGATCAGACTCCCTTTTTTTTCAAGCCCAGGAGCCCTCAAGCTTGAGGAGTATAAGAAGTATTTATGTACCAATTTTCATAATTTTTAGAGCTCGTTTGAGGCTCCAAAATAGCCTGTGAACCTAATTTTTAACTAGGCTAGTCACTAGGTCTTGACAGGGCCACTAGCTAGTCAAAAACTATAAAAGGAGCTAGAGAGCTCATTTTTGGGTAGAACATATTGTAGTTTGAACTAAGAAGGGCTCTTGTAATTGTCTTTTGATCTTAATTAAAGCTTCCATTGTCTCACTCTTTCTTCTTACCTATGTGCGCATGTGTGTGTATGTGTGTGCATGCTTGTGTGCTTCTCCTTCACCACTTGTGCACATCACTTGCTCGAGGTCTTCATACCATCCTCATGTATTCCCAGATTGACATTAAAGGAGGTGCTATTGACCACTGAGCTACATCCATGCTTAGTAATTTATTCTATCTAAGTTTTCAAAAGATGAGGGGAATCCATCACTCGTGATGCTTAGTTTTTCTGATACCACTCTGTAGAGGTGATGGGTTTTATGCAGAGATGAGTTGGTGTTGCAACAATCCTACTCTAAGCCAGCCAATATGAATTCATGAATGCTTAATGTAATTTCTTAGCTTACCAAATATGCATAAAGAGTCTCCAAGTCCTTTGGAACATCATTTTGAAATGATTGCATCAAAGCACATGACTTCCACTTCACAAGAGTTGTAGAAAGTCCTTCTATTTCTGGAAATGAAGGACATAAAAAATGCTTAGAGCTCACAACTTGATATGAATTAACTAGATCTCTTTTGAAAAAAACCTATTTGAAGTGTGTAGCTAGATAAATCAAGTATTTGATGAATTTATATGGACCATACAAAGAGAAATGAGTTTACAAAGTTTGGGGATCACCCTTACTTTTTTAGGGACAAGATGAAGTGCAGACACTATCAACTGATCATGTACATAAATCGAGATCTATTGATTTGATGACACTAAAATTTCATATATTGACACAAAACAATCCTCTATAAGTGACCAAAGCAAAATTATAGTAATTGGATACTCACACACAAAGAAATAGACCAAACAAATTCACTATGTACTTCAAGGTACTGTAGTAGCACATGGAGAGTGAATAATCAAGACGTATGAATCACAATGTGTATTGATATTGAATGTATGATATAAGAGAACTATGGAGGAATACTCCTATATGAAGTGAGCACAAGTTGTGCTCAAGAATTTAGCTCAATCTCTCAGGAAAAGGCTTCATATCCCGTGACTAAGAAGTAGATATATTTATACATGAGCTTGAATTTGAATATGTTGATTCATCCACCTAAAATTGATCCTAGACTTTAGGGATGATTTAAATTTGATTCCTCAACTAACAAAGTCATGAAACATATCTTCCTTAATCTACGAGATTCTTCTTCTGCTTTTAGCTTTTACAAATGACCAAGTTAAGTACATGAGTTTCACTCTTTGGAATTTTACAAACATATGTTCACATGACCATATCTATGTGAGCTAAAATATGAGTGTAGTCCATGAGTTAAGACCAAGCTTTTAGGTTTTCTCATTGCACCAACATAAATTCTAGTACATTCATCATGAATTTTAATCACTTTTTCTCTAACTTTACACATTTGTACCATTATCTAGAGATTTGAACTCACAACCTCTTGGTTAGGAGTGTGATGGGATAACCACTTGCTCCCAAATCCATGGCTGAGGATTACTTCTTAATCCTCCCTCTTAGGGTGTAATTCAACCATCTCCTATCTATCAAGGGTGTAGTTCAATTGTCTCCTACTTATCACTTTATTAGATTCTTCCCTCCTTGGTTGCCATTGTCCTCAATGATCCACCCTTGTATCCCTCTAGCCTCAGTGATCAACTCTTGAACTCCCAGATCTTGAACCTCGCATGGTTTCTTGAACCTTGTTCACAATGCTTAAATCCTATTCTCAACCTTAGTATCTTGAACCTCATTCTCAGGCATGTTTGGTATCTTGAACCCTCAATCAAGTGGCATCCAAGGTGTCTCAAGGCTTTGCACTTCTTAGCTACCTTAGTGAATTTGGAAAGTTTTTTTTTTACCACTTCCCAATAGTATCTTACATGCCTCAATCCGACCTACAGATTGAGAGATATGCTCCAATCTTTGTTTGGGTGGAATTCTCAAAGCACTTCCCCACCTTTAGTACCTTTCATTATACTTTATGGAATAATGGAATGTTATATGGATTTAATGTCTTAAGGTTTTTAATGTGATTTGTGTTTTGATTTAGTAGATGAAGACTCATGAGGGTGTGAACACACGTGGACTTATTCAGATATTTTTGAAAATGTTTAGAAGAATATTTAGAAGATGTTATTTTAGTTATTTTTTATAAAAATAATAGACCGCCTTAGAAATCAACGTTTTTGTAAAAATAGTAGATCTCTTGAAATGCGATGATTTTGTAAATAAAGAAAATTTTCATAAATGCATGATTTTTTGAAGCACCCTCCTCATGTATCTTCTATTCAAGACGTAATGAGAAATACCTATAAATACACATGCTCTAATAGACTCATCCATCAGAGTATGTGAGAGGATATTGTACCCAATCTGGTGTCAAGTCTCTTGTCTCTTTCTATTTTGTTTATGCTTTTGTGAGAACTAGTTTCTATACTATCCTCTGTATATGTGCATTTGCAAGATCAAATCAACAGTGGTATTAGAGCCAAGGCACCTCTGCGGTTGTGATTCATGGCATCTGTTCACGATTCAGCATCCATCTCAATCATCCGTTCCAGGTTTTTGTTTATCAAGTTTGTTTGTTTTTGGTTCGTCGGTGTGTTTTTTTGAATTTTTTCAAATTAGTTACTGTGCACTGTGTTCAGCGTGACATTATACTCATTGTGCTCACTATGACTCTATGCTCATTGTGCTCACCGTGACACTGTACTCATTCTGCTCACTGTGACATTGTAGTCGTTATGCTCACTGTGCTAACTCTGCACACTATGCTCACTCTACTCACTATACTTACTATACTCGTTGTACTCCCTAAGCTCCCTATGCATTGTTCACTCTTTGATTTTGGTTCAATTTTGGGAGGTATGTGGATGCTTGATTGGTGGATCAAGTCAACCGCCAAATCTAACGGTGCACCTCGGATGCTTGGGGCAACTCAAGTAGGAAAGGGATACTCAATGAAATAGAAAGTCAAGATGCAATTAGACCATAAGTTGTATAAATCTTGTCATACCCCCTACAATTGCATAACGGATTGCCTGAAGTCACTTCCTAATGTATCCAATTCTTGGACTTTTGCCATAGAAATTTCACCAACATTCTTATTTTTTTCATCCCAATCTTGTTATTCATGAAAAACGAGAAGAGTTGAAATGATGTAGATATCAAGATATCCAAAATAACAACATATAAATAAGTCCTTTATTATTGATCATATTTTCCAAGTAAGGAGAGCAAATCTCTCCGACATCGGTTATCAAATTTGTTTATCAAATTCGTTTATCAGTTCCGTTATCATTCGGTTACTCCTTCGGCTTACTCTACTCATTGCGCTCACTGTGACACTATACTCACTATGCTCAGTATGACACTATACTCATTGTGCTCACTGTGACATTATACTCACTATGCTCACTATGCTCATTGTACTCACTCTACTCATTGTAGTCCCTCTGCTCAGTATGCACTATTCACTATTCGAGTTCGGTTTGATTATCAAATTCATTTATCAATTCCGTTATCATTATCAAATTCATTTATCAATTCCGTTATCCTTCGGTTACTCCAAGGTGTCAACTAAGGCATAGAACTATGGCATAACTTTGGCATCTTTGGCTTCTCATGCACTGATGGTTCTCTTGGTTCACTTTGGTTCCCTTTCGTTTCAATGGCAGCTATTGGATACATGCGAACCAATTCAACTTATGAGTGGTAATAAGAGCTTCTTTATCTCCCTAGTTAGCTTAGTTAGCTTACTTAGATCCTTATTTAGCATGTAGGGGATTGAACCCACAACCTCATACTTACAAGAGATAAGCTTTATCCACTATTCTATTTTCACTTATTGATACCCCATTCTTTTTAATTAATATTTAACACAACTTTTAACACTCTCTTCATCTTATTTATTTATTTGTTCATTTATTTATTTGTTCATTTATATATTTAACACTCTCTTCCCTTTATTTATTTATTTATCAAAAACTTGCATTTATTTTATTTATTTATTTATTATTATTATATACACTATTGTTTAAAAAACATTACATGCTTAGTCATAGGTTTTGATTTTATATAAGTTCATACATCCTACCCATAATATTGAGGATTTTGGTACATTGTTGAGAGGAGAGAAAATGCAGGATGTTGCTGAATCGGAGGTTGCTAAGTCGGATGTTGTTGAATCAGAGTTTGCTGAATTCGTATTTTGGTCAATTGGAATTTTAATAAACAGTTACAAATTTGTTAGGCATTGATATCACGTGATTATGTTCGTTGTATTTTGTGTGCGAGTATGAAAAATGGGTAGATGAAGCATCTTGAGAGAGAAGAAAAGCCTAGAGAAGTGGAAAAGACTCTGTTCATGTAACTGCATAGGCTAAACACAATAGAGGCCATCCAGTATCATCAATTCAAAGAAGCGTACAGATTACCTATCTTGTAAGCTTTATTATTTCAAAGAACTTAATCAAGTATTTTGTCTTTCCTACTTAGCACAAGTGTAATTCTATGTTTGTTTGAGCAAAATCCTATTAGATATTGTGCTGATGCAGCATAAAAGTGTTAAATTTGAAGTAGAGTTGTGAGTATTTTCTCTATGCGTGCGAAGATTAGTGTTGAGATTAGTTTCTTGAAAGTTTGTAGCGTAAGTAGCTATGTGTTCTTGAACCCAAACACATTTGGCAATCCTACTATAGTTGCAAAAGAAGCAAGAGATGTACGAAGGGACAAAGAGGAAGCCTTAGTAAACTTTATTATACAAAATCACAAGCAAAAGTGGCTAACATGGAGTCATCTTTTGAATTTTACGAGTGGTATGAAGCAGAAGAGGAATCTAACCTTGAAATTGAAGAGGAGGAAGTAGGAACAGATGTAGCTGAAGCTAGGTTAGTGGGCGGTATACTAGGAGCACTGTTCCTAACAGAAGCAACTATAGGACTAGAAGACGACTCTAGTTTGACCCACTTCCAGGGATGATCAGTCAAAGAACTAAGCGTACACCTCAGCCACAACCAATGGTGCAAGTGCCTTCAAATCCCAAGGTCAACGCAACCCATTTTAGAGGAGGCTTTAAAGAGGATGTTGACTGCCATGTTACTCAATTTGAGATAAAGTGGACAGTAAATGGATATGACACAATATACGATGATGTAGTAAATCTCCAGCAATTAGCAGCTACATTGGAAGGAAGAGCAATGAGCTGGTTAAGTCAATATTGTATTGCTCATTTCCCTTCATATGATGCATTAAAAATTAACATTTTTACAAAGATTTTGGAAGGAAAAAACTCCCTCTGATGTTTTGAGGAAGTTGAGAGCAATTAGACAAAGGAACATGTTAGTAGAAGACTATGCTAAAAAATTTAGAACTTTAATGGAAAGATTACAAGGCAACGAGAGACCTACTGACAAAATGTTGGCGGGTTATTTCCTAAAAGGATTAAAGAGCAGCATTAGGCATGCAGTGGCAAGTGTGGATATAGCTAATGGTTTTGATGTATTAGTGTTAGCAGCTACAAGAGTTGAAAGAAGATTTGGAAGATCAAAGAAGAGGCATAGTGACTCTAGTTCAGATGCTAAATCTGATTCAGAAATGGAGTCAGAGAAAGGTAGGACTGACTCCGAATCGAACACTAAGGATGAACAGGTTGTTGTGAGAAGGCACCACAAACATAAAGGTAAACAAAGTAAAGAGGAAGCTTTGATTAGTAAATTAAAGAAACATGGATACTCTATAATTGCTCCAAAGGAGAAAAGATTTTGTGAAATTTTGGATAAAGATGGACATACAACAAGTCAGTGTTGGTATAATCCCAAACATTGAGGACAAAGTTCAAGGTTGGACAAATAGAAATAATAATGAAGTGGTAGCGCATCAGGCCATTCCAATCCAAACATGTGGTGGTTTTCAGAGGTATCAATAGGGATAGCCTCCATGGAGAGATCAAGCAAATCAGCAAGGAAATCACCAAGGTCACCAACAACGAAATCAGTACACCTAGAGCCATGCCTTGGAATCAAGTTAACTCATGTCAACTTGAGTTAAAAGGCTCTAGAGATCTTTGGGCAAAACTATCTCCCCATGCTCCCACAACAAATTTCACAACCAAGCCAATCTTGGCTAATGCAAAAATTGATAGCATATTTTTCTTGATCTCTAGTACAAATAAAGCATCTAAAAAAGTGAAAGAAGTACCATCAGTAGTAGTCATAGTGATCTTACCAACTCCCATGACAGGATAAAAGGAGTTGTTGGAGCATGTGATATTATTCCCTATAGGGGCAGGCTCGAGTGAAGAGAAAAAATTGCATTGCAAGGTAATATGTTTGGTTGTCCCACTATCATAGTACCAAATATCTGAGTCTACTGTAGACATGCACTACTCATGAGAAGATGGGTCCAAACTGCAAACAGTAGTAAACACCCATTCTTCATCCTACACAAGATTAGTAGACTATGTTTTCAATGTAGAGGCCTATGCAATAACCATTCTTGCCTCTTTCTTCTTTGCCTCTTTAGCAGCCAATTTTGGACAGCTCTTAATGACATGATCATTTGCTTTACAGTATTTGCAAAACAGTTTTTGTTTTTCTGATTTCTTCTCATCTTTGTCTTCCTTCTTCAAATGTGCAGAATTAGCAGATTTCTGCTTACTAGTAGAAGAGATCCATTTTCCTTTGCCCTTCTCACTAGCCAGGAAAGCTTGATCTCCAATAGACTTTTTCTGCTTAGATTGATCTTCCTGCAATAGAACATAAACTAACTCTTCAAACGTTAAGGCATTTGGTTGTCTTTCATCATCAAAAGAAGAGTAGAAGCAAAACTCTGATATGAGTTGGGAAGACCATTCAAAACAGTCTGCACAAGTGAACTGTCAGGAAGGAATTCATGATCAGAAATCACTTGCTCCTTCAAATCCTTGATCTTTGTCAAAAAATGTCCATAGAATCGCCTTCCTTCATGTGCTCACTCTCCAACTATTTTTGGAGGTAATCAACACGAGCCTCATTCCTAGCCTGGTACAATGTGGTAAGAGTGAATGTGAGGGATAATGGCACGTTTGATAGACAAGGCTATCAATGCATTTGCTTGAGCATCTCTGCCATCCCAACAAATTTGCTATGTAGTAGGTGCGGCCGAAACTATAGCACAAACATGAATTTGCAGAATATCACCATCTTTGATGTCATCTACATCAGTTTTTGTACCCGTATTTGTAGTATGTGTATTCGCAGGTGTAACGGGACGTCTTTCAATACCCTGCACAATATTCCATAGTCCTTTTATGACCAGTACATGATGCATCATATAAGCCCTCAATAGATAGTTGGTACCATCCAACTTATCCTCAACAGCTAACATACGAAATACATCACTAATTTCAGCCATGTCCACTGAATAAAATACGTTGATGCAAAAAAATGATTGTATCTGAAAAAGTTGAACAGAACTACCCAAACGAGTTCTGCTAGACCTGTAGCAAACTTCGAGATGCTTATACTAGCGAACCAAAAGCTGTATATATCTTTGGCACAAAAAGATAGAATATCCTACAAAAGCACTACGATAGTGCATTCGGAGGCCAAAATGAGCTCAGGTCGCGATTTTGGCACCACACAGCGAAGTTTTTTTTTTAGAGAACAAGAAATTGATTAATAATGGCATGTATCAATGTACAGAGGGCAAGACTACCCTGACCATTTACAAAGCAAGGCCAAAACACATTTGTCCATGTTCACCGACTTAGAATGAAGATTGGTACAGTAGCTAGTACAGTAATTTGGACTACAATTAGTGGCAATAGTACAAGGGAGCCAGAAAGCCAGCAATAAAGAGGACAAAAATCAACTATAGATAGAATTCCACCATCTCAATTCTAGTGGCTGAGTACAATTTCAAAAGGGAGTCTCTTCATTGGCTGGGTCTGCTAGTGTACAGATGCCTGGATAGAGAGAAACCCTCATCGGGAGCATCAACAGTGGTAGCAAGAGCTTTGATGCTCATAGCCTTCAGCCCAAACAGTAAAGAGAATACAGCGGCACCAGTGGAGTTCTTGTTGCTGAACACAACCATATTTTTGCTCTTCCAGATACTCCATAGAATATTGGCTATCCATATGTTCCATAACACAAAATCAAAGTTGTTGCAGACACCCAGCAGAACTTCGTTGTAGCCAGGCTAGAAGTTATCTTCCTGACAAAAGGGTAAGATACACCTCCAAAAACATTGAGCATGTAAACAGTTGGTAAAAAGGTGGGGGAGATCTTCCACACTGGCATAAAAAATACATACACCATTATTAATGTTCAACATCTTGTCCTTAGCACCACACCACACCGCATTGTGTAGAATAAGCCAGAGGAGAAAGGAGTGGTTGATGTTCATAGGCAGGTGCCAAATACATTGAAATATATGAGACCATTCTTGAGCATTCTAACTAACTTTCTAGAGTCTGTTAAGCTTGGGAAAGATCAAAGTGATTTTCCCTCTCTTGGATTCGAAGTTCTTTAGCATGTCTTGAGCAATGTCTTCTAACTTGACATGTTTCCTCTGAACACTAAGGTCCACCCTCCTAATCAGCATCATCCTATGCTTCAAGAGGACTTGCAAACAGCCAGAAGAGCAATGAGTATTTGAGATATGATCTTTAGACATGATTTCACCTTTAGGGTGAAATCCTTCCAGGTAGTGAAACCCAATTTGAAACATTTGTGCTCTCTGATCCCAAGATAGCCCTTATTCCATAGAGATAGCCAACCTCTCCAAATATTTTCCTGCAAAAAGAAGTCAAAGTGATCAAAGAATTTTTGGTTTGGGCAACACAACATTTTAACCTCCATCCAAGCTTGCCACATTCTGCAGCAAATAACAGTACCCACAGGGGAGTACTGCTGGGGAGAAACCAGAATGTCCCACATAAAGTGATTCTTCCAAACTTTGTAATCAGACAGAGCAAAATTATTCACATTTCTTTTAATAAGGATGGCCCAAAAATCATCAAAATTCAAAGAACAATCCATTTTGCAGCCAGGTTAGTAGACATCTTAAATATTAATAGGAAAAAATAAACCCCTTCCTTCTTAGGCAGGCAACAAATTTTCCAAGCAACTTTAGGGATCTTATTGTGATCTAAACTCCCTCCCCATAGGAATCTTTTGGAAAAACAAATAACTTGGTGGAAGTGCTTCTTGTTAAGAACCAGCACGATAGGCAGTAGACCTAGGTAGGGAGAATATAATGGTTTAGGACAAAAACTCTATGAGATAGAGAAGATTGACAACCATACCACATAAACAACTTTTTCTTGAATTTATCCATAACCCATTCCCACCTTTGATGGAGACGGATTTGAAAACCCATAGGAATACCAAGGCACCTCAAAACTTCTCCATATTTGATGAATTCACAACCAATGTTCTCAATGCATAGAGGAACAAATATAGAAGAGGATTTAAAAGCAGTCTTTTTGTGATTAATAATTGAACCACTAGCCAAAAAGAAGGTATTAAGACAATCTAAAATACAATTGGCAAATTGCTCTTCAGCTTTAATGAGGATATTAGTGTGATCAGCAAAGGCTTGGATACATAGTTGTTTATCACAACTAGGTATAGAAATGCCTTCAACTCTCTTATTCTCAATAGTGTCTTTAATAATCCACCCAAGGGCATCGCTAACTATGGCAAAGAGGAGGGGAGCAAGGGGGCATCCTTGCATGATGGACCATCTAAGTTTAAAATGAGAAGATAGGTTCCCATTCAGAGCTACCCTAGAGTGAGCATTACCGAAGCTGTTTGATCTCTGAAACACCTTGAATATGCTCACCAAAGTTTGTGCGATTCTAAGACTACAACCGGAGAGGTGTCGATGACACCCTAGATGAAGCGGTGACCTACTCAGATACCAATTGTTGGAGTTTGACATTTTCCAAAGCACATGAACAACACAAGGAAGAAGAAGAAGCTTGGAGCACAACACACAATACTGAATGTATTACCTATGGAGAATGAGTTCTCCTATGCGCAGAATGTATGTCTAGCTCTTGGACAAACACCTGCACCTTAGATAGCTTGCTTCTCTCAATAAAAAACTCAAATGGACTTGTTCCTTTAGTCAATCAAAGTAGACAAAGATAGCTTTCTAACAAGCTATAAATAACTTAATGTGGACAAGTTTTGACTAAGAAATGCAACTAACAAAGATCAACTACCTATGCACACAAGTATGCTGAAGAACTGAACTTCACTCTAGGACTGATAACTCGTTGAATATATATCCTTTGAGGAAGATATTTGTATAGAGAAAGTAAACACAAATAGATTTCCAACAAGCTAAAAATCAAGTCATTTTGATGAGTTTTGTTTAGGAAACTCAACTGACCAAAATAGACCACCTAAGCATACAAGTATACTAAAAACCTGAACTTCACTCTCTGATAGATATCTCATAGAATACAAATCCTTTGAATTCCATATTTGAGGCAAAGAAAGTGCATGCAAAGAGATTTCAAAAAATCCAAAAATCAAGTAATTTGGATACGTTGTGTTTGGGAAACATAACTAAGCAAGATAGACTACCTGTCTACACAGGTATGCTAAAAAACTAGACTTCACTCTTTGACTGATATCTCACAGAATATATAAGATTTGAAGGATATATTTGAGAAAAAAAAGTACACCAGATAAGCTTTCCAATGAGTGTTTAAACAAAAGAAATGGTTACATATGCACTGAGATATGAGCTTCACAACAGAGCTGTGTATAAAATGACCTGCGCCGAGAAGGAGTCTATGGGAAGACAAAATGACAAAATGACCAGATCTGACTATTCGGAGCTCTTGCCTCTTTCTCTCCTTGTTTAGAATGTGCTCCCACTCCACTTTTATAACCAATGAGCATGTGAAAAAGTTTGTGCCTCCTTCGTAACTCACCACTTTCATTTTGATTTCCCACTACATGCCACTGACTACAAGGCAGATATTGTATCTTTTACTCATCACAAATTTTGACTAGACTTTTTTTTTTCTTTTCTCTTTTTTTCCTTTATCTTTATATTTGGTAAATTTATCCAAGCATAGCTCATGTGAAAATGAGCTTGTACATTTATCTTCAACACTCCCCCTCCAGCTCATTTGGGAGTTACCTTCAACCATGTCCTGCAAATTTATCACATCCTTGAAACCTTTCAGTTTAGAAGCATCCAAGAACTTTGTAAACATATCTGCAACTTGCTTTTTGGTTTTGATGAACTTTATCTCCACATCTTTGCTTAATACCTTCTCTCTTACACAATGGTAGTGGACCTCTATGTGCTTGCTCCTTGCATGAAACATAGGATTGCTTGCCAAGTAAATACTTGACATGTTATCACCGTATATAGGGATGGTTCCAACTTGCACTTCAAGATCAGCCAAAAGCTTTTTAATCCACATTGCTTCACATGTGGCAAATGCTAATCCTCTATATTCAGCCTCCATGGATGAAAGTGCAACAGTAGGTTGTTTCTTTGAGCTCTATGGGATAGGTTGGATTCCTATCATGAACACATAACCTAAGGTTGATCTCCTATCTTCCTTTGAATGTGCCCAATCAACATCATTAAAGCCTTTGACCTGCAATTCTTCATCAAACTTGTAAAAAAAAGCATGATTAACTATATGATTTATGTATCTCAACACTCTCTTGGCTTAATTTAAATGTTCACTTGTCGGGGCTTGCATAAACTGAGAAAGTACACCAACAACATAAGATAAATCAGGTCTTTTAATGTTTGCATAGATTAATGATCCTACAATGCTTCTATATGTCATTACATCTTCCAATAGTTCTCCATCATTTGAGCAAATCTTTGTATTTGTGTCCATGGGTTGAGTGAGTGGTTTGCATTCACTCATTTCAAATCTGAAAAGAACATCCAACAAGTACTTCTTTTGCATCAAGTAGATGCCACTTTTTCCATAAAAAAATTCAATTCCTAAAAAATATTTCAACTCTCCAAGATCTAAAATTTTAGACTCCTTACCAAGCTTCCTTTTGATATCTTTAATCCTTCTAACATCATTTCCTGTTATGATGAGGTCTCGACATATATGCAAATATATACCTCTCTATTTTCTTCCTTCCTCATGTACGATGAAGGATCTACACTACTTGGGTTGTATCCACACTTATTTAGATATTCAACCAATCTCTGACTCCATGCTCTTGGTGCTTGCTTCAAGCCATAAAGTGCCTTTTTCAACCTGCAAAGAAAGTCACAATGGTTTTCATCTTCAAATCCAACCGGTTGACTCATGTATACCTTTTCTTGTAGTTCTCAATTGAGAAAAGCATTTTTGATGTCGAGTAGATATAATGGACATCTCCTTGAAGCACCAATCTCTATTAATGTTCTGATTGTTCCCATCTTTGCAATAGGACTGAAAACTTCATCATAATCTATGCCTTGTGTTTGTTTAAATCCTTTGGCAACTAATCTAGCTAGTGAACCATCAACATTCCTCTTTACTTTAAACACCGATTTGTTTGGAACAATCTTCATACCTTATTTCTTTTGCACTAGTTCCCATGTGTGATTATCTTTGAGAGCTTTGATCTCCTCTTTCATAGCTTGCTTCCATTCCTTTTGTGAGCAAGCTTCTTCATAGGTCTCAGGCTCTTCGTCTTTGATAACCTCCATCATGTATGCAAAATGTTTCTCTATGAAACTATCATAACTTAGCCTTTGAGTTGGATACCTTTTCCTTGAAGATCTTTTTTCATTGCCTTTAGAAGTTGCTTATTTAACCTATTTAGCTTTATCTTTGGAGTGATTACCTCTTCATATTCTTCTTCACTTGCATCTATCTCACTGTTTGGAGTAGCACTTGCTTCGTCAACTCTACTATGAGCTGAATTTGGAGACAAAAAATGACTCCCCCTCCATGTTGAACATTCTTCATTTGATGTAGATGCCTCTGGACATGAAACCTTTGTGCCTGATTGTTGAATTTCTCTCTGATTTGTTCCTGCATAATCATCACAATCTTGTTCAAGAATCTTTTCCTTTCCTTTATCATCATACCATGGTCTTAGTTCATCCAAGACCACATCCTGCAAGACTCTTATTTCCTTTATTCTAGGGTTGTAACACTTGTATCCTTTTTGCTCCATCAAGTAGCCGATGAAAAATGCACTTTTTTTACCTTGGTTCCATCTTTGTTCTAACTTCTTGTGGAATGTGAACAAAGCAAACACATCCAAACACTTTGAGGTGTGTAAGATCAGGTTTCTTATCAGAATATACCTCCTTTGGAGTCAAGTGATGTACTCCTGATGTTGTACACCTATTCATCAAGTAAATGGCGGTTGTGGTAGCTTCAGCCCAATAGTACAATGGTACCTTCATCTCCTTGAGCATGCATCTTGCAATTTCAGTAATTTGCCTATTTTTCCTCTCAGCTACTCCATTTTGTTGTGGTGTATACCTACAAGTAGACTGCCTTTTGATCCCATTCTCTTGTAGAAAATCTGAAAAATCTTTGGAGAAGTATTCTCCTCCATTATCGGACCTTAAGGTTTTGATAGAACTTATTGTTTCTTTTTCAACTTCAACTTTGAATCTTCTGAATATAGAAAACACCTCTGATTTTTGCTTCATACAAAACAGCCATACCTTTCTTGAGTGATCATCAATGAAGGTGACAAAAAATCTATTACCAGTCATTGATGCCTCTTGGGTTGTTCCCCATACATTCGTATGTATCAAGTCCAAGACATTTGGGGCCACATAATTGCTCCTCTTGAATGACTCCCTCGTTTGCTTTCGTAGTTGACAAGCTTCACATAACTCATATAGTCCAATGCTATTAAATTTTGGAAGACCTTTTACCACTTCATGTTTGCTCATGTCCTTCAGCTTTGGAATGTTGATGTGTCCTATTCTTTTGTGCCATAACTCCAACTCTGAGATCTTCTTGTTCCCACATTGAATGTACATGACCTTTCCATGTGGATGTTGGACGTCCAAAGTGAAAATCCTTCCTTCTCTTCTACCTTCGAGCAATGACCTTGAAGCCTTCCTTTGGATTCTTTACGAAGCACCCATTCTCATTGAATATGACATGATAACCCTTCTCTACCATTTGTCCTACTGAAATCAAGTTCTTTGAAATTGTAGGAACATGAAGAACATTAGATAGTACCTTTGCCTTGCTTGTATCTCCAAGCCTTATATCTCCAATATGTTCAATCATGTGTTGAGTATCATCACATGTTTCAACACATCCTTTTTCACTTGGTACCACCTGTAGATTAGTGAAACAACTTCCTTGGCATGACATATGGTTACTACAACCTGAATCAATGTACCATTTTTTGTCATCTTCACAAGAGCTTCTATACTCATGTCTCATTGCAAGTAGTGTGTCCTTGCTTCCTTCACTTGAGGTGCTTGCATAGTTGCTTTGGCTCCTTTGATTGCCTCCATTTGTTCTTCCATTCTTCAGCCAAGAATCACTAGCATAGTGTCCTAATTTACCACAATGATAGCATGTTATACCTTTATGAGAATTGTAGGATCCTTGGTCTCTTCCTCTACTTCTACCTCGACCTCTTCCTTGTCTGTTGGCATTTGATGCATCCTTGTTGTCTTCCGAATTGTTTTGATTGTAGTTGGAGTTGTTGTGACCTCTTCCTTTTCCTCTTGAGCCCCCTTTTGAGTTCCCTCCTTTACCTCGACCTACATATAACATTTGGTTGTGGTTGTCCTTTCCATTGGGGCCACCAAAGCTAACCTCTTATGTGACAAGATGAGGGATTAGTTGTTCAAAACCTGGATATGCATCTGTCAAGTTAATGGAAATTATAAAAGACTTCCATCTTTCATCTTCTCTCAATCCATTGAGAGTATAACACACAAGATCTTCGTCTTCAACCGTTTTGCCAATAGAAGCTAAAGCATCACTTAGCTCCTTAATCTTCAAACTATATTCAGCTATGGATTGAATTTTTCTTGATTGTGTTCAACTCATTCTTGAGTTGAAGTTTCCTAACTTTGGTATTTGTTGAATACACCCTTTCAATAGCTTCCCAAGCATCCTTAGCTTTCTCTAGATGTTGAATATGCCCTACCATGGCATTAGTAATGACTTGTGAAATGAGGAACATGACCCTCCTATTCCTCTCTTCCCATTCTTTTGCTTGCCTCCTTTGGACTTTGGTGGCCATAGCTTGATTGATTTGAGGTTGAGCATCATTGCCGCTCACAATACCCCACAAGACTTTGCCCATTAAGTAGTTGGTTATTCTAAACTTCCACACAGGATAGTTATCTTTATCCAATTTCTCTACTTGTTGACCCAAGTCAACCATTGAAGACTATCAAAAACTTTGAGAGTTACCTCGAATAGTTATATTGTCCTTTACTCTTGTGTTTGTGAAGCTACCCCTTGTTTTGTAGCTCCTCTTTTGTTTTGCTTTAACTCCATCTTTGTTGACGAAGCTTCAGCACCAAGTTTTCTCTGATATCAACTGTGGAGAATGAGTTCTCCTATGTGCAACGAAAATGTGTAGTGAACCCTTGTATGTCCAGCACTTGGACAAATAGTTGTGTCTTAGATAGCTTGCTGCTCTCCATACAAAAAATCAAATGGACTTGTGCCTCTATTCAATCAAATTAGACCTAATAAGCTATTAATAACTTAATTTGGACGAGTTTTGACTAGGAAACGCAACTAACCAAGATCAACTACTTGTCCACATAAGTATGCTGAAGAACTGAACTTCACTCTTGGACTGATAACTCCTTGAATATATATCCTTTGAGGATGATATTTGGGACACAGAAAGTGCACACAAATACATTTCCAACAAGCTAAAAACCAAGTAACTTGGATGTGTTTTGGTCAAGAAACGCAACTAACCAAAATAGACCACCTGAGCACACAAGTATACTAAAAAACTAGACCTCACTCTCTGACCCATATCTCATAGAATACAAATCCTTTTGGTTGGGAGACTTAATAGACCAAAATAGACTACCTGTCTACATAGGTATGCTAAAAAACTAGACTTCACTCTTTGATTGATATCTCACAGAATATATAAGCTTTGAAGGAGATATTTGAGATAGAGAAAACACAAGATAAGCTTTTCAGTGAGTGTTTAAACGCAATACATAGTTACATACACACTGATATATGAGCTTTTCAAGAAATAGCTACATATACAATAAGATATGAGCTTCACAATAGAGTTGTGTACAAAATGATGTGGGGCTGGAAGGAGTCTATGTGAAGACAAAATGACCAGATCCGACTATTGAAAGCTCTTGCGTCTTTCTCTCCTTTTTTAGAACGTGCTCCCACTGGACTTTTATAACCAATGAGCATGTGAAGAAGTTTGTGCCTCCTTCTTAACTCACCACTTTCATTTGATTGCCCACTACATGCCACTGACTACAAGGCAAATATTGTATCTTTTACTCATCATGAATTTTGACTAGACTTTTTTTCTTTTTTTCTTTTCTCTTCTTTTCCTTTATCTTTATATTTGGTAAATTTATCCAATCATAGCTCATGTGAAAATGAGCTTGTACATTTATCTTCAACATTACCACTAGAATGTACAAAGATAAGTAACCCATTAGGGCTATAGGTGTATATATAGGCTAGGTGAAAAAAACTCCTAAAGAGGGAAAAAAGTGCCCTGGTGGTCCTAGTGTGTTCACACACATCACTACCTAAATATATCAATAGGCCATGATAACTTCCAATCCGTATGTTAATTTGGAATCTTTAAACCCAAATGCAACCTTGTAAGATGTCTGATATGCCAATAAGACCATAGATAAGTATTATGTCCACTTAGACGGGTATTTGAGCAACATCTTTTGAAGCATCACGAGTAAAAACATATTAGTAATCCAAACCATTGGCTCAAGGATAATATGGAGAAATAAATGTATGCCCAATCCGATAATAATGGGTAATGTCTTTAATGAGTTGGTTTAAGAAATGACTACATTTATCATATACGACATGATTCTGTGAACAAAACCATAGACACACTTCCAACAATAGCATGATTTATTGTCGAAGCCTCTACCCATCTCATGCAATAATCTATATAAGTCAAAATAAATGTTTCTTTTGACTATTCAACTCATGAAGGAATTAGACTGATGAATTATTGTCCCCATTTTTACAAAAATTCTTAAGGAATCACTAGATCAAAGGGGAAATCTATGCACATATCAAGGTCATCTCTCTCTTGATATGGATACAATTCGTAGCAAAATTCTCATACAATCTTGTGGAAGGTAGGCCATCAAAGACCAACTCTAAAGAAATTTCTTATCCATTGAATTACCTACACCTAATGACCATCGCAGGTCTAGAAAAAACTTTGAGAATCACTTGAGTGACCTCATTGTGGAGAGAGATGGTGGATGCAATCTGAAGATGAATTGGTGTTGTTACAACTAGCTTGACACTAGCCAACTGAGACTTAAGAGTTGGTTAGTAGACCCTTTGAGTTTCCTAAATCCACAAAAGAATCACCCAAGTTCTTTGGAACAAATATCTCAAAAGTTTGAGTCAAGACATACTAGTTGCAAAATGACTAGCTCCCAAAACTTACTATTTTTGTACATACACTTACTAGAAAAAATGATCATTGCTCTCAACCTGGTAGGATTTAGAAAAAGTCATTTTGTACATAGCAAGTAAACTTGGAAGCTTCCTAATCCAAGTTAAAACACTTTAATTCATCAACTGAGCACTAAGAAAAAGTTTTAGCGAAATCTGGAACACTTCTTCCATTTTTTGGCTCTGCAAAGATAAACTAGTGAGCAGTAAAATGCAAATTTCTCACAAATCGTAAATCCAATGGACATGCAATTTTGTGAGCATAAACCAGACTTAGAGTGCTATTCAATGCACTTTAAAACTCTGAAAAAGGTTACGCACAGCTTGAGACATGAGCTCCTAAAGTTTACTATTTTGAGTGAGTATAGCAGAGAACAAATCAGAGAAGAAGTAAATAAGGAATGTATAGATTCACATATAATTACAACCTCATTGGCAATGAATACTTGCATAATGGGAGTATAATGATAGAGCTATGGAGTAAGCTCTTCAATCTCTACAAATGGGCATGAAATGGTCACGATTCAAGCACTCCTTTAGCGACTTCCTTCTTGCTCCTTTTATAGCTACTTTTGAAGGTAATTTTGAATTTGAATTCAAAGGACTTCACCTAAAAGTGATGCTAGAAATTCAGAAATATTCCCTCAGAAAATGGATTCATGGTTTTAGGTAGTTCGAGCCACGAATTTTGTTTTTACATCATGGATGACTTGAGCCATTCTTTCTTTTACAATTACAAGAGATAAAATGTACTCTTTTACAAGAGGTGTTCATATGTCTACACATATGACTACAAATGAACATCATATCAAGCATGTAGGCTTGGGAAAAATGAACCAATAGCTCCCCCTCAAGCCTAGCATGCTTGGCCTCCAAATAAGTCTTCAATTGTCTTTGATTTTTTGCAAGCCAATCATCAACTTAAATCTACTCAATTTTTGTACCATCAAGAGCTTTAGTCAACATGTCTGCACATTGCATATCTGTAGAGACATAGGATAGTTGAATATCTTTGCTCATTAGCTTCTCCCTTACATAATGGTAGTGGACCTTAATATGCTTGGTTCTAGCATGGTATACCGGATTAGCTGCAGGATGTAGTGAGCTTGTGTTGTCACCAAAAATGTGAGGTGTTGAAGAATGAAGTCCAAGATTTGTATACAAAGCTTTTAACCACATGATTTCTTGAGTTGCATTAGCCAAACCTCTATATTCGACTTTAGTAGAAGATAATGCCATTGTTGGTTGCTTCTTGGATGACCAAGAAATGATTTTTGAGCCTACAAATGATACATACCCAGATGTGCTTCTTCTATCATCTCTAGATCCGGCCCAATCCGCATCTAAGTAGGCCTTTAGCTCAATATCTAAAGCAAATGGATAAACAAAACTTTCATTCATGGTCCCCTTTAGGTACTTGAGGAATCTCTTTGCTACTTCCATATGTGGTATTCTCAGCTTATGCATAAACTGACTCAATATGCTAACACTATAGCATATATCCACCCTTGTGAGTGTTGCATAGTTAAAACTTCCAATCAAGCTTTGATACCTTGTGATGTCTTCAATCGGCTCTCCTTCATAGGCACTAAGCTTATGATTTTGCTCCATAGGTGTACTTGCAAACTTGGTGTTTTCCATCTTGAACTTGATGATCATGTCATGCACATACTTCCTTTGCGTGATGTATATACCTGAACCTGTGTAGATTAACTCCAATCCAAGAAAATAAGTGAGTGGTCCAAGATCACTTATTTTGAACTCCTGCTTCATTTGACTCTTTAACTATTTGATTCCTTCAAGATCATTCCCTGTGATAATGATATCATCAACATACACACATAGATACATCACTTCAAATCCATTCCTCTTTATGAACAAAGAGGTATCCGCCTTGCTAGCTTTGAGTCGTTGGTTCTGCAAATAAGTCACCAATCTGAAATTCCAAGCTCTTGGGGCTTGCTTCAATCCATACAAGGCTTTCTTTAATTTGCATACATAGTTTAGATGATGTGCATCCTCATATCCAGGAGGTTATGCCATATACACTTCCTTAGAATTCCATCCATTTAAGAAAGCATTCTTTACATAAAGTTGATAGAGCTTCCAATTTCTAGATGCAGCAAGACTAATGAGAACCCTAATTGTAGGCATTTTTGCAACAGGAGAGAAAGTCTCCTCATAATCAATACCATGGGTTTGGGCAAACCCTTTAGCAACTAACCTTTCTTTATGTCTCTTTATACTCCCATCTGGATTCCTCTTGATTTTGTGTATCCCTCGAGATCCAATTACCTTCATAGATGGCTTGTTAGGTACAAGCTCCCAAATGTCATTCTCCTTCAGTGCTTCCATTTCTTCATCCATTGCATCTCTCCAAGCTTTCTTGCTTTGTGCTTCTTCAAATGTGGTAGGTTCTTCATTGGTTGAATCCTTTGCAATGTAGATTGAGAGCTTGGTGACCAAAGAAGTATCATAACCATACCTCTCTGGTTTCTTCTTCTCCCTTGAACACCTTCTAAGTGGTTAATGTGAGCTCTCGGGTCCATATGTAGCATTTTGCATCTTTGCATTACCTTTGGGCTTCCATAACTTTAGTCTTTCCAAGTCTTCGAGGTCAATCTCCGAGTCAGTTTCTTCAATTTGCTTTGGATCCTTTGGTTGAAGTGATGGGAAATCTTCATCCAAGTCATAAGTGAGCTTCACTTTCCTGTCATCATCAAACCATGATTTGTTCTCATAAAAAATTATATCTCTGCTCACAGAAAATCCTTTATTGGTTGGATTGTACAATCTATATCCTTTTTTATTTTGATCATAACCAATAAATATGCACTTCTCTGCCTTGGGATCCGATTTCCCTCTTAATTGAAAAGGAATGTGAGCATAGGCTAAGCATCCAAAGATTTTACAATGCTCTAGACTAGGTCTTCTTCCATTCCACACTTCATATGGAGTGTTTCCATCTAGTCACTTAGATGGAAGTCTATTTATGAGATATGTGGCTGTAGACACAACCGCTACCCATAGGTAGTTTTGGAAATTCCTTTTCATTGAGCATGGACCTTGCAGCTTCTACAATAGCTCTGTTTCTCCTCTCGGCTACACCATTAAGTTTGGGTGTATACCTTGTAGTGACTTCTCTTTTAATGCCTCTTTCATGCAAGCAGGCATCAAATTCAGAAGAGAAGTATTCTCCTCCACCATCTGATCTGAGTCTTTTCAAAGTCCTACCTATTTAGTTTTCAACAAGAGCAACATACTTCTTAAAGCAGTTAAAAACTTAATCCTTGTGCTTCATGAAAAACAGAATGGTCCACCTGCTACAATCATCTATGAAATACACATAATATATTGAGCCTGATATAGATGGCTCCTTACTTGGACCCCACACATCCGTGTGCACTAGATCCAAAAGATTTTGATACACATATCCCTTCTTATTGAAAGGTTGTCTATGAGCCTTGCCGAGTTGACAAGCTTCACACCTATAAACCATGTGTTGCCTTGTGATATTAGGCAAGCCAAGTACACTTTGGTCCCTGCAAATTTATTTGAGTGTCCTCTCATTAATGTGAGCAAGCCTTTTGTGCCATATCTCCAATTCTGTTAGAGTTTGAGATCCGTAGCTAAATAAGGCTATGTTCTTTGTATCTTCCACTTCAAAAGTGAAAAGTCTTCCTGTCTTTTCTACTTTGGTGATCCTTCTAAATCCTTGCCAATTCTGTTAGAGTTTGAGATCCGTAGCTAAATAAGGCTATGTTCTTTGTATCTTCCACTTCAAAAGTGAAAAGTCTTCCTGTCTTTTCTACTTTGGTGATCCTTCTAAATCCTTGCCTTGGGTCTTCAACATATGCTCCAAATCGGTTGAATCTAACATGCAATCCTTTTTCAACAATATGCCCAACATGTACTAAATCTTTGGTAATTGTAGGGACATACAAGACTTTGCTTAAGTGGTTCATATTGCCATCTAATGTCTTCACATTACCTATCTTTTCCATCGAGTGCTTTGTATCATCTCCTATTTGCACTTCATGTTTGTTGTGAGGATCTTCCAAATCAAAAAGTAAAGCCACATTTCCTACTACATGATTTGAGGATCCCGAATCAATGTAAAAGATGTGATCGTCATCCTCACCCTTCTTCACTGATAGATTCATAATCAATAATGAATCTTCTTGACTTTGGTCCTCTGCATAGTTATTGTAATCTCTTCTTCCTCTATGGCCACTTTGATAGTTGTTGTTGTTGTTGTAATTGTTGTTGTAGTAGTTGCTGTTGTAGCCTCCATTGTATCTTCCTCTATTTGATCCATAGCCACCTCTATTGAATCCTCTTCCTTTTGAGTTCCTCGGGTTCGTGAAACATTCTTCAGTAGTATGATTAGATAAACCACATATATTGCAATTTTGAGATTATTGGAATCTCCCCCTGCCTTGCTTTCTGCCTCTGCCTCTTCTTCTAGCTCTCCCTCTACAGGCAAAGTTTGCTTGGAAAGAGCTACCTTCATCTTCATTCTTCTTATTCTTTGACTTTTCCTTGACCTTAGCTTTATTAGAATATAAGGCAGAAGTTTGATTACCTCTTGAGGACTCACCACCTTTTCTAATCTTTGCTTCATGATTGAAGAGTTGACCCATGAGTGTGTTGAGGTCGTGTACATGCATATCCATGTACAAATCCATGGCTATTGTGAAGAACTCCCACTTGTCATCTGCTTTGATTCTAGTTATGATTTTTCTAATGATTTTTTCATCTTCAATTACCTCTCCAATGCTTCCAAATTGATTTGGAATCTCCTTCATCTTTGTGACATAATCAGTCACACTTTGCTTGGGGTTTTTCTTCATTGTTGTGAACTCCATCCGCAATTGGTTCTTCCTTGCTCGAGCGTTGGAGGAGAAGAAAGAAGCAAGTGCATTCCAAGTCTCTGTTGATGTCTTGAATCCCTTGACATGAGATAAAAGCAAATCAAAGATTGATTTTAGAATATAGGACCTTGCAAGTGCATCCTTTGAACACCAATATGAAAGTCTTTCCTCTTCTTCATGTGATGGTTGCCCTCTGTTCCTCATGGTTGGCATAGCTTCATCTCCATATGTGTATCCAAATAGATTCCTCCCTTGAAGATAAGCCTCCATCCTTATAAACCATGATGGGTAGTTGTTTCTATCCAATTTTTTAATTGTTGATGGAAATCCATCTCCCATGTTGATTGACTATGCTCTGATACCACTGTGGAGAGAGATGGTTGATGCAATCTGAAGATGACTTGGTGTTGCTACAACCAGCTTCACACCAGCCAATTGAGACTTCAGAATTGGTTAGTAGACGCTTTGAGCTTCCTAAATCCACAAATCACCCAATTGCTTTGGAACAAATATCTCAAAACTTAGAGTCAAGGCAGACTAGTTGCTAAATGACTAGCTCCCGAAACTTGTTATTTTTGTACATACACCTATTGGAAAAAATGAACAGTGCTCTCAACTTGGTAGGAATTAGAACACTTCCTTTTGGACATAGTAGATAGACTTAGCAAGCTTCCCAATCCAAGTTTAAACACTTCAATTCATCAACTGAGCACTGAGAAAAATTTTTAGTAAAATCTAGAACACTCCTTCCATTTTCGGGCTCTATAGAGATAGACCAGTCAGCAGTAAAATGCAGGTTTCTCACAAATGATAAATCCAATGCAGATGAAATTCTGTAAGCATAAACTAGACTTAGAGAGCTATTCAATGCTCTTTAAAAATTGGAAAAATATCACGCATAGTCCGAGATATGAGCTTTTGATGTTTACTATTCCGAGTGAGTACAGTAGAGAACAAATCAGAGAAGAAGTAAATAATGAATGTATAGATTCACATATAATTACAAGCTCATTGGCAATGAATACTTGCACAATGGGAGAAGAATGATAGAGCTATGGAGTAAGCTCTTCAATCTCTACAAATGGGCATGAAATGGCACCAATCAATCAGTACTTTGGCGACTTCCTTCTTGGTCGTTTTATACCTACTTTTGGAGGTAGTTTTCAATTTGAATTCAAATGACTTCACCTAAAAGTGATGCTAGGAATTAGGAAATATTCGCTCAACTAATCGATTCATGGTTTTAGGTAGTTAGAGCCATGAATTTGTTTTTTACATCATGGATGACTTAGGCCATTCTTTCTTTTACAATTACAAGAGATAAAGTGTACTCTTTTACAAGAGGTGTTCATATGTCTACACATATGACTACAAATGAACATCATATCAAGCATGTAGGCTTGGGAAAAATGCACCAACACTCATATGGAGAGACACATCAAACCCAAGCTCCAATAAGATCTCTAAAATGGAGGTACTCGAGAATAAGTAAGATCTTCCAACTTTGAAGAGTAAGCTTCTTGCAGATCATTGATTGTAATTGGGCCAAAGGAACACCAATTGAAGGAAAACACATCATTTCATCATACCATGTTGGCTTGCTTAAATGTGAAACATCTCTACTTCCAAAGTTTTAAGAGGGGTCTTAGGACTACATACAATTGATCGATGAGACAAGTTCTCTTTATCTCTTCCTCTTTCATCAAAATATCCTCCCTTTGAAGGGAGGCGACTAGGGGACTTAATACCAAAAAGCTCAAGAGAAGTACAAGATGTTTTGTCTTCCAACGAAGTACAAGATGTTTTGTCCAGCGGATCCACATTACTTACCACCAATGAGTGGAAGATATTGATCATGAAAAGTGAAGCAATCAATGGACAAAGAAATCCCAAGCTAGACAAGCGAGTGTGAAAATTCATAAAGCATCCAACATTGACCATCTAAGTGATCTTGTTGCTTCTTTTTTTTTGGGAAAGGTAATGAGCGCCTTGGAAGACGTTTTCCTAAGAGGTACATTCCTTTACCTTCTTCTTCTTTTTTTCTTTTTATTCTTTTTTCTCTCTTTTTTCATTAATAAATGTTTTTTTAGAAAAAAGAGGAAAAAACAAAACACAAAATAAAAAGAACAAACAAGACGAAAACTAGAAAAAAAAAATCAAAGAAAAAAGAACCTCATTAACTTTACTTTTAAAGCGCACCTTGAAAAACCTTATTAGAAAGATTGATCAAAAAGTCTTTTTTTCTTAGGCAAAAGAATTTTCCAATTGTAAGAAGCCCCATCTTTTACACAATTGCAAGAATTTCTAGTTGTAAGAAGCTCCCACCTTTTAGATATCATACAATATTTTTCCTTGAGAGCAATAAGAGTAAAAGTAAGTGGACCCTCCATGAACACGCAATAGAATACGACTCTTTGCGCAAAACATAGTTAGCCTATTTTCTTTCAAAAGATTTTGTAACATATCAAAGAGCAATGTAAATGCTCTAGAGGAGTCTTCTAGAACCATGATTTCTGAACCTTGTAACATTAGCATTGTAGAATAGTAGGGATTTAGTGAATTTCAATAAAAGTGTCAGTCTTTTGTGTGAAAGGACCATTTTTAAGGCACATGTATATAAATCACTTTGTGAATCTTTGTAGAGACTTTTTGCCATTGTGAGTAATCAAACTAAAATTTCGAATTTGGTTCTTCTCTCTTGCATATCCTCTTCTCCAAGAACTTGCATGTGTGTCTATTGCTTAGATTGTGTACCTAGAGGTGTTGCCTACACCTTCCCCATCTGTTTTCATCATTGTAGTGTGTGTGTGTGTGTGAAGCTCAGTGAGTTGTGGAGTGGAGTTGGTGTTTCTTTTTTAAATAAAGGAAGTTCGGCCTTAGCCTACTCTCCTGGACTTGAATTAATTAAAGAAAAGTACAAGAGAAGGGGACTAGTGCCCACGGGACCCCCTGAATCCCACAGAGTTGGGGTAGCTTTTACAGAGTTTAGATGGCATTACAAAGAAGGTTAATCACCCTCTCATCACCCTCATGTGAGGCCCACTTGGGTTTAAGCTTGTTGTTGATCAAAAGGAGCACTTGATGATGCCTGAAGGGGGGGGGGGGGGGGGGATTTCTTACAGTTAATGATCCTTTTGCCAAGGAGAAACAATGATTTCTCAATCGACCACTCTTTGGGGGAGTCGCCAAAGTTAAAAGCACATCTTTCTTGCCAGATTTTCCATAAGACCTCCCCTCTGATGGTGTTCCAGAGAGTCACGGAGCAGCCGATTTCTTCTCCGAGTAGAGCTTGCTTCCAACTGATATGTTTATGAAGACTAATTTTCTTTCTGACAATCTGCCAGATCCTGATGGAATTGGGACAGGTAAAGAAGATGTGTGAAACATCTTCGATAGACCGGTAGCAGCGTTTGCACCAGGGAGGTATCCCCAAAAATTTGCTAGCCTTAATGCTGGTCCAGATTCCACGATGAAGAATTTGCCATAAGAGGACAGACTTTCTGATTTCTATGAGGGGGTGCCAGATAGCCATGAACTTCATGTCCCACCAAAGCTGCGTCCACAACAAGCACCACTTCTTTTTGAGGTTAACCTAATAATCAATGGTTTCTTTGATGTTCGGGATTTTTTATATGTTATTCCCATTGTGCCATTTGAGACCAAGTAAGCTCAGCATGTCGTGCCCCATGAGAAGGCATACTTTATAGCAGTCCCAGGCGAGACGTCTGCTTTGCAAAGTGTTCCATTCTTCATACAAAATGTTGATGCTAGGGTCAATATCCTCAAAGTTGATCCACTGGTTGTTTTCTTGTTTCCAGAGATGTTTCCATTTTTTGAAGCCTTTCTTCCATAGCTTCTTGGCGTTTTGAATGTTCCAAGATTCCACGCTCCGAATGCCATGAATCGGAAACCAGATAGAGTCGTTTTGTCTGATACTGGCTCCCCACTTCCAATCTTCACTTATTCTTGTGTAGCTTTTGACCTTTTTCCAACTCTTCCATAGGGAGCACACAAGATTTGAGCCTTTTGGGAAGATCGGGATCAAGGAAAACAGTAGGGTCAAGCTGTCAAGATTCTTCCTATTTGGGAATCCCACGAGAGCCAACTCATTCTTGTTTCTGAAGTTCAACTTGGCCCATGAGGCCTCCCCATTGCACCAAGACTTAATCATCCATTTTGCCGCAAGTTTGTTAGCCATGCACCCAATGTCCAGAATGCCAAGGCCCCCACTATCTCTTTGGCTAATGCAGATGGACTACTTGATTTTAGGCACCCCCTCCTATTGTGGTCGCCCGTCCAAAGGAAGTTTCCACATATACTATTGAGTTTGGACAGATCTTGCTCTTTCGGTCTCCAACAAGAAAAAAAGTCAATGGTCGATGATATGAGGAACGTGCTGATAACCATAGCATGACCAGCGAGATTGATTTGCATACCTCTCCAATACTTTAGCTTGTTTTCGAGTCTGGCCAGCACCCAGTTCCACCGTTGCTCCATCAAGATACCAAACCCCAAGGGAATCCCAAGAAGCTCAAAATTTTGGCCCTATGGAATGATTTGACAACCATGATCAATGAGAAGGTCAGGCTAGCTCCCGACAATAGCTCTGAAGGCGATCTTAGAGTGGTTGATTATGGATCTAGAGGCTTCACATAAAGTATCCATACACCTCTAGAACGTCTCCAGGCTGGTACTATCATTGTGGACAAATGCATTCATATCATTGGCAAAAAGTCTCATGGTGATCTGGTTGTGGTCATGAGGCAAATGGAGGCCTTTGATATTACCAACTTCTACTTGATGCTCCACCAGCCTGCTAAGCCCTTTCGTGACAACGAAAAAGAGAAGGGGATCCAATGGGCACCCTTTTCTAATTGATCTTCTAAGTTTGATCACCTTCAAAAGTTTTCCATTAACATTAATTTGAGTCGATGCATTTCCCAGAAGGATCGCGATCATCTTCGTGAATTTCTGACTACATCTGAGATCTTTAAGCGACTGTAGAATATAGTCCCATTCTAGCCTATCATAGGCTTTATCAAAGTCGATCTTGAGGAAGACCACATCTTGTCTTGACTCATTTGCAAAGTCAAGACCTTCCTAGATATCTATAATGGTTTCCAAAATTGACCTGCCTTTGATGAAACCTTTTTGGTCCTCACTTAACCACGCTCTCAAATGGTTGGAAATTCTGTTGGCTATGACTTTGGCAATGATCTTATATCCCATTTGGAGCATCATAATAGGATGCAAGTTCTCTATTCTGTTCTTTTCCCCTTTTTTGTGTATTAACTTGATAATGCCATTGTTGAGACAAGTCGGAAGTGCACCAAACTTGAGCACCTCTTGCCAAACTAGATGAAGAGGGGTGGCGACCACCAACTTGAAGGATTTAAAGAACTCATTAGTGAGCCCGTTTGGGCCCGGGCTGTTACCACAAGGGAGGGCATCAATTACTTCAATGATTTCTGCTTCCGAGATTGGGGCATCAAGCAGGGAACGAAGGTTGAGTGGTATCTTGTGGGGAAACCCAAGATATGGCTGCCATGTAGTCCCGTCTATGGTGGGAGAGGGGGGTCGAGGTCCCCACGAGCCTCCTAAAGTGCCCTTCAATGATCCTAAAATTATCTTCTTCCGTATTGCATACATTGCCATTTGAGTCTAGCAATAGGGGGATCGATTCTCTATTTAGTTTCCTTTTAAGGATGCAGCACATCTCTTTGGTGGGTTTGTCGGCTTTGCCAGCCCACCACTCCTTGAAGAAAATTTGCAAATTTTTCCTTTGTATTTCTTCTTCGTATCTCAGCAGTGCTCTGATTTTTTGTAGACCTTTCCGAGATTGAGCTTTCCCTTTGTTCACTTCCTCCTTGAGTCTCCAGAGTCTATGATATAGAGCTTCTCTACGAGCCCGCCGAACAATCTCTAGCATCTTCCTAGATCTAATCATGATCTATCGTGACTTATCGATCGCACATCTCCGGCACTTGGCTGGGGATGAGCCGGAGGCAAACACCTCCTTCCACACATCAGCAATTTCTTGATGGATGGAGGGGAGAGAGAAGGAGGTCATGCAGGCGTGGAACCAAGGAGCCTTATGGATTTTGGTGAAAGGTTGGAAAGCAATAACAATCGGGTAGTGATTAGAGATGGTGAGATCAGTGCGTTGCGAGAGGGAAGGGTGGCCCCACTGATGAGTAAAGTTCTGAGAAATGTAGCATCTATCCAGTCTGGCTTTCCTCAAGTCCTCACCCGCTTGGAGATTTGATCACGAAAAGCCATTCAAATCTTTGAATTCGACCAAATCCAAGTGCCATTTGGTTTTATCCCACGTTTCTTTCTCCCGACTATCGATGACCCTGCCCTTGCCATTCCATCTATCCATAGGGTCCTCCACCATGTTGAAGTCGCCACAAATAAGCATGTTGTCGAGGAGCGAGTCCAAGGAGGCCCAAGTGTTCAGTCTCTCCAACTCCTCGTTAGGGGCATACATAGAAACTAAAGTAAAACGAAAGGCGGCACCAAAGGAAATAGCAATCCATCGATGGTACTCATCCTCAATGGAGTTCTCAAGCTTTTCAAACTAGAATCGATTAATACCAATTACCCTCCCACCGGAACCCCGCTGGTGCGATGTTGAAATCCAAACATGGGTTGAGGAGACATGTATGAGCCATTTCTGGAGGTCTTCTCCATCAATTTTAGTCTCTTGAATACAGATAAATTCTAGGTTTCTAATGTCACCAAGCCATTGACCAATGATCGTCGCTCTTGAGGGGTCCGTTAGCCCTCTAGCATTTAACGAGATGATGATCGTTGTCATAGTATACCCTCTTTGTAGGAGGGAGCCTTATCCTTTCTCTTCTTGGATTCATCTTTCTTTTTCACTGGGAGGGGGTCCCGACTTAGCAATAAGTTCTTGTGGGGGCTTTTCCAAGGTATCTCAAAAGGTTGTTTTCCGTTGCGGGGTGCCTCCTGTTGGGAAGAATTGGAAACCGTTTCCAGAATAGTCAATCTGATGATGAAACTTTCATTATCCATGTTATCTTCATTACTAGTAGTAAAGCCGTCTTCTTTGCTTGTAGTGTAACCCTCCTGGAAGGTTTCCTTATTGTCAGGGCTCTCTAGGGCTTTGTCGTTGGTGTCCACCTCAAGTTGGTTCCTACCTGGGTAGTCAAACTCATTGATCTCCTTTTCCAGATTGCAATACAAGTTGCTGGAGGGGGTAACTGGCATGTTGTTTCGCTCAGAAGTTGCCCTAGGGCTTCTTTTCCTTCTTCTTCTGACTTCTATGAACCCGCCCCATTAGCTTCTAGATTATGGGGGCCCTTAACTTCCTCTTCGTTTGTCATGTGATTCAATTTCCCTTTGTTGTCTTGAGCATTTCTGGGGGCTTCTTGATTTTGCTTGCTTTTTTGTCTCAGTGGGCAATCTTTAATCCTGTGACCTTGTTGGCCACAACGAAAGCACGTGTTAGGAACGTTTTTGTAATTGATGTCTTGCTCCCATACATCCCCTTCGCCCAAGTCCACTTTGATCTTCGATGGAAGTAGTGTGCTTAGGTTAGCGTTGACACAGATTTGAGGGTGCCACCGAGTGTTGAACGAGTGTCTTGCACCTTCATAAATGAGACCACCAATGTCCTCGCGTGAAGCCAACGTCTTTCCGATAGGAGAAACAATGTCCCACACGAAGTTGTACAAGAAGTACGACAGGTTAGGGAGCTCAACCCAGAGAGGGTACCGGAGAGATTTTGATTTGTCTGGAATAAAATCGGGGGACCATATGAATAGGCACAGGGTCACCCGCCCGAGTTGCCAGGTTCCGACACTGAGGGCTCGAAATGCCATATCTTCATAGTCAAAGACTACCAACATGTGACTATCTGGTAAGAACTGACACTTACAAACAACTAACCCACGAGGGAACCACTCATTGCGAAGCCATTGGTGCACGGTTTCAAGCGGGGGTCTAGGACCAAACATTTGACTGATGAGACAAACTTTCTTGAGCTCCTCTTGTGTCAACAAAATTGCGGATCTACTGAGGGAGACCAAGGGAGGCTCAGCACCCTCGGAGGCCCCAAGGGCGGCACAAGATCCCCCCTCCAACATAGGGGTCAGGTTGCCAATCTCCCCCAGGGGTGCGGCCATGTTACTTCTCAGAAGGGAGGGGGTTGCCACAACCATGACAAAGACCCTGACTTGCACGAAGGAGAGAAAATTCCAGGAAGACCAAGGACCAAGCAGAACCTTTAGACAAACAGGTTCCCCCTTGAGATCAAAGAAAGAGGCTTCAAGGAAAAGTCTCCCCGCACGCGAAGCACGGACAAGCCACTAGTCACGTGGCCATGAAGTGTCGTCAAAGATCCACACAGTCACAAAGGATCACCTGCAACCCTGAATTGCTTTCGAAACCAAGAGAACAATAAAACCTTCTATGAATAAAAAGGGCAAGCTCAAGCCACTCGGTCTTGAAGAAATGCACAAAGTCCACACCGTCCCCTTTAACTCTTACTCTTTTAATTTCCCATCCCCTTTAAGTTAATGATTGAAGTCGCCTTCAGCACAAAACTAATACTAAGATCAAAGTCCTACTCTTTGGCGATGGTCTAAAAAGTTCGATGCTCACTTTTCTTTGAAAAAAAAGAAGGTTTAGAACAAAGGCTAAAGCGACAAGCTGAAAGCATGTCGAGCGTGAACTTTTTTTTTTTTTAAATGGAGGTTCGGCCGAGGCCTACTCCCCCTGACTTTAATGTCGAGCGTGAACTTGAAAAAGCACTCCTCAACATCATTTAAATGCACTCCCATGAGCCACGCGCGAGCATCGTTGGGTTCACTCCAAACATTTAAGTAAAGTACTACTGTCACGCAATCACTCCGGCGTACACAGCCAAGAAGAGTGCCAGTTGGCCAAAGATCCACGAGGCAGACACTCAAACCGGTGACAAACACAGTTCGTCCCCATGATAGACACCTCGATCTTCTAACCACAATAGACGTGCGATAGGCACACTCTATCTGTCTGATAGACAAACCAATCCCACAATAAACGACAAACCAATCCTGTGATAGATGCTAGTGACCGTCGTGATGCTAGGGATAGACATGCCGTAAACCTCACGAAGACCTTTGGCTGTGATGACAGACAACACCTATTGGCCAGACAATTTCACCATCTTAACAAAGCCATCAACAGCGATGACGGATAGCAGACAGGCTTCATCACTAAATTGGCGAAGACGGACTTCATCACGACGGACCTCAGCAGCGATGATGACGGAGATCGATTTGTCCACGCTTCTCCTTCATTTCTATCATTGAGAACCAGCACCTTCAGCTGCGATGATGGACTTCTCAAGCTCAAGGAGCCACCACCTTCAGCTACGACGCCGGACTCTTCCACCTCTCTCTCAACTCCAGGTTCACATGTTTCGTGTCATGTTCGAATTGGTGTTTCTTGCCACTCAGTATTTTGCTCATAATAAACACACAACACATTTGTGAGATTAAGATGAAAATACCACCCTTGGATGTGCCTCGTCAAGAGCTTCAAAATTAACTTGCTATTTATTCGGATATCTGAGCTAAGAGAAAAGATCAAATTCGTGATTACTACTACAATAAGTATCATGAAGTGCACTTTCAGGGAAACAAGTGACTTGAGAGGTTCTTCCATCTAATTTGCACACATTGTTGGCACGTCCACTTTATTCATCATTAAATATACACATTTCCTCATACACTTGATATGTCTACATTCATGGATTGACAAATTAAAGTGTGTGTCAATCCACCACTATACGCACTCATTGATAATTAAGGTATAGTCTCAGTTATCGGGAGTCCCTAAGACATATTGGCTTAGGTACACAATCCTCTTTGATAGTGGTGTATCCTTCTTGATTGTCTTCCTTGCATGTGGAATCCTTTGGAGTTCCCCCATCATTGCGATAGTCATAGTGATTCATTCCCCCTAGATAATCCAATTCATTGACTTCCTTCTCCAACTTGCAAAAAATGTTTGTTTATGGAGCTGTGTGAGAGGGATCTTTTCAACAACACCCATATGGCTTCTTCTTCTTCTTCTTCTTCTTCTTCTTCATTTCAATTTTGTAAAGCCTTCTAGATTTGTCTCCACAAGTTATGTTTCCTTCCCTTTCTCCTCATCTAGAGGATGGTCTTCTAACATGCTTTAAGGCACTGAAGGTTCTTTGTTCTTCGTTACATTAGCATCATTTAGATTTTTCTTATTCTTAATGGATTTCTATCTCAAAGGACAATCTTTTATTCTATAGCCATGCACTCCAAAATGAAAGCAAGCATTTTGAAAGTTATTGTATATAATCTCTTGCTCCATGGTTTTCTCTTCTCTAATGTCTATGAAAATTTTAGAGGGGAGATCTTTGTTTAGATCTTCTTCAACACAAATCTGTGGGTGCCATCTTGCATTGGACAAGTGTTTTGAAGCCCCCCAATGTCTTCTTTCAAGACTAGAGGTCGATTGATGGGTGATATAATTTCCCTTATGAATCCATAAAGGAATAAAGGCCGGTTTGTGAGCTCAATCTAAAGTGGAAAGTAGAATGGATTTGAACTATTTGAAATGAATTCAAGAAACCATTTAAAAGGGCACAAGGTAGTTCTCCATACCAACTAGGTGCTGATTTGTAAAGCTTGGAAGTACATATGATCATTTTCAAAAATCAAGAGCATGTGGTTAGCTCAAAGGAAGTGACAATTGTTGACAATCAAGCCGCGAAGGAAACACTCCTTACAAAACAATTGTCGCAAAGTCACAAGAGGGGTCTTAGGACCACATACAATTGATCAATGAGACAAGTTCTCTTTAGCTCTTCCTCCTTCATCAAAATATCCTCCCTTTGAAGGGGGGCGACAAAGGGACTTAATGCCAAAAAACTCGAGAGAAGTACCAGACGTTTTGTCCTCCAATGGCGGATCCACATTACTCACCACCAATGAGTGGAAGATCCTGATCATGAAAAGTGAAGCAATCAACGAACAAAGAAATCCCAAGCCAGACAAGCGAGTGTAAAAATTCGTACACCATTCAACATTGACCATCTAACTGATGTTGTTGTTTTTTTTTTTTGGGGGAAAGGTAATGAGCGCCTTGGAAGACGTTTTCCTAAGAGGTACATTACCTTCTTCTTCTTTTCTTTTTAGTCCTTTTTCTCTCTTTTTTCATTAATAAATGTTTTTTTAGAAAAAAGAGGAAAGAACAAAACACAAAATAAAAAGAACAAAAAGAATCAAAATTATTAAAAAAAATCAAAGAAAAAAGAACCTCATTAACTTTACTTTTAAAGCACACCTTGAAAAAGCTTATTAGAATGGTCGATCAAAAAGTCTCTAGGCAAAAGAATTTTCAATTGTAAAAAGCCCCATCTTTTATACAATTGTAAAAATTTCTGATTGTAAGAAGCTCCCACCTTTTAGACATCATACAATGTTTTTTTGAGAGCAACAAGATTAAAAGCAAGTGGGTCTTCCATGAGGGGGCCAAAAGGATTATCAACCTTTTTTTTATGTCTTCTAGCAAGTTTTAAGCAATCTTTGCTTTTTGAGATTCGGGGGTCCCATGGGTGCTAGGCCGGTTCACTTGTACACTTTTCTTGTTTTCTATGAATTAAGTTTTGGGAGAGTAGGCTATTGCCAAACTTTGTTTTTAAGCTTATTCTTTCTCTAACTTCTAACTTTTCATGGCACTAATGACAGTGGCACCCCCCATCGTGAATAAGCATCAATACTAATGAGAGAAATGACCGAAGACGACGATACATGCAAGATTATCAAGACTTGAAAGGTTGAGGCTATCGTGCTAGGCGCAAGTTCCTCGGGACTTGGAAGGTTGAGGCTATCATGATGAGCTAAGGCTATCTCGATGGGCAACAAGGACAATCACCTAAGGCTATTGCGATGAGTAGTGGAGGTTATTTTGATAGAGAGTCCAAACTTAGGAGTACAAACTTTAGGTGAAGTTTGGCAATAGTCGTCAAGAGAGTTTTTGCATGGATCTGCTAGAGCGCAAGTTATTGCTTTGACGGTGTCATGAATTGGCATTGTCGTGAAGCACAAGGGTTTTGCTTCTTCAAGTTTGTCGCTCTCGTTTCATTGAGCCACAAGTCTGAGTATCCATCTATTAGTACATTCTCATGACTTCAAACTCGGAATTTCACTCTTCCTTCACAATCCACTCCCCTCATCACATATTGAACATTATAAAAATCATTAGAAGACATGCTTTATGAAACGGAAGTTGAAATCATGAACTCTCAAATATTGGCTTCAAATATTATTCATGGAAGTGGCTTCAAAATGAATATAATTAACTTTGAAGTCAAAGAATGAGAAATTTATCATGGAGTCCTCAAGAGCTGAGTGCAATAGCTCATATCTTTTGCACGTGAAGTTCGTAGGAGTAATGAAGAAAATCTCACTCGATACAAGCTCATGTATCAACCACCGAAATGTTGTTGGACTCACCAAGGAAACTTACGTGTGATTCTATCCTCCATCAAAATATCCTCCTTTCGAAGGGAGGCGATGAGGATCTTAGTACAAAAAGCTCTATAGAAGTATCAAAAGTTTTGTTTTTCAGTGACGGACTCACATTACTTACCATCAATGAATGGGAGTTCTCGACCATGAAAAGTGAAGAAATCGATGGATAAAAAAATCCCTAGACATGCAAGCCCGAAATGCTTCTTCTTTTTTCTTGGAAAGGTGATGAGCACCTTGAAAGAAGTTTGCCTTGGAGGGGCATTCCTTTACTTTTTTTTTTTTTAATTCTTTTTGTTTTTGTTTTTCTTTAATAAATATTCTTTTAGAAAAAAGAGGAAAGAACAAAACTAAAAAGAAAAAAAACAAACAAGAAGGAAAATTAGAAAAACACTTTGGAGAAAGAAAAGAACCTCATTAACTTTACTTTTAAAGAGCACCTTGAAAAAATTTATTAGAATGGGCCAATCAAAAAATCTCTTTTCCTTTAGGGCAAAAGAATTTCCAATTGTAAGAAGCCCCCACCTTTTAGACATCATAGAATGTTTTTCCTTGATGGAAACAAGATTGAAAGTAAGTGGGGCCCCATAAGGGAGGGCGAAGGGTTATCAAACTTGTCTGTATTGTCTTCTTACAAGTTTTAAGCAACCCTTGCTTTGTGGAATTTGGTGGGTCCCATAGGTGCTAGACCCGTTCACTTGTACAATTGTTTTTTTCTATTAATTAAAGTTTGAGAGAGTAGGCTATTGTCGAACTTCCTTTTGAAAAAAAAAACCTTATTTTCTCTCTAAGTTCTTACTTTTCATGGCAGATGAGACTGGTACTCCCCACATAAACAACGGTGAATGGACATCAGTACTAATGAGAGAAATGACCAAAGGGAATAATAGGTGCAAGATTCTCATGATTTGAAAGGTTGAGGCTATCATGACATGTGCAAGATTCTCAAGACCTGGAAGGATGAGGCTATCACCACAAGCTAAGGCTATCTCAATGGGCCAGAAGGATAAGAACCTGATAGGGAGTCCAACCTTTAGAGTACAAAATTCAGATGAAGATTGGCAGCAATCGTGAAAAGATTTTTTTTTAATGGAGCCTACTCCCTCGAGCTTTAACTTTGAAATTGCAACTCTACAAGGAAGGGCATAGTACGGGCTGCTCATCTCTTGAGGCGGAGGCGAGAGTTCAACCCCCACCGGCAGCATGTGAGGGACATGTATGACATTGGAATGATGTATCATGTGACTGATGTGCCACCATTTGTTTTGCCCTACATTAGTTGTGACCGTAGCTTAACCCAACTATGTAAACCTCTATTCTTGTGGGATAAGGGGGTCCCATGGGTACTATGCCAAGAGATTTGATAGCCTTATATGCTATTTTTTTAAAGCCTTGGTTTCCTTAGCCCTATCTACATTTGTGTGTAGGTACAATTGTTCTTGTTTAGCTCTCAGTTGTTAGCATCGTTTATAATCCACTATTCATCCATTCTTGTAATTTTCTAAGCATCAAAAGATAAAGTGCAATAAAATTGCTTACAATATGAGGTTTTTTCTATGTTTACTACTTGGTAATTCACAGATACTTGATGTGATTACTCTGTGAAAAGCTAGTGGGGGTATTCAACTAACCTCTGATGTGATTACTCTTTGAAAAGCTAGTGGGGGTATTCAACTAACCTCTCTCACATGCATTGTTTCTCTACAGCATGGGTAACCATTCTATGTGAAACATCTTGCACAATAAATATTTGAAAGTTTAATAAGATTTTTTTGAATTCCATTCTTGCATATTTATTGGGAGAAAGTGAAAATGTTTACATAGAGGTGAAATGAAACCTATTTGTATAGTCCATGCACGCTTTATTGTGATCCAAAGAAATCCAAAGGATCCCCTTGATCTATAAAGCAAAGATAAAGCGTCAGCTTTGATAACCAAAATAGAATTGAAGAATGAGCCAAACATTATGAGAAAGTCACCTAATGTTGAAGGAATTAGTTCATCCTCATGTTGAAGGAATTGAATGATGCTCTAAGTTCAATAGGTTTTCATACTAATGATGATGACTTAGTAGTTTATACCCCCAATCGAATGAGATATGATGAGTCGTGGAATTGAATCATCACATCTATGAATGTGCATGAAAAAGTTCTAGATTTTAAGAAACTTGTGGCCTTGATGATCACAAAGGAAGTGAGCATTCGGGGTAGCTAATCGAAGGGAAATGAGACCCAAGCTTTCTATTTTCCTAAACTAAGACCTGTCAAGGCTAGAAAATCATTCACGAATAAGGTTCTCTAAGCCCTAGGCAAGCTGCGAGAAGCTTATTATAGTGGTTAACTCAATAGGATGCAAAGGAGGAGGTCTTGGGCTTGTCCCATGAAAGAAGTGGGAGAATATTTTGGCTAGATTTGTAGCCTTCTAGAAGCACCCAACTCAAGATGAAATGTTATAACTTGAGTAGAGAAGGACACATGGGGGATTAATCTTTAGTGGACTCAAGAAAATCAAGATACATGGCACATATGTGGACACTCGCCAACTTGAGACCCCTCTAGAGCACGGCTATGTAATAGATGGTTGGGTTGTGAGTAGAATAGCTTCTTGAAATTGGTATCTCAGTCATGTTGAAGATTCCATGGATAGCTTTGTGACTCATCTTCTTCATGAGAAGAGTTTCATGCGAATTCTATTATGTTCACATGCATGTGCTGGTTGTCAGATCATCTTAACACCATTTCTCTTTAGTTCATGGGCATGTACTCCTCTAATCATCTTCTACGAAAAATATGGTGTAATCGAGCCTCTTGATGGTGGAAATCCCCCCCCCCCCCTGAGGCCTCAAGGAGACATGATGCCTTCCTCAAAGCCTTACTACACACATACAATGGCCACATGCATTTAAGCACCCTAGAAGGATTCAATTGTGTTGGTGCAAGAGAATCCAAGCCCACATACTTGGATGACCTGTAAAATCAATTATTGTTTACCTTTGTAAATGTACCTTACTTCCACGTGGAGTTAGGAAGCATCAAATTCTATTCATTTGGTAGATGATTGATGAGAGAATATATCCTATAGTTTAAGATTTACTTTTAGGTGAACATTTGAATTTGAATTCAAGATTGGCTCCAAACGCAACTACAAAGGTGGATCAAAAGACTCGTGTGGTATGCCCGAATTTGGAGAGCAATAGAGAGGGATCCTATGTGATTTGAGAGCTCACTTCATAGCTCAATCACTACCCTCACATCGTGCAATAGATTATTCCCAATGACATTGTATTTTTATGTAATCTAATACATACATTTTGATTATATCTCTACTTCACTTCTCTACCATGACTACACTAGTACAATGATCTTCTCAGAGCTTTTTCTCAGTGTATGATTCTTCATTTGTTGTGATTTAAAGCATCATAGACTTAGTATAATGTCTAGTTTATAGCTACAAAATCTCATTATCATTGGTTCTCTCAATCGTGAGATATCATCATATCTATACTCTTTGGTCTGTACTCTAATGCATCCCAAAAATGTCGAGGAAGTCCTATGATTTGCTAAACATCTTACTTTGTGTAGTTCATCTTTTTTATTGAGATAACTCATGATTGGTAGTTGTCTAAGTTAATTAGACAACATCAAAAGGAATTAGGCTAATTGCTATCATACTCAGAGCACTACTCATTATACTGAACAAGTGTAGAGACTAAAATAGCAAGTCTATGACCTTGGATTAATTTCCTACTCATCTAATTTGATCCATTGATCAGTGGATCATGTTCCAAAGAACATAAGTTATTATTTATGATCATTAAAAAGCTAAAGAGGCCCACTACACTTTCATTACTTGTTCTTGGCTAGTGTGAAGCAAGTTTTAGCAACGCAACTTCATCTATGAAGACTATCCACCATCTCCTCCAACAGTGGTATCAAAGCAACAACAAGCAAGATGGGAGATGGATTTCCATCATTCATTGAAAAATTGGACAAAAGAAACTACCCAGCATGGTCGCTAAGGATGCAAGCCTACCTCCAAGAGAGAAATCTAGACATATGGATACAACTCAAGAGATTAAGAGATGCCAACATTCAGGAGCAAACATCAACCCATAAGGGAAGAACAAGAAAGGCTGACCACACGGTGTGCAAAGGATGCTCTTGCCAGGTCTTATCTACTAAACTCAATATCTGATTTCTTATTACCTCACGTTAGGAATTGCAAGACCTCCCACAAGACTTGGGAAGTACTTTCTTCATACTTCTCATCAAATACAAGAGCTAGGAAGAACCAGTTATGGATGGAGTTTACAACCCTAAAATTATAACAGGTACAAAAGTGAAGCCATTATTACCAGAAGCTCCTACACAAGTAGATCGAGCAAGAGAGCAAGAACAGATCAAAAGAGACACAAGAGTTCTATTTATTATATCGCAAACAATTTCAAATACTATGCTCCGACATATAAGAGGTCTGAATACTAGCAAAGAAGCTTGGGAGTCTCTAAAAAGGTTATTTGCAACTACCAACAGAGCGAGGCAAACACAACTTATTGGTGAGCTGACAAGGGTAGAAAAGAAGCCACGACAATCAGTTAATGATTATGTTCTTGAGGTAAAATCTCTTATTGAAGCATTAGCCTCTATTGACGCATCTTGTAGTGAGGATATAAAGTTTAATAGCATGTAAAATGGCTTGAGAGAAGATGAAAGATGGAAGTATTCCATTACATCTATCATGACCCGAGAGAATCTACCATCCTTTGAAGATTTACAAACGCTTATGATGACTGAAGAAATCAACATAGAAGGTAGGAACTCTTATCATTCGCAAAGAGGTAGTCAAGGAAAAGCTCTTTATACTTCATCAAATAGATCAAGAGGTAGATGAAACAGGAGAGCAGGAGGAAGATTCATCAACAATGCAAGAGGAAGAGGAATCTTTAATGCTATTAGAGGAGGAAGAACAATACAACAAAGTCAACAGACTCAACCAAGTCAGCAAGGTAACTTTACTTGTAATTATTGTGGTAAAGTTGGTCATTATGCCAGGGATTGCTTCTCCAACCCAAATAGAAGAGGTGGTTTTAGAGGACGATAAAGAGGAAGAGGCCAAGACCACATGCATCAGAACAACAATATGGTGCAAGAGGAGACTCAGACACAAAAGGAAAACATTCTTATGGCTATGCATACAGAGACACATAAGAGGAAGGTAAACAACAAAACTTGGTATGTAGATAGTGGTTGCTCAAAGCACATGAGTCATAACATGAATATGTTTGTGAACTTACACAAGCCACATTCAAAAGTCATAGTTGCTATAGGAGATAGTACTGAGCATGAAGTAGTTTACATTGGTGATTGTCCACTTAATGAACATGTAACTCCCAGAGATGTTTTGTTTGTTCCTACTATTACAAGAAATCTGATTTTTAGTTGGACAGATGGAGGACAAAGGAGTGAAGGTCGATTTTGACAATAATTAGTGGAAGGCTTATCAGAAGAAGAATGGGACTTTTATTATAAAAGGGAAAAAGGTAAATAGATTATATACTTATGAATTTTAAGTTCTAGATTATTGAGGTTATACAATGGTCAATGGGGCTCAAGTAAGTCAATTGGATTTATGACATAAAAGATGAGGACACATCAGTGTTGGCATATTGAAGGATATTGCAAAGAAAATGCTAGTTGAAGGTCTACCACAACTACCCAAGCAAGATTTGGATTTTGTTTGTGAGGCATGTCAGTTTGGAAAACAGGTGAAAAGTCCTTTTTCAAAAACACGATTGCAAAGCAGAGGTATTTTGCACTTGATACATATTGATGTATGGGGTCCATGTCAAGAAGAGTCCATGGCAGGTAGCAAGCATTTTGTAACATTTATTGATGACTTCTCAAAGTTTACATTCATTTATTTTATGAAATACAAATTATAAGTGTTTGATATGTTCAAGAAGTTTAAATCATTGGTTGAAAAGCAAAAAGGTCAAAGCATAAGAAGGTTGAGATCAGATGTAGGAGGTGAATATTTTTCTAATTAGTTTCTTACATATTTGGAGGAAGAAGGAATATAAAAGGAGACTACATAAGCAATAATGGGTAGTAATCCTCATAAAAATTATGGTTAAATCCAAGCTCAACACATATATAAGTATGCATAAGCATGAATGAGGTTGGCCTCTCTTAGGATTTTGTTAGGAACTATTTCCTATACATCTACCCTATTTAAACCAAAGATCTTTTCATTTGATCATCAATAATACTACAACTGTTAATGCAAATATTCCATTATTACAATGGAAAATTTCTTGAAAATAAAAATAATTTTTACACGGATTGCTCAAATACAATGGATATTATTGAATGAGAACGATAATCTCCTTTGAGAGAGAGAACTTTAGGAGTTTTACAAAGTCTAGCCATTTCTATTATAACTTACAAGAGAGTTTTTTTACAAGCAAAGAAGATATTGAGGAAATCTCGTAATCAATTTTCACTTGGTGCTCTTAATTCTAAATCTTTACAAATTTTGTGAATATGATCACTTCCAAATAGAAAATCAGGAATATGTCTTATAAGACAAATGCTTTACAGGTTAACAAAAAAGAAAATTAGAGAAGTAAGAAAAGTGCAGACTTAACGACGACATGATGAAGGGATCAAAAAATATTTTTGTGGGATCAAAGATTAAATGGGATACCTCTGGCTTGTCCAAGGACAAGGGCGGGTTGTGAATTCTTGATGTGCTTTCTATGACATACAAACTTGTTGTCAAGTGGATGATCAAAGCTTGGCCGAACAAGAGAGAGTGTCAAGTGGATGATCAAGGCATGGCATAACTCGGGCATCTGAGGTGGAAAAACTAAGATCTCATTATGCTCCTCTTCTCCCCATGAAAGTGACCTCCAAAAGTTATGACTTGGTGACTTGTCTTTGGAAAGCTTGGAACAGGATGAAACCCATCTATTGCCTGAGTAGTGAGTGGTGGTGGGCTGATGGATTACGTCAAAATGACTCCATTTGGTTCCCCATCATTGGTATTTGTTCCATTTCTCAAAGGGATGCTCCAAGTGTCAAGAGACTTTGTCCAAAGGTTTCACAACTAAAAGTAGATATGAAACTATCAAAAAAATGATTGGATAAGATAAGAGGAAATTGAGAAGGGTCTTATATTGAAACATGAAGGTAGGTTTCTAATGTATAGCCACATCCTTGCTTAGGGGAGGGTTAGACATGCAATTGCTTAATTGTGTGCTTGATCTCTGACCTAAATTTTAGGATGGAACAATGGCAACAAAATTGAACAAACCCCTAGACCCCACAAAAGAGTAGGCTTCCATCTCAAGCTGAATAAAAGATGGTGCACTAATTGGTCTCGGATCCAATGAGAACTAAACTTTGAAGGACTCTAACACCCTTCAACTGAAAAAGGAGGTCGTTGTCTAATAGATTTTGCACCATGGCATATGGACCAAAGCCAAAGCTTACAAATTACAAATTGTTCAATGCCTCTCTTCTTTGTGTAAGAGGTTCTTCATGGGTGAAGAAGACATTGACCATCTCTTTTACTCATGTCCATATAGCACTTCGATGTAGAGTGTCTTCACTAAGGTTTTCAAGCTTGGTAGACCAATCTCTTGGTCAAATCGACTTAGTTCTAATTATTGTTTATCGTCATCAATGAAAGATTTTCTTCACCCTTGGATTTCTTCATAAGTTTGTTTGATTCATTCTTTCTTACTTTATGTGCAACTCGATCTTTGTGTTTTGTTTGAGAGGGAGAGAGGGTCCACTATGTGATATGAGAAATACTCATGAAAATGATTATATAAAACTTTACCATACAAATAGAGGGTGCTTTGTGTTGATACATTTAGGTAGTGATGTGTGTGACGACATTAGGACCTGCGGGGCACTTTTTTCCCTCTTTAGGAGGTTTTTTTCCCCCAGTTTGTATATATGCACCATAGCATGTGGTTGAAGAATCGGCAAAGTACAAGCAATGCTGCATTCTCAACCGATGCAAAAGGAAAAGGCTCTTTTGATGGATCAAAGAAGAAGCCAAAGAAGAAAAAGTTGACAGGAAGTTGCTTCTATTGTGAAAAGAAAGGCCATGCCATCAAGGATTGTAGAAAGAAGCAAGTTGATGAACGAAATGGGACTATAAAATCATCTTGGAAGAACAAAGAGTCTGCAAACAACACAAAACTAGAACTATGGGTAGTTATTGAAGAGGTATGCTCATCCGATCAAGCTTGTGTTGATGAACCATGGATTATAGATAGTGGAGTTTCTTGCCATATGACCAACAAAAAGGATTGGTATAGTTCCCTAGTGCCTCTAGGGGAATCTGTCAATGTAGTGGTTGGAAATGACTCCAAGTGTCCATCTAAAGGAGTTGGAACCATCTCTTCTATCACTTCTCTAGGTGTTAAGAAAAATTTATCTGATGTTCTCTATGTACCTACACTAAAAGAAATTTGTGGTCAGTTTTTGCAATAACAGATTGTGGACTCGAAGTTTATTTCAATAAGAGTGGTGCAAAAATCATGGATTCATCAGGTAATGTAGTAGGAAAAGGCATAAGACATGATAACTTGTATGGCTTAAGTGCCTTAACTGCTACAGAAGGTAAAGATGTAAGTAGGTTATGGCACCAATGATTTGGGCATCTCGAATTTGCAGCGTTGAAGGAGATGCAAAGAATAGGGATGTTTGCTCATTATCCTACATTTTCAGAGTTGTAAGAATCTTGTGAAGCTTGCATGATGACAAGCAACAACGAAAGGCATTTCCACGAGAGACCAGCAATCGAGCTCAAGCTCCTCTAGAGTTGGTACATGTTGATCTCTGCAGTAAAATGTCTACACCTGCTTTAGGAGGATCTTTCTATTTTTTGATGTTGGTCGACAATTATAGTAGAAAGATGTGGGTTTATTTCATTCGAGAGATGGCTGATGCTTTTGAGAAATTTAAAACGTGGCATACGTATGTGGAAAATGAATCAGGCAAGAAATTGAAGAAATTTAGAACAGATAGGGGAGGTGAATTCTTGTCAAGAAAATTCAATAGATAATGTAAGGAGCATGGTGTTAAAAGGAAACTTACCATAGCTCATAAACCTCAACACAATGGCATTTTTGAGCATAGGAACATGACATTACTTGAAATGGCTCACTGTATGTTAAAAGTTCAAGACATGCCTGATTCATTCTAGGCAGAAGCAATCAATATAGCAGTCTACATCCTCAATCAAAGCTACACGAAAGCACTAAAGGGGATGAATCCTCAAGAAGCATATTCTGGTAAAAAGCTTTCACTTTTGTATGTAATGAAAAGGGATAACAAGCTAATTGTTGTCATTGTATATGTAAATGATTTGATCATTACATGAGATCATCAAGAACTCATCATTCAAACTCGGATTAGTTTGGGATCTGAGTTTGAAATGACAAACTTAGGTCTACTCCATTTTTGTTTGGGAATTAAAGTATGGCAAAGAAAGGATGGCATTTTCATCTCACAACAAAAATATGCCAAAGAAATTTTTAAGACATTTGGAATGATGGACGGCAAACCAACTAGCAAAGTTATGGAGGTAAATCATAAGCTATCTATGGATGATAACATGCCTGATATAGATGCTAAGAAGTATAGGAAGCTCGTTGGAAGTCTTATTTTTCTGTGCAACACTAGACTAGACATCTGCTATGCTATTGGTGTGTTAAGCCAGTTTTCCAACAAACCTAAGGAGATTCTTTGGAATGTTGGAATGCAAATTCTAAGGTACATTGAAGGAACCTTGGATTTTGGTATTCTTCACACCATAGGTGATACACTTCATGGATATTGTGATTCATATTGTGATTCTAGAAAATCAGTTTCTCGATGTTGCTTCTCACTTGGTTCAATAATATTTTCTTGGGTAAGTAGGAAGCAACCAACTCTCGCACTCTCCTCCACTGAAGCAGAGTACAAAGCACCTTGTTTTGCTTCTTGTGAGGGAGTTTGGTTAAGAGAATTCTTGCAAATCTAGGCTTTCCATCAAATTTGGCCACTGTACTCAAGTGTGATAATCAAAGTCGTATGGCCATTGCAAAGAACCCCGTATTTCATGCTCGCACCAAGCATATAGAAGTACAGTACCATTCTGTTCGTGAGCTAATTGAAGATGAAATTGTGGAGCTAGAATCTTGCCCAACAGAGGTAAATTGTGCTGATATATTCACTAAAGCACTTGGAAGAGAGCACAACAGTATATGATCAATGTCTACCCCTCATGATTGTGTGTACTAATGCACATTTTGTAAGGCCCCCATTATGAGGAGAAGCCAAGCATGCATTACCCAATTGATGGGAATCCCAACTTGCATGTTGGATGAAGGTAAAATTGGACCATGTAAGTTATTGTAAGGATAGGGAGTTACCAAGGTCCCCAATTGTGGGATCCGAGAATATTTATTCCATGGAATATTCCCTATCAAAGTAAAAAATCACGATCGACCTAATGGAATATTTAGGTCGATCGTGTATGGCAACTAAGCGAGCACTGGCCATCGATGCTCTACTACTCATGTATAGCCACCTACGAAAGGCCACCCATTATCCTATATATGCATGACCTCTGCACTACCTTAGATATCAAATCGAGCTAGCATACCTCTACCTTGTATCTCCCCATCTAGAGTTGTATAGATCACTATTTAAGCTCTACCATGAGAGTGCACGGGTGGACAATGCCATTATCTTTGTACTTGCTATTAGTAGAAAATTGTTGAGAATCTACTATATATGTTATCTTCTATGCTACTGCTCCTGTGTTATATTGCATAGCTATTATCTTACAAAACTATCTTTTCTTTGTGACTTTCATTGATGATTTTTCCAGTCGTGCATTGGTACATCCATTGAAAGCAAAGTCCGAAGTATTTATGTGCTTCAAACAGTTTTTGATTTATGGGTAAAAATCTGTTAGCATGTAAAATGGCACCCTCCATTCTGATCAGGGGGGGATATATGTCATTTGACTTTAATGCATTTCTGGCTGAATGTGGGATAAAACATCAGTGTACAGTGCCATATACACCTCAACAAAATGTAGTTGCTAGAAGGAAGAACAAGTCACTCATGGAGATGGTGAGGTGTATGGTCAAGAGTCAAGCTTTACCACATAGCTTCTGGCATGAGGTTTTTATGTGTGCAACATATGTACTGAATAGATGTCCCACTAAAGCATTGCAATCTATCACTCCATATGAGGCTTGGCATGGTCGTAAGCCATCTATTGCTCACCTACATGTTTTTGGTTGTCTGGCATATGCATTAGTGCCTGAACAACAATGTAAGAAATTAGATGATAAATTAGTGAAATGTATTTTTGTTGGGTACAATTCTGAAAGCAAAGGCTATCATGTGTATCATCCACAGACTAAACACATTTTGGTTAGTCGTGATGTTATTTTTATGGAAGATGCTGTTCAGCCATTACTTTCATGTACCAGGGAGACATTAGTTAGCTCCAAAGACATGTATGACATGTTGTTGCCATTTTTTTACAGGTGGACAGTCTAGTGCTGGTCCTAATGAGGCAACTTCTCAGCCTTTATAGGTTTCATGTGATGGTGCAGATCATTTCATTTCTGATGCAAATTTACATGATGCACTTGTTCATGAGAGAGCTGATATTGAGGAGGCAAAAACCATGTGAAAATGGATGGTGTAGACTTTGCATGTCAGCAAATTAGATGCATCTCTCTCATATCGTACTCGTTCTGGCTCTTATAGTGCTTCTTTTGCATCAGATTGCTATGCTATGGCTACCTTTAGTCTCTATGATGAGAATGAACTTGTTTCATTTGATGAAGCACAAAATTCAAAAAAATGGATGGCTGCTATGCAATCTGAATATGATGCTATAATGAAGAATGGTACCTGGTCTTTATGTGACTTGCCTCTTGGAAATAAGGCCATTGGCACTAAGTGGGTATACAAGCTGAAGCGTAAGCCTAATGGAACAGTTGATAGGTATAAGGCTAGGCTTTTTGCAAAGGGTTATGCTCACAAAAGAGGCATTGACTTTGATGAGACCTTTGCTGCTACTTGTCGAATGACTACTGTTCATAGCATCTATGCACTTTGCAGATCATCATGGTAAGAATGTACTTTAGTTGGACATTAATAATGCATTTCTGAATGGTGACTTGCATGAAGAAGTGTATATTTTTCATCCCCGTGGCTTTGTGCAAAAAGGGCATGTAAACAAAGTGTGCAGGTTGAAAAAGGCATTATATGGTTTGAAACAAGCACCACGTGCTTGGTATGAAAAGATACATGCCTATTTGATTGCACATGATTTTGAGAACAATCCAACTAAGAGCAGCTTATATGTTAAGTGTGCAAATGATGTGCTTCTGATCATTGTTGTCTATATTGATGACATGCTGCTCACTGGTCCTCATGAGAAGCATATTGCTGATTTTAAGGTTGATTTGCATGCCTCATTTGAGATGTCAGATTTGGGGCATTTGCATCATTATTTGGGCATCCATTTTATGCAAGTTGATGGTGAAATAACTTTGCATCAAACCAAATATATTGAGACATTATTGTAGCATTTTGGCCTTGAAGACTGCAAACCTATTGCCACTCCTATGGAGATAGGTTTATGATTGAGTCTTCATGATGTTGGAGATGCATTTGATGTTGTTCTCTATCAGCAAGCTATTGGATGCTTGATTTACTTATGCATTACTCGGCCAAATATTCAGTTTGCCATCTCACAGATGAGAAGGTTTATGCATTGCCGAGGTGTCAAGCATTGGCAGTTAGTTAAGCGCATCTTTCGCTATTTGAGTGGAACCCAACTACTTGGATTGTTTTATCCCAAGGGGGGATCACTACTGCCAGATTTACATGCTTTTTCTGACTCTCACTGGGCTGGTTACTATGACACTTGTATGTCCACCAGTGGTTTTTGCTTCATGCTTGGTAGCTCATGCATATCTTGGTTGAGCAAGAAGCAGCCTACTATGGCCACTTCTAGTTGTGAGGCTGAGTACAGGGCAACTTTCACATCGACTATTGAGTGTGTGTGGCTTAGATGCCTTATGCTTGATGTGGGTGTTGGTCAGTCTTCTACCACCACCATCTTCACTGATAATCAGAGCGCATTAGCAGTTGCGAGGAACCTTGTGTTCGATGCTCGCGCTAAGCACATTGAGGTGCACTATCATTATGTCAAGGAGAGGTTCTGGAGAGGTCAATTTGGCATATGTGCCCACATAGAAGAACATTGTAGACCTTTTCACAAAGGCTCTACCTAAAGAGAAGTTTGAAGTTTTCCACAAATCTTTGGGCTTACTTCCTTTTGTAGATTGATTTCACATAGCTTGGCACTTCCTTATACATGAGTGCTAGCTCCTTGTTCACCGCATCACTCCCAGGGGGGATTTGTTGATATATTTAGGTAGTGATGTGTGTGAACACACTAGGACTGCTGGGGCACTTTTTTCCCTCTTTAGGAGGTTCTCCCCCCTCCCCCCCCCACCCCCCCTTGTATAGATGCCTATAACCCTAACGGGTCACTTATCTTTGTACATTCTAGTGGTAATACATTCAGTATTGGTTGTTGTGCTCCAAGCTTCTTCTTCTTCTTCCTTGTGCTCTTTGCTTGCTTCAGTAAACCTCAAACTCCAACACTTTGCAAATCCGAATGTTGGAATGATTGATCAATATTAAGAACACATTTAGGCTTCCAAAAAATCTTCTGACAATCCAAGCATGATAGCTCAACTGGTTGGGCTTTTTGTTTCTCAAGGTTGGAGACGAGGGTTCAACCCCTTTGGATCACAATGGGACACCCCTCACCACTTAGGAGGTGAGATATTGAAACCAATCCCTTGGGTGGATCATTGAGCCTTTCTACTATTGTTTTCGAATGAGGCTAGATTCACATAGCCCAGCGGCATAATTGTGCTATCTAGATATCAAGATTTTATTTGATGAAACAAAAAAGAAGTAGTTATGGGCCCACCATTCATTGAGGTGGCCTCCCCCCCTCAGAACAAGTCTGTGCTGCTCTGACAAGCCATGGTTATTGGCCAATCTCATGATTCAACCCATAATATCAAATATAGTTTGCTTTTCACAGATTACTACCGCTTTGTGTGAACTGAACATAGCGAACTCCATTTGGATCAGCGAAACTCTACCACACTATCGGAATACACCCTTAGTTATCTCGTTTAACCTTAAGACCATCCTTTTTAATATTTACTTTAGTGGCCTTTTGGTTGTGCATCCTACTATTATTATTATTATTATTATTATTATTATGAATTACTAGTTAGTTGCAAGAGGTCCATCTCAGGTCCAACTCGTGCTTTGTGAGATTGGAAGGTCCCATGGCAACTATGCCCATCTTTCATTGTACTTACAATTTAATTCAAGCTAATCCAAGAGTAGATCTCAATGATGAAGCATTTGGCACACGGGCAGCATCAAACAATTGCAGGTGCAACTCCGCAGCCTGAAGGCGTTCCAGTCCAGGTCCAGTAGGTTTCATACAAGAGAAAGCGCAATGATGAATTTGACATTCACTCGAAGAAAAAGAAAATCTGCTTGTCATCTTCGTCCAATATTATAGATATGGCGATATACACGCTTAAACATGCATTGGAATTTGGATGCCGAGCAATCCCGAAACTCAGCAGAGCACAATACTTGGAAACGAATGGTAGCAGGACGTACAGTACAGATTGCTAGCAACGGCGAATTTAAAATTTCGTACGGCAGAGCAGTCCTAAAACTTTAAGCGCGAGTAAAATTTGATATATCTGCTAACACCAGTAGCATACCGACGGAGCAGACTTTGATATTGCCTCCAATGGTAGTTTGCAGGAGTATACAATGTGCCGGCATTCAGCAAGATCTAGAAGTGCCAATCTCAGGTGCATCTGTGGACTGTGCCGCCGTCACATGAAACTCATGCGACCGCTACCAATGGAAACACATAGCATCAGAAGTGGCTTTGCACTCTCATGCCACACTGTCAGATTAGAGAGCAGCACAACGCTTACTTTTAAGGAGGTCGTCATAATCCAAAGATGAGAGCATCATGGTCAGAAACAGAGGGAAAGAAAATGAAGTAAGCCAGAAAAGGTTATGTGATTATGCACAGGCAAAATATTCTAATGCATAAAAGAATGCTCCAAACTAGTAGGAAATAATTAATAGTTCCAACTTTTGCCATAAGTTTTCATACCGAGGAAGCATATCATGGTGGGTGATGGCAGTTCGATCAGAGGAGGCCCTCCAATCCCTCTGCAGGGCCCACTTCCAAGGCTTACCACTCTGCCTGGATTCTCTCACTTCCCTCCTTCAACCTGTATTTGCCCTAAAGGACTTGGCTTTGGCAAGAACAGCACATGCTGTCATCATAAGCAACGATCTTCAGTCTCTGCCCCTTTTAGGGGATCATCTGGTTCGGCTTTTTGGCATACATGGAACTTTGATAGAAGCCTGCCTTGCCTTTTCTCAGAATGCAGCTCCCTCTGCTTACACATGGCAAGCTATCATGTCATCTCATGTTGCACATGGCAAATATGAAGCCACCCTTGAATTATATCATGATATGCAATCTGATGGCATCATGCCGAACAAGTTTATATATCCATGTGTTCTTCAGGCTTGTGGCGGAGCACACCTCCTTGAACAAGGTCTGTATCTTCATGAACATATTCAAAAGAGTGCTTTGGAATCCACCCCGATTGTTGCTAACACGCTAATTGTTATGTATACCAAATGTGGAAGCTTGAAGGATGCTGCCAAAGTTTTTGAAGGGATGAAACATAAAGATGTCATAACATGGGGCTCAATAATTTCTGGCTATTGTCAGTATGGTGAAAGTCTTACTGCACTGAATCTGTTCAGTAAAATGCAATTAGAGGGTATAGCCCCAAACAGAGTGGTATTTCTTTGTGTTCTGAAGGCATGTGCGAACATTTTTGCATTGGAGGAGGGTAGGCTTATGCATGAGCAAATTATAAGGCTTCATTTTGAAGTTGACATACTCCTAGGGAACACTCTCATTTACATGTATGCTAAGTGTGGGAGTCTAAAGGATGCAGAAACAGTATTACAGGGCTTGGCAGTTAGGATAGTATCTTCATGGAATGCAATGATTGGAGGTTATGCCCTTTATGGTGCAGTGGATCCTGCATTTGAGCTTTTTAGAAGCATGCAGATTGATGGGACCTGTCCCGACACAGTCACGTACACTTGTGTACTGACTCTGTGTGGCAATGAAAGTGCTCTGCAACATGGCATGTCCTTACATGAGCATATTGTATCTACAGGATTGGATTCTAACGAGTTTGTAGGTAATTCACTTGTAGATATGTACTCAAAGTGTGGGAATTTAGATGAAGCCCATAATGTGTTCAATAGTCTCCCCAAACAAAATTACGTCTCTTGGGGTGCATTATTTGCTGGATATGCCCAACATGCACATGGAATGTGTGCATTTGAATTGTTTCAAAAAATGCTACAGAAGGGACTTGAGCCAAATGAAGTAGTGCTTTCATGTATCTTGAAAGCTTGCACATCCTTTGAAGGGCCATATCTGGGCAAAGTAACGCATAGCTATGTAATTATTATGAGATTTGAGTCGGACCCTATAGTTGGGAACATCCTTGTCGACATGTACTCTAAATTTGGATGTCTAGAAGATGCAATCAAAGTCTTTAATCAGTTGGTGAGCCCAAATGTGGTATCATGGGGTGCAATATTGGCAGGCTTTGCCCAGCATGATCAAGGAAAGGCTGCAGTCGATTGGCTTAGGAAGATGTTACTCAAGGATGTTAAGCCAGATGCCACTGCCTATTGCTGCGTTGTAAAAGCATGTGGCAACAGCGGATTACTGGAAGAAGGCAGATGGATACATGACCAGTTATATCGAAATGGGCTTCAATTTGATGTTGCTATTGGAAATGCACTGATAGAGATGTATGTGAAGTGTGATTCCTTAGAAGATGCACACAATTTGTTTGAAACAATGAGAGTACATGATGTTGTGACTTGGAACTTGCTCATGGCAGCCTATTCGCACTCTGGGCAAGCTCTTGCAGTGATAGAGCTTTTTGAGAGAATGCAGAGTAGTGGTGCACATGCTAATCAAGTTACTTTTCTCATTTTGCTCCATGTATTTGGTTGTATGGGAGCTCTAGAACAGTTAAAGGAGCTGCATAGTCAAATTTACGAGTCTGGTTTAGGGTCTGATCTTGTGATAATGAATAGCCTGATTGATACATATGGAAAATGTGGCAGCTTAGCAGATTGCAGTAGAATTTTTGATAGGATGTCATCTCGGGATGAAGTCTCCTGGGGTTCAATTATTGCTGGATATACTCAGCACGGTAAATATAGACTTGCCTTGGAGTCATTTGAGGCAATGAAACAGGCAGGTGCAAAACCTAACAGTATGATTTTTACAAGTGTATTGTCAGCTTGCAGCCGCGCTGCCCTCACAGAGGAAGGCAGAAGACACTTTAGATCAATGAAGGATTCAGGTATTATTCCAACTGTTGAACATTTCAACTGTATGATCAGTCTTCTTGGACGTACAGGCTTCTTGATTGAGGCTAAAGAGCTATTGGGATCTATGCCAGTTTCTCCGGATGCATTAGGGTGGACATCCCTTCTGAACTCTTGCAAAGCATATGCTGAAACTGACATAGGAACAGATTGTCTTGAGCATTTTGTTTCAGCCAGGACCTTGAATATGGAAAATGATCTGATGTGCAATGTTTCTGAACAAACTGCTAAAGATGACTTACAACTGGAAGCACATTGTGAACCACAAACATGGAAAGACCTGGGTGCTTACTAGAGACGGGAATTACCAGGTTCAACATGTCCATATTGTTAGGCTGTTGAGAGTCAATGAAAGTTTGCAAGACCCTTTTGGAGCTCAATGATTCTCATCCAATCTAAACTCATCACTACATCAATTTTGTATAGCCATTAACTAATACAAGAGGCAATATATATGTAATACACTATGACATTTCCCTTCGTGTGAGAACAATCCCATTGAAGACATGCACAGACCAAATAGTTGTAGTTGTCCATGTGTGCTGAACAAACAAAGTTCTTTCGGTCTTTATATTGGACTTTCTTCTTGAATGAATGATCTATATGTTCTTTGTCTTTATTAAAGAAGAAGATTGGACAAAAAAACCCATAAGTCTTCAGATTTAAAGTAAGTAGTTCTTTATATTTTCTTTTTTCGTGTTCACGCGTTCATTGCTCTTGCATTTGGGAGAAACATGCAACTTTTATAAATAAACCATCAAGTAGGAACTTTATGTGAATGGCTATGTCATTCCAGCATGCATGGTATCATATTGTTTGTGACTATTGTCCACATAGAGCTTTTATTACATGGACATTTTTGTCTATTGTACGCCATGATTCAGTATGCAGATTAGTTCTTGCTTTACAAAGGCATCCATAACAAGGCATTCTCAAACAGAGCATCTTTGGCAAGACATTTTTAAGTGCTCTATGTGAACGCATCTCAGCCAAATCATCACTCTCATCAATGTTATGTCATTGCCAAATATTATAGAATCTCTTGCTTGCATCATCCATGATACCATGATGGAACACTATAAGATGCTTTAACCAAGCTCCTATATGTACAAGTGTGTTTCTTTGCAACATGACTTCATCTTGCAACTCGGGAATTTTGAATTCAAGGGGTCCCTATTGTCAAATATCCTTGAGTTTCAATTCTCGTTTAATCTCATGATTTAATCTTGTCCTCTTGAAATTTTGAAGTAGCTGTTATTAACGATGTAGGTTTCATTTTTCCCCTCCAACCATCCATTGGGCAGATAAAATGTAATGTGTATTGGTAGCAAATGTTTGTGGAACATTGTGTAGGGTGTAAACATGTCTTCTTGTAGGTACAAATACTGGAAATGTAGGTATGTAGGTGGTGTTCAAGCCTTGTCTTTGCTATGGTTTTTGTTTTGATCATGTTAGGTGCACTATCAATATCTTCAAATACTAAAGAGACTTTGATAGGATGGAAATGGTACAGAATCACATGCTTTGATTAATTTTCTTGCACTCATGTAAAATAGCCAAGGATGCTTAGGAGCACGTGAAATGATTGAAGGTATGTGATAAGATATGAGGCTCATGCTCCTTGTCCCCAAAAACAATTGAAGAGTGAGCACATGAAAGCAGGTGATTTAATGGGTGGTTTTCAGAGAAAGATCAAGAATTCGAAAGAATACTTGATTGTTAGAGACGAAATTGTGTCATATTGTTCATTTGTGAAGGATATTGTTAACGGAATTCTTGATTCTTATCAAAATTCTGGTTCTACTCCTTGTGCGATTAAAGGCAATCTTAATGCCTTAGCATGTAAAGAATGATTATAAAGCCAAGGGTAAAGCTCATGCTTCTTTTGGTAATAAAAAATATATCAATGTTTCACATTTAAAGAAGCAAGGCAAGGATAAAAAGAGATTGAAAATAAAGATTTATTTTATATCTACAATATGAACAATGATAATGTAATAAAAAGGTACCCTAAATTGGCTAATCAAAAGGAAAAGGATAAAGAGTGGGCTTTTGATATTTAGTGAGTTTATGATCCATCATCTCATGATCATGTATGCTTGTAGTGGAGAGTTTTTAGGTAAAGGAAGACCAATGATCATGTAATAAAAATGTATCCTAAATTGGATCCTCGAGGGTAGAATGATATACATGGACTTTTACTACTTAGTGCATTTATAATCCATCATCTCATGATCATTGATGTTTGTGAATGAAAAATATTTGTTACTCTTTTGATGATTATATTGATCCACCATCATAAAAAATATCCAAAGACATTTGTAGATTCAACATAAATTCATAGTTAAGCATATCCATCTTAAGCCTATCCATCTAGGGAATACTATCATAGAGACAAACAACTATTATTTTATAACAGGGTATGAAAATATATTTCTTCATATTACTAATGATAATATCCTCACATTATCATATCACTTATTTATGTGCCAACCAAAAAGAAATTTTTTTTAGTATCATCATGGAAAATGTTAGCTTGGTAGTAAAATTTGTTGATAATAAGTTTAGAGTTCATGGTCTCTTTGACTGTGATATTGTAATTGCCTCAAGTATTTTATGTCAAAGGATGAGTAAGTTGAAAAACCATGGCAATTTTATGGATGAATTAGCATTTAGATTCAACATTTGCGTGTTATTTCATACATAGATCTTCCATATGCATGTTTGTACATGCCAAAAAGAAAAGAAAATGAAAATACTCTCCCTTACACTTTTAAGACTCCAACACTTTACCAACAAGGCAACAGACCCTCATGGGAACTAACAAAGGACCATAGATACATCATGGAAGAACAAGATTCAGCACATGCACATCCCACACACAAAGTTGGAGGATATAGAACCTCAAGGAGCTTGAAGTTATCTGGGGAGACTATATTGCCCAAAGGTGCTCTAAAGAATTCTAGAAGCATCCACTCAAGTTAACTCAAGTTTCGTGGGACTTAACTCAAGCAAAAAGTACACTTAACACTTATAGACTTTAGTGGAAGGTGCTAAAGTAGTAGTGGAGGTTGACATGCATATGTGGACTCCAATCAACTCTATAGACCATAGTTAGTCCCAAAATCCATATAGTAACTATTTCGTGGAGATTCACAGGTCATCCTCTTATATATGGAGGTTAGATTCATTAGATTGGTATTAGAGCCAAGCTCCCATGGAGACCTTGAAAGGCCTATCATCTTCTTCACCACATTCCTCTAAGATTCTTTCGAGCTATAGTGCTTTCAAGGATAACTTGTTGGGAATATTCTTTCGAGCTATAGTGCTTTCAAGGATAACTTGTTTGGAAGATAATTCTCGCATAGAATATAGTCAGAGTGATTCATTGGCATGTTTCCACAGGCATGTTAGATTTCCATGCTTGAAGTATTTTGATGGCGAAGCACCACAGTGCGCTCTCCTTCTTGAGAGCTCCACCACGATATCCTTAGAGTCGAAAACCGATCTCCAAGCACCTCACATGATACTTTGCACAGAGGCTACAAAATACACAAAGAACACAATACACAGGGAACATGAACACAGAATTCTTAGGTGTTACAAATGCCGTTGAACTTACAGCCTGTGGCTGACTAGACCACTATATGTTTTATTAAAGAACATATACAAAAGTGTTCGGTGGACATTTGGCCTTTCACATGGACACTAACGATAAGAATCTCCCACTAAAGGCCAATATGGCTAAAGTAAATATGGGAGAAAAATGAAGAATGATGAAGAATACCTGAGTGTAAGTATACAAACTATACCTCCCACTTGATGGGCATGTTACACAGTATACAACTGACTGTGTAAGATCATGAATCAAGTAACCCCCATCAAGTGACAACAGTGTCGAAAGCTATCCTATGGTAGAGCTTTAGTCAAAGCATCTGTAGCATTATCTCAAGTATGAAACTTCTCAAGAAGATGAGAAAGCCACAATGCTTCCTTACATGCCTCACTTGCTACAACACATTGTGCTTCTATGGTGGAAATAGTTGTACATTCTTGAAGACAAGATCTCCGAGAGATAACACCTCCAACAAAATGAAAAATGTATCCTGATGTAGACTTACAATTCTCTACACAACCATCATAGTCAGAATCTGTGTAGCCAATAATGGATGCTTTCCCTCTACCTAAGCATAAACACTTGTCCTTAGTGACACTCAGATATCTCAAAATCATCTTAACCCCTTCCCAATGTTGCTTGCTAGGATTAGACATATATCTGCTCACAACTCCCACTGCAAATGCAATGTCTGGTCTCGCAGCTACCATAGCATACATGAGACCACCAACAAAAGACTGATAAGGAATTTTAGTCACAAATTCCTTTTCCTCATTTGATATGGGGCAATCATCCTTGCTCAATTTCACATATGTGGGTAAAAGTGTACTCAATGCCTTTCCACTCTGCATATTGAACTTGTGAAATACTTTGGATGTGTACTCATTTTGAGACAAGGATATGCATCTTTTACTCCTATCACGAATAATGTGCATGCCAAGAATATGTTTGGCATCCCCCGAACCCTTCATATCAAATGTCTGACTCAACTTCTTTTTGAGAATTGACAAGTCATAAGAGAACTCCCTAGCAATCAACATATCATTGATATAAAGTATCAAGCATATCAAGCTGCCATCTGAGCATCTCTTTGTGTAGAGACAATGATCATCGTTTCTTTGAGAATAGCCTTGAAACTTCATAAAAGCATCAAAATTTTGCACCATTGTCTGGGGGACTGTTTAAGTCCATGTAAGCTCTTCTTGAGCTTACAAACTTGACTTTCTTTGCCAAGAACTACATAACCCTTTGGTTGTTCCATATAGATCTCATCTGTAAGATCTCCATGCAAGAAAACAATTTTCATATCCATTTGGACTAACTCTAAGTCCTCCATTGCAACGAATCCAAGAAACATGCAGAGGGTAGTCATCTTGACCACTAGAGAGAAGATTCCCTCAAAATGAACACCATGTTGTTGCTTAAATCCCTTTGCAAAAAGTCGTGCTTTATGCTTTGGAGAAGCACTATCTAATGTGAATTTTCGCTTATGTACCTATTTACATGGTAAAGCTTTCTTGCCCTTTGGCAAAGGTACTAAATCCCAAGTACCATTGTTGTGAATAGAATCCAACTCACTCTTCATGGCACACTCCCACTTGACATGATCCGTTGTCTGCATAGCCTCTTTGCAGAAAGAAGGCTTACCAGTATCTGTTAGAATAGTAAAATTCGAATGTGGAACATATCTATTAGGTGGATGTGAGACATGTGTTGAGTGTCTCAATGGTTGTTGAACAGGATCATTTGCAGAATAATTTGATTGGGCATTCTCTTGAACATCCCTATGTGTAGCATTTTATGCATGCTAACTGGAGGACTAGTATCCTCAAACACCAACCTCCTTAATGGGCAGTTTATTGCATCTTAGACTAATTGAAAATGACATCACTAGTTTTGGTCATTGATTGTGTTTCAAGATCGCATAAGTGATATCCAAACTATCCATCTCGACCATATCCAAGAAAAATGCATTTCTTTGACTTATGGTCCAACTTTTGTCTAAGATTCTTGGGTATATGAACATATGCTTCGCATGCAAAAACTTGAAGATGATCATAATATTGTGGCTTCCCTGTCCATAACTCTTGTGCCACTTTCAAAACTTTGGCAATACTAGGTGAAAGGTTAATCACGTGAACTATAGTCAATATTGCTTCTGTGCAAAAGCCTTGTAAAAGGTTTGCATGATGCAACATAGAAACTACTCTATCCTGAATAATTCTATTCATCTGTTCAGCTACATCATTCTATACTGGGGTATAAGGATTGTAAACTCTTTACGGATTCTTCTAGACTGACAGAAAAGGCTAAATTCATGTGAGGTATACTCCCTCGTTATCTGAACGTAAAGCCTTAAGCTTAGTTCCTTTTTCAGTCTCAACTGAAGCAAGCCATTTTTTGAAAGTAGGGAATACCTCATCCTTTGCTTTGATAGAATATACCTAGACTTTTCTAGTAGCATCATCTATGAAAGTGACAAAATAAAGAGAGCCACCTAATGACCTTAGGGGTAAAGGACCACACACATGTGTATGAGTGAGAAAGGCTGAACTGAAGAGTCAATGCGCATCTTATGCACATTCCTAGTTTGCTTTCCATATTGACGATGCTCAAAAAATTAAAAATCAGAGAAAGACAATAAAGATAAGTAGCCGAAACAAGAAAGATTTTCCATTCCACTACATGATATATGGCCCAAAGGGCCATGCCAAATACAAGCCATAGGTTGTTCAATAATAGCTAACATGTGTTCTTTCTGTGATACAAATAAAGGATAAAGTGAGCCAACTTTGCTTCCTTTTGCAATAACCATATTTCCTTTTGATATGCAAAAGGATTGAGCATAGAAGAACACCTTGTAACCAAGGTCATCAAGTTGACCAACTGACATCAAACTACATGATAATTGAGGTACATGGCGTACATTATGAATAGTAAATTTTGAACCATCAATGAAGTACACAACCAAATCTCCAATCCCCATAGCGTCACACTGGTAAGAATCACCAAGTCTCATGGTACCAAGAGACTTTGCTGCATAATTAGAGAACCATTCTTTGTGTGGTGTCACATGGAAAGAAGCACTATAATCTAGTAGTCATGTGTGGGAAAGAGAATAAGCCATAAGAGCCTCAATTGGCATAGTGTTATCAAGTGTCAACACATCAATATCATAAAAAATAGCATTAATTTCTTCAATCTTCATAGTCGAAGTAGATGGTGTAGGTAGCTATTTAATATGCCCATCAACATTGTGTCCTTTACCTTTAACATTCTTTGATGCATAACAATCTTTCTTCATGTGTCCTTTCTTATGACAATAATGGCATTCGATATCCATCTTCCTTAATTTACTTATACTCTTATTCCATTGATCATTCTTTTCCTTGTTCTTGCTCCTGCCACATTGCTGATTCTTTCCTTGGTAAGAATCACGAACATTATATGCATCTCCAATCTGAGTGCCAACCATAAATTTTCTACGAATCGCCTCACTTAAGAATGCTCCACATATGTCATCATAGATCAGTTTACCACCAGGTGCACTATTACTAATAGTTGTGCAAAACATATCCCATGATGATGGCAAGGTGCATAACAACAAGACTGCTTTCATTTCATTATCCATATCCATTTTTTGGGTGTGTAACTAGGGGAATATTGAATCAACCTCATTTAGATGAGAAGCAACACTATCTGCATCCTTCATGCAAAGGTCATATAACTTTCTCATTAGATACACTTTATTTGATGCTATCTCTTTTTCATATGTATTGCATAACTTCTTCCAAATCTCCTATGCACTTTCACAGTCTAATATTGTAAAGTAAACATTATCTACCAGGTGCAATCAAATGGTAGACCTTGCCATTTCATCTAATTCATCCCAATCATCTTTATCCATGTTAGCAGGCTTCTTTGAGATTCCATTTATTGGCTTCCATTGCCTCCTTTGAATCAGCACATCTTTAATCTGATTCTTCCATAGAGTAGAGTTTCTGCCATCAAATTTTTGGATCTCAAAATAGCATTTTCCCTACAAGTTATAACTCCTCCTTGGAACACTCGCACTAGACCCTGATCCACTAGAGTGCCTGAGACCTCTCATGCCATGATGGTAGAGAATTGAATAGAATGATAATGGAGCTAGAAGAGTCCAAACATCACTAAAGCTCAAAGAAGGATGACCAAGTGTCAAATTCTGAGAGAGAATTCAACAATCTTCCTAGAAAAATGAATTAATGAACAGTAATGACCAACCAAAAAGATTATGTGAGAATAAATATGCTCACATCAATAAGTGTATCAAGGAGTAAATTGACCATTGTATATTTGACAAAACCAAAAAATTTGGAAAAATTTTACAAGAGTATCCTCTACAAAATGAGTATATGATGAGTATCAAAATCTCATAAAACTACAAGTACTGGCATGTTTACTTGATAGTGAATCACTGACTCCACTATATATAATCAGTTACCTGAAAGAAACCAACTAGGCTTATCGAGCACCTATGGACAACTATCATACATCTCCTATAGTGAGGTTGGATAAGTCTTCCACCTGCATCATGAAAGAGAACCTGACATCTGGGTGTCTCTCAATTAAGAAAACCTCACCATGACCCTCTTATCAAACGTAAAGGCTTTATGCAAAAAATATAACCGCTATATCAATGACCGCATGGATGTACATAAGCGATATCCACAGAAGCATACATAGTGTGTATGTGCTCAATATATATAGTAAAATGGCACTAAAAGGCTGAATTCATTGCCCAAACACTGGCCAACAACACCTACAAGTGTTTGTCAACTTTGTTCTTTAGGCTCAAAAACCTGCATAGACTTGTGGTGGTTACTCGCACCACAACTAATCAAGAAACATTTAGATTAACTAGTGTGGATGAAAACACAGCCCAAAAAGTGAACATTCATTGTTGAATACGTAGAAAGAACACTCTTCTTGATGTTCTTGGACCTTTGCGAAGAGAACCCTGCACGAATGTACTCCAAAATGGCTCCAAAAATCACCCCAAAAGTGCTTCAAAAAATAGGCTTTGAAAGCAAAGAATGAAGCTTTGAGGGCCCAAAACTTGTTGAAGATGATGTGAACCTTATTCTTTCCCCTTCTTCAAGAACCACACGAGTGTAGCTTAGTGGCAAGAGATTGCCACAATTAAGCAAGCTCTAGGGGGAACAGTACTGGGATGGGTGACCTCCCGAGAAGTACTGAGAACCTCTGTGTTCCTTGATCATTGAGATCCTCCCTTGCGCGCAACCAACGTCGCCAACGGTGAATTTGATGACTCGGATGACAAGGTATGCCAAGTTCTATGCCTTGGTCGCCGCCTTAGTTGTAAGCCTTGGGTGGGTGGGTGGGTGCTTGCTTCACTCGTACAAAAGGAATAAAGCTTTTGTGCCAAAATTCTCTAATACCAATGAAGTATTTTGATGGCGATGCACCACAATGTGCTCTCCTTCTTGAGAGCTCCATGAGGATATCCTTGGAGTAGAAAACCGAGCTCCAAGTGTTGTGCATGGTACTCCGCACAGAGGCTACAAAATACATAGAAAAACATAGTACACAAGGAGCATGAACACAGACTTCTTAGGTGTTACAAATGTGATCGAACTTATAGTCTACAGCTGACAAGGCCACTATATGCTTTATTAAAGATTATATAAAAAAGTGTTCGGTGGCCATTTGCCCTTTCGCATGGACACTAACGGTAACAATGTTTCCGTTGATGCTAGATTCTGTTGCCTACATGTGCAAAAGAAAATCATTTTGTAGTAGGTCATGGGATTTGAACCCAACATATCATAGTCTACAGACACCCCTACTGTCCATAAGATTATTAGCTATGTTAATGAGCACCCAAAAGTGTTCTTCTCTCCCTCTAAATTCTTCCTTATATTTCTCATCCAATTTGGACCTTTAACACCCTAAGCGAGAGTCATACCATTAGACACTTTTTTCTCTTTTCATTGGTTCATCTTGAAGAGTTCAGAGAGAGAAAGAGAGAGATAGATAGATAGATAGATAGATAGATAGATAGATAGATAGAGAGAGAGAGAGATAAGAAGAAGAAGAAGAAGAATAAAGAAAGAAAGTGAAGGCCAAACTTGGCCTATGAGAAAAAATCATGTACAACTATGGTCATCACTGTGTAGCAATGAAAAGAAAAATACTCACTACAAAAAAAAAATTATGTAGGTTGGAAATAGCAAAGCAAAATGCTGGTGTGCCTGGTAAAGGTGGAGTATTGGGGATAAAGTAGTGCTGTGGGGGGGGGGGCATGGCTGATCAATTGAACAATATGGTTAGGTCACCCACTTAGAAGATCACAGTCTTCAAGTTGTTGGAGGATAAACACTCCTATGTGCACAACAAAAGCAAATGAACCCTCCTAGGATCCTGAAATTTTTCAAACATATGTTAGAATGAAAATGAAATTTTGCAGGCATAAACTAAACTATAAGATCTTTCAAATGAGAGTAAAATCACTCCATTTGGATACTGGATGATGCCTCAACCAGCTGCAACAAAACATATAACTTGATCTCTTCACAGAGTATGAGCTAACTAGATAGACACTGTTCTGGACATTTCTCTGCACATGTGCAGGCACTGAACCTGAGACTTATACCAGACAAAGTAGAATTTATAAGCTTTCCAACAAGACAAAAATCATAGCAAATGGATTCTGGATGGAGGAGAAACAACAATTACAAGACCGGGGGGTCTGCCAAAAACATCTAGATAGATAGAGTTTGTAAAAGTGAAATTTCTGCAAAATATGCAGAGAACAGCTAGTAGGGGGTGTGCTTAAGCAAGGGGGCAGCTTGGCCACGTATTTCCACGACTCTAAGTCATACTACAACTCATTAGAGGTTTTAAAGACCACATACTAACCTCTTTAACCAATCAAAAGCATATACATGTCAAAAGTGAGGTCCAATCACATCAAGAGGTGATCTAAATCTTCTCTAATCAACTTCTTTCCATTATGGGCATAATTGGATGCCTCCAACTCGTGGAAATCAGCCTCCTTTGATTGTGGATGATGTGGAAGGTTCAATTTGGGGCATGTTCCCACACTCTTGAGCTTGAAAAACTTTCAACACTCCCCCTCAAGCTCAAGTCTTTTCCTTTCGTTGCTTTAGCCTATGTCTCTTATGTTGATAGCTTCCTTGAATCCTCCAAGCTTTGTACCTTCAAGAAACTTTTTCATCATGTCTGCAACCTGCATTTTAGTGTTCACATACCTTATATCTACCTCTTTTGCCATCACCTTTTCTCTAACGAAGTGGTAATGAACCTCTATGTGCTTGCTCCTTGCATGAAACATGGGATTGTTAGCTAGATAGATGCTTGAAATGTTGTCTCCATAAAGAGGAAACTCCTCCACTTCTACTTCCAAGTCCTTAAGTAGCTTCTTAAGCCATAATAGCTCACATGTAGCCAATGCTAAACCTCTGTACTCAGCCTCTGTGGATGAAAGAGCAACAGTGGGTTGCTTCTTAGAGCTCCAAGAGATCACTTTTGTACCTATCATGAAAACATAACCCGATGTACTCCTTCGATCATCCTTGCTACCTGCCCAATCAGCATCACTATATCCTTTGACACTTAGATCAGCATCATATGAGTAAAATAGACCTTGGTTGATGGTGTGCTTGATGTAACGAAGCACCTTTCTAGCCGCCATAAGATGATCATGAGTAGGTGCATGCAAAAATTGAGAGAGAACACCTACTACATATGCAAGATCAGGTCTAGTGAATGTAGCATAAATTAATGAACCAATTATGCTTCTATATAGTGTAATATCTTGTATAGCCTCTCCTTGACCTGCAACCAACTTTGTATTGGGCTCCATGGGCTGAGAAAGTGGCTTACAACCACTCATATCAAACTTGTATAGCACATCCAACAAGTATTTTCTTTGAATCAAGAACATGCCATTGTGTGCATAGATTACCTCTATTCCCAAGAAGTACTTTAGTGTTCCAAGATCAGATATATTGAACTCCTTCCCTAGCTTTGATTTGATATCTTTAATACCTGCAATATCACTTCCTGTGATGATCAAGTCGTCCACATAGATGCATATGTATACCGTCTTGTCTCCTTGCTTCTTCATGTAAAGTGATGGATCTGCAACACTTTCTTTGTATCCACAACTTGATAAATAATCCACTAACCTCTGATTCCAGGCCCTTGGGGCTTGCTTTAGTCCATATAGTGCTTTCCTTAGCTTGCAAACATGATTTGGGTACCTCATACTAGCAAATCCTTGAGGTTGGCTCATGTAGACTACTTCTTCAAGCTCTCCATTGAGGAAGGCATTCTTCACATCCAACTGATATAAGCTCCATTTCCTTGATGTGGCAACTGGAATCAAAGTCCTAATTGTTGGCATCTTGGCTACGGGGCTGAAAGTTTCATCATAATCTATCCCGTAGCTTTGGGAGAAGCCTTTCGCCACCAACCTTGCTTTGTACCTAGCAATGGAACCATCTGAATTTCTTTTAATTTTGTAAACCCACTTATTACCTATCACCTTCATGCCTTCTTGAGCTGGTACCAAGCTCCAAGTATGGTTCTCATCAAGTGCTTTGAGCTCTTCCTTCATTGCCTCTTGCCATTCCTTGCAATCCTTAGCTTCTTCATAACTAGTTGGTTCTTTGTCCTTGATTACCTGAGTCATGTATGCATAATGCTTTGCAATGAAATTATCATATAATAACCTTTGTACTCGATATCTTACTCTTGAAGACCTTCTTTCACTTCCTTTAGGTGTGGTTGCCATCTTCTTTCTTTGTTTGGCCACTCCTGGAGTTTGAACTTCTTCTATCTCTTCATCTTCCAACATGCTCTCGTCCACATAGCTTCCTTCTTCAACTGAAATCTTCTCTTTGCCTTTGACTTTGCTTTCTTCAGAGCTGGTCTCTCTTTCCCTAAGCCTTCCACTCCATGGTGAGGGTGTCCTTGTGTTGCATGAGTTGCTTGGACCACTCAAATCCATGCTTTCTTGAACTCTATCATCATTCTTCAAATCTGTCTCACCTATGTCTTCAACCTGCAATGGACTTGTGCATGCATACCAAGGCTTCAACTCATCAAAGACAACATCCCTACTTACCTCCAGCTCCTTGGTGATGGGAGTATAGCATTTATACCCCTTTTGTTCCATAGAATATCCCAAAAAAATACACCTTTCAGATTTGGCATCTAACTTTGACCTCAACTCTTGAGGTACATGTACATAGCATATACAACCAAAGATTCTAAGATGTGAAATGCAAGGTTTTCTTCCACTCCATGCTTCCTCAGGGGTTATTTGATGTATACCTGATGTAGGACATCTATTCATGATGTATGTGGCTGTATATGTAGCCTCTCCCCAATAACAATGCGGCATATTCATTTCGTTGAGCATACACCTTGCTACCTCTGCTATGTGTCTGTTCTTTCTCTCTGCTACCCCTTTTTGTTGAGGGGTATACCTGCATGTAAATTGTCTTTTTGATGGCATTGACCTGCAAAAATGCAGAAAATTCATGGGAGAAGTACTCTCCCCCTCCATCGGATCTCAAAGTTTTGATAAACTTGCCAGATTCCTTCTCCACCTATGCTTTGAATTTCTTGAAGTAGTGGAACACATCTGATTTGTTTCTAATGCAATACAACCACACTTTTCTTGAAAAGTCATCAATGAAGGTTACAAAATACCTATTTCCAGCAAGGGATGCTTCTCTTGTTGGACCCCAAACATCCGTGTGAATGAGGTCTAAAACATTTGCACTTAAATAGGTACTCTTCTTGAAGGGCAGCCTTGATTGTTTTCCTTGTTGGCAAGCTACACAAATTTCATGCAACATTTTAGATGTAAAATTTGGTAGGCCTCTTACCAAGCTCCTCCTTTGCATGTCCTTGAGCTTTTGTAGGTTGATGTGACCTATTCGTTTATGCCATAGATCCAAATCTGCTATCCTCTTGTCTTTATATGTGACATACATTGAATGGTGTGGCTGATTTATGTCCATTGTGAACATTCTCCCTTGCTTTTTTCCTTTTGCTATGAGCTTGAAACCTGCCCTTGGATCCTCAACAAAACATCCTCTTTCATTGAACCTAACTTGATAGCCTTTTTCTACCATTTGGCCTACCGAAATCAAGTTTTTGGTAATAGTAGGGACATGTAATACCTCTGATAAGCACTTTGCTCTTTGATTTCCTTCCAAACTGATATCTCCCACATGTTGAATGATATGCTCTGAGTTATCACCTGTTTCCACATGCCCTTGATGCTTTGGCACCTGCAAATTACTAAAAAAATCCTTTCGACATGACATATGATTGCTACATCCACTGTCTACATACCATACATCTTCACTAGCTTGAGTTGTATCTTCACCATACCTCATGGCAAGTAAATAATCATTCCCTTGGCTGGATGATGTGTTTGCATAATTACCTTGCCCTCTATAATTGTTGTTGTTGCTTTGATTCCCTTGTCTTTGAGCTCTATGATAGCATTCATTTGCAAAATGACCGGGCTTACCGCATACAAAGCATCCATTTGAAGTGGCTTGTCCTCTTCCACCTCTTCCTTGATTTGTGGCTCTTCCACCTCTTTGACCTGCATTTTCTTGTTGTACTTGACCTCCTTGGTTTTTATATCTTCCTCTTCCTCTTGTAGCACCTCGGTTGTGTCTTCCTCTTCCTCTACCTGCATACAACGATTGCCCTTGGCTATCCTTGGCATTATGACCACCAAGGTTCATCTCCTCTGTCACCATGAGAGTGATTAGTTGATCAAAATCAGGAAGAGAGTCCCTTACATACACTGAAGTTGTGAAAGCCCTCCATTTTTCATCATCCCTAAGTCCATTTAGGGTGTGAGCGACAAGATCGTCATCATCTAGGGCACAACCGATTGACCCTAGTGCATCTGCAAGCTCTTTAACCTTTAATATGTAATCATTAGCACCTTGAGAGGGGCTTTTCCTAAGATTATTTGGATCATTCTTGAGCTGAATTTTTCTAGCTTTTGTGGAGGTTGAATACAATCTCTCCAAGCACTCCCACACCTTCTTCGATGTATCCAAATCTTGAATATGCCCTACCATAGAGTTGCTAATATGCTGAGATAAAATGAAAATGACCCTTTTGTCCCTTTCATCCCACTCTCTTACTGCTCTTCTCTGGTCATTGGTTGGATTTACCTCATCTATGTAGGGTTTTGGCTCTCCACCACTCACAAGTCCCCACAAACCTTTCCCCATCAAAAAATTGCTTATTCTAAATCGCCATGGTTGGTAGTTTCCTTTTTCGAGCTTCTCAATTTGAGCATTGAGATCAGCCATGGTGCCTCCTAACTCTTTTGAACCTCCCCCTTGATGCAATGAAGTTGAAAAGGATGGCTTTTACCTCAAAAAATAGAGCTACTCCTCTTGATGAAGCTTCGTCTTTGATTTGATGATGTATTTGCTTCCCCTTGTTGTTGACGTGCCCGTTCTTTGCTTCCTTCCTTCAAACTTTGATGAAGTCTTTACTTCACTTCAGTAGCTCCTTCTTCTCTCTTTGATACTCCACTTATAGCTCTGATACCAATGTTGGAGGATAAACACTCCTATGTGCACAACAAAAGCAAATGAACCCTCCTAGGATCCTGAAATTTTTCAGACATATGTTCTGCATTTTCTGAGTTTCTCTGAGTATATGTAGAGAATGAAAATGAAATTTTGCAAGCATAAACTAGACTTTAAGATCTTTCAAATGAGATTAAAATCACTCCATTTGGATACTGGATGATGCCTCAACCAACTGCAACAAAACAGATAACTTGATCTCTTCACAGAGTATGAGCTAACTACATAGATACTGTTCTGGACATTTCTCTGCACATGTGCATGCACTGAACCTGAGACTTATACCAGACAAAGTAAAATTTATAAGCTTTCCAACAAGACAAAAATCATTGCAAATGGATTCCGGATGAAGGAGAAACAACAATTACAAGACCGGGGGGGTCTACCAAAAACATCTAGATAGATAGAGTGTCTAAAAGTGAAATTTCTACAAAAATGTAACTTAGAGATCTTTCCCATGGTAAGATATTGGTATCAAAAATTGAACCACAAACAAGAAACAAATCATCAATTTTATGAATCTGGGCTTCTTTTAGCATCTCTCTACTTGCCAAACATTCTTCTTATTTTTCCTAGGTTGGAAGTTCTCAATGCAAGAGGATATTCTCTTTAACAATCCTTCTTTCAACGATACTGTAGACCATTTGGATTTGGATTCTTCAATTGGCATGATAGCCTTATGACCATGAATAGTTTCAAATTACATGAATCGAGTGGTTGAAAAATAAGTAGTCTTAATAGTCAGCAAAAAAAAAGGAAGCATAGGTGACCATTCATGTGCAGGACCATCACGTGAGTTTTTCCAAGCCCTCTTTTTATTTTATTGTTCCTCTCTTTGCTCGCTAATGTGGGCTAAGCAAGTTCAATTGTTGTATATTATGGAATCATGGAAGGTTAAATGGATTTTTAATGTTTTAAATGTCCAGAAGGTTTTAATGTGGTTGTGTTTGATCTAGCAGGTGAAGAAACATGAGGGCGTGGATACAAGTGGATGCGCATAAGTAAATAAATTCGAAGACTAAATCGAAGACTTCTATAATAGATATATTTAGGTTTATCTTGTTGTAAAAGTAGTGGTTCGCTTTAGAAAGTGATGCCTTTTGTAAATAAAGTAGTTTTACCTAAAAGTCGCTTCTAAAAGCGATGGCCCTCATGTAACTTCTATTTTCAAGACGTATTAGAAATAAACCTATAGATACGTGTACTCTGAGAGACATGTCCATAGGAGTACACAGGGGGGAGATTGCACCCATTATCGCGTTGATTGTCTCTCTGTTTCTGATTCTTGTTTCATCTTCTTTCTGCCTCTGTGTGCATGCATTGAAGATCTTGATAACAGTGGTATCGGAGCGTGGCACGTATCACTCCGGAGGAGATTGTTTGCCGAGGGGATTGTTTGTGTTCTCTATTCGCGATCCGAATCTGAATCCGTGTCGGCGTCCAAGGCATCGACTAAGGCAAAGAAATTAGGCAATACATTGGAAACATTGGCACCCAAGGCTCCATGGGCAACCATTGGCAGCCGTTGGCTACGCACGAGGCAATTTTAATTTTGAGTGGCACTAGAGAGTTTTAGACTCCCTAAGGTAGGAGGATTTGAACCCAATACCTCCTACTTACAATGGAAGTACTTTAACGACTACTCCATCTCTTTGAGTTATCACTTTATAGACTATCTCCCTTTTGTGATATTTACATCAACTTTCACCTCTCTCTTCCTCTTACAATTCCCAAGTTAAGCTCACACATATGGAAGCACAAGTCGATTCTCCTAGGGGAGTGCATCATAAAAAGGGCATAACTTTCACTATATAACTCAGATTTTAGCATATAATATATCATTGGAAAGATCTCGGAAGAAGCTTTTTAGCTTATCTATTAGATTGAGGATTCAAAATAGTTTGAAAGAGAGATTTTTTTTCGATATGGATCCTACATCAATGGAGGATTTTGGCAATTCACCTTTACCTGGGGTCTCATTTGAGCAACAGTTAGAGATTATGCAACAAGAACTTCAAGCAATTCAACAAGCTATACAAGAACGCTATGCTATGCTTCAATTCGATGGATGAAAGGATGGCTGCTTTGTCTTGTCATGGCTCTCTCTATTCGATGATTTCTATTCCGATGAGTCATATTCAGAAAATAATGAAGTCAAATTTGCTACCAATTATTTGGTAGGAAAAGCTCATCTATGGTGGAATGATCTTTGTCATAGTGCAGATTATCCACGCACATGGAAGGATTTTCAAGAAGAGTTTAAGGATTTGTTTCTACCTTTACAGTTCAACCTACATGTTCAACAATTGTGGGCTAAATTTACATGGATGGAAGGTGATACATTGACAACCTATACGGACCGGTTCTACCCTGCCTTTGCTCATGATGCGGAGAATGAGTACCAATTGCTTATCAAGAGGATCCGTTTGCAGTAGCCACATCAACAACAACAATCTTTTTGCTAGCTTAATTTTCTTTGATTATATGTAATGCATTTACACATAGAATTTAGTATGTAGGATCATACTTTAGACATACTTTTGAAAATGAATTAGAATATTGACTTATTTAAGACTTCCTTATCACCTCATTATGATCATTTAATTTCTGCATATCATTCCAAATTACATTAAACTTTCAGGTTTCCGATTCCATGCATGTGGTTTACATGGTTCATGTTCACTATTGTTCAGTGATGGGACATGTGACTAATCATCCATGACTATTTTTATATTTATCAACTGAGGTTAGTTGCTTGTCAACTGGGAGGCATGTTGTATATTATGGAATCATGGAAGGTTAAATGGATTTTTAATGTTTTAAATGTCCAGAAGGTTTTAATGTGGTTATGTTTGATCTAGTAGGTGAAGAAGCATGAGGGCATGGATACTAGTGGATGCGCATAAATAAATAAATTCGAAGACTTCTAGAATAGTTATATTTAGGTTTATCTTGTTGTAAAAGTAGTGGTTCACTTTAGAAAGCGATGCCTTTTGTAAATAAGTAGTTTTACCTAAAAGTCACTTCTAAAAGTGATGGCCCTCATGTAACTTCTATTTTCAGGACGTAATAGAAATAAACCTATAAATACATGTACTCTGAGAGACTCGTCCATTAGAGTACACGGGGAGGAGATTGCACCCATTATCGCGTTGATTGTCTCTCTATTTCTCATTCCTGTTTCGTCTTCTTTCTGCCTCTATGTGTGCGTGCACTGAAGATCCTGATAACATTAATTCTAAGTGAAGAAAAAAATTCATGGGCCTCATTTGAATCAAGCTCTCCTCTTTCTCAAGTATTTTTTCCAGTACATACATACAAAAATATAACATCTTTGAAAACAAATATACAAGTTGCATTCTTCTTTTTGCTCCTCAAATATCTTCCTTAAACACTTGATTTGATAAATCCTCACATGTAAGAATACTATATCGCATATTCCATGTCTATGGAGGCATGATAAGAAGATCCAAAACCCATTTATAATATAGAAAAATAGGAAAAGTAGGAGGCAAACTATCTCAAAGTCAAACAATAGAGAACCATTGACATGCTCGAGATGGCTCCACTTAATATGCCACATGCTTGTATATTCCTTTCCAAGAGTATTGCTCCTTTCTCTTCATAAAAGTATCCCAAATAACTCAATTAATAGCCCATTTAGAATTATGGAACTCCTTCATTACCTTGATTTGATCATCCTTCTTCCATAAAATCCTTTGAGGTAAATCTTTTTAACTTTGTTTTCTTCCAAAGTTATTCTTTGATTTGAATAGATATTTTAAGCTTTATTCTCAATCTCTTTAAACTCTTAGTCATTCCATCGTTTTTTCCTTATCATAGTATGTATGCACTTTCCAATATCTATAAGATAAACATCGTAATCTTCTTCACAAAAAGGCTCACAAACATACACTTCATGAGAACTGATAACATGCAAAGGAGAAAGAACATAGAGATTAGATCCACTATAGTTACCTTAAGAAAACATAAGATATTCTTCATCATATATGGATCTGGATAACATATGTAAGTCCTATTAGATAATATCAAAATTTCAGTGTTTCCTATGCGTTATTTATTAGTCTAGGCAAAGATAACGAAAGCTATGGCAAAAAACTATTGAAATAAAGCATAATCTGAAAAATTCTTACATTGATCAAAAGCTTCATCCTTCTATTGATCATTAAGAAGAGCCATTGTCTTCTCCTAGCTTCCATTGAATCTCCATAACAAGATATCTTCTCCATGCTCTTTGTTCATGCATAGCGTATTCTACACGTTCCTCCTTGATGTGTTTCCTCCATCCTTCATACCTTATCCAAAAATTTATGTCCATCTTGTGGCCTTATGTGTGCTGCAAGGAGTCCTCTTTCTTTATAAGGTGTATAGAGAAACAAAACTCAAATCAACTGCATACAAGATGCAAATCTTCAGTCTCCGGCTGCTAAATGGTTGCACCATGATGACACTTAGCTTAAATTATTTGAGAATCTCATTATCTAAAATGGGTGCATCAAGGAGAGACTTCAAGTTATGTGGTATTCTTGAGAGAGAGACTCTTGAGACGGTCACCATGCAATCCCTCTTGTGGGGAGAAAGAGGTGTCCATGCCCACAAGAGTTGAGTAAAATACCCGACAATAATAGCATTGTTTTCTTCTTCAGTTTTGCATTCGACCCCATTACTATCTATCAAGAACGGAATAGAGTCTCTTGTTTGCTTCCTCTTTAGGATACCACACATCTCTTTAGTTGGTTTGTCAGCCTTGCCCCTCCCTCCCCCACCAATCTTTAAAGTATACTTGCAAGTTTTTCCTTTGAATTTCTTCCTCGTATCTCAACATGCCTCTGATTTTGCGTAGTCTCGTCTGGTAATGGTAGCTCCCTTTGTTTGGTTCCTCCTCAAGGAACCTGATCATCCGATAGAGTTTCTCTCTCCACCTCCGTCGAACATTGTGAAGCATCTTGTTGGTCTTGACCAAAATTTGATGAGTCTTCTCAACCGTAGCCCTCCAACATTTGGCCAGTGAGTCACCATTGGTGAAAGCTGAGTTCCAGACCAAGGTAATTTCTAGATGGATAGAGGGAAGGGAGAAAGATGTCGAGCAAGCATGAAACCAAGGCGCTTTTCAAAATTTGGCAATCGGCTTGAAAGTGAGAGTAATAGGGTAGTGGTCCAAAATGGCGAGGTCAATGTGTTGCAAGATGTTGGATCGGCCCCACTGTTCGATAATGTTCTATGCAATATAGCTTCTATCTAGTCTTTCTTTCCTCAAGTCATCCCCGGATTGGAAGTTTCATGAAGAGAAGCCATTCATATTTTTAATCTCCACTAGGTCCAAGTGTAGCTTGATTTTGTCGTAGATATCTTTCTCTTGACCATCAATGATATGCCCCTTTTCCCACTGATCCAAAGGGTGTTCCACCATGTTGAAGTCCCCACAAAGCATCACGTTGTGGGACAGCAAATCCAAAGAGGCCCAAGTGTCAATCCGCTTTGACTCCTTGTTTGCGGCATATATGGAGACCACAATGAACTAAAAGGGGCCTCCAAAGAAGGCAGCAAACTAGCGATGTTTCTGATCCTCATAGGAGTTGAATAGTCTACCAACCCAAAATTTATTTATTCCAATAATGGTGCAACTTGCCCCCTAGGGTGAGAAGTGGTCACCTAGACATGGGTCGAAGAGAGTTGTTTCTAAAGGTCCTCTCCATCGATTTTGATCTCTTGAATACATATGAAATCTGGGTTTAAGCTATTATCACAAAACCATTGTCCAATAATAGCTGCTCTTGAGGGGTCAGTCAACCCCCTGGCATTAGATGATATGATAACCATTAATGATGGTTCTCCTCTTTGCGAAGAGCGGCCTTGTCTTTTTTCTTCTTAGGTTTGTCTTTTTTCCTCAAACATAAGAGATCCTATCCACAATATTACCCTTAAGGGGGCTCTTTGTGGCATTTCCAATGGTTGTTTTCCCTTACGAGTCACCTTTTGTAGGAATGAATTTAGCACTTTTTTCAAGATCATTGATCCAATAATGGAGCTCTTACTATCCGGGTTGTCTTCGTTGCTAGTTTTGAAGCCCTCTTCTTTACTAGTGGTATAGCCCTCTTAGTTCTTTTCTTGGTTATCTTCTTTGTTGGTGGTAGTCTCAAGGGTTTTACCTTTTGTGTCTACTTCATAAGAATTCCCTCCTGGAAAATCCAACTCATTGATCTCCTTTTCGAGGTTGCAGTACAAGTTATTTAGAGGAGCCACCACCATGGTGTTTCTCTCAGAGGATCCTTAAGGGCTTCTTTTCCTTCTACTTCTAACTTCCATGAACCCTTCTGAGTCTATCTCTAAGTTTATAGTGTTTACCTCTTCCTCAGTGATAGGTAGACGATCTTGTGCCCTAGAGCTTGTGTGATCTTCTTTTGTGGCTTCTTGGTTCTGTCTGTTTTTAGAGGTGCTCGATTTTTGAGGGCACTCTTTAATCCTATGTCCTTGCAGACCACAGTGAAAGCATGTGTTTGGCAGATTCTTGTGTGAGATTTCTTGCTCCCATACTTCCCCTTACCCTAGATCAATGGAAATCTTCGAGGGAAGAGCTTTGTTAAAATCCATCTCAACGCAGATGTGTGGATGCCGTCACACATTGAAGGAATATTTCACTCATAGATGAAACCCCCCACATCCTCCCTCGAGGCCAGCGATCGACCAATAGGTGCAACAATATCCCACAGAAAGTCATACAAGAAAAAGGGAAGGTTGGGAAGCTCAACCTAGAGTGGGTAGCGCAAAGCTTTCAACTTGTTTGGGACAAAATATGGGAACCACTCAAATAGACATAAGGTAGACCTCCAAACTTGCCATGTGCTTGCTTGCAGCACTTGAAACGCTGTCTCCTCATTCTCGAAGACCAAAAGTAGATGGTTTGCTAGCAAAAGCTAGCATTCTCTCACTATCAAGCCACACGAGAACCACTCCTTACGAAGCCATAGACAAATGGACTCTAAAACAATTGGCCAATCAGACACGTTTTAGAAAGTTCTTCTTTCTTTGCCAAGATAAAGTCCCTGCTTAAGGAAACCACTGAGGGAGCACAACGAGGAGGGTTCCCTGTAGCCTCGCAAGAACCCAATGCCGATGGGGGTCCCAAATTGCTGACCACTAAGGAAGCGAGCACACTGGCCATGGGGGCCAAGAGCAGGCCAAAGTTCAAAACCACTTTCAACCTAATAGCTCCCATCTGTTTTTCAACGATCTCTTTCACTTTTTTAGCACAATTTCTTAATTTCAACTTCCCTTCTTCAGAGTTCATGATTTCAACTTCCCTTGCATAAAGCATGTGTTATATTGATTTTTATTATTGTCAATATGTAATGGAGGAAGTATCTCAACCCAAAACTTTGAAGTGGATTGTGCATGAAGACTAAAATTTGGAGTTTGAAGTCATCAAAATGTACTAATCGATGGATACTCAGATTGTGGCTCAGATGGATACTCAGATTTGTGGCTCAATGAAACGAGAGTGTCAAACTTGACGAAGAAAATTGCCCACACTATCAAAGCAATAACTTGTGCTCTAGGAGATCAATGCAAAAACTCTCTAGGGAGTTGTCAAACTTCATATGAAGTTTGTACTCCAAAGTTTGGACTCTCTATCATGATAGCCTCCATCGCTCATTGCAATAGCCATAGGTTATTGTCCTTTTGTTCCATCAAGATAGCCTTAGCTCCTCGTGATAGCCTTAACCTTCCAAGTCTCGAGAATCTTTCATCTATCATGATAGCCTCAACCTTTCAAGTCCCACGACTAGAAATAGAGGGGCGTAGCGACGCCCCCGAATGAAAAAAAAGTGAGTCTCGTTGTTTATGCGATGCTAGCATCGCATAAGTTAGGAGCCTTTTTTTCTATTAAAAAAAAGATGGGTCATCGCATAAGCGATGCATAGTGTCGCTTATGCGACACTAAAATATGCATCACAAAGAGTGTCACTAGCCAACTACACTTTTAATGACATTGGCAAACTGCCTGCAATACTGGAGCATCACATACACGATGTCTTGGTATTTCAGAGCATCGCATAAGCGACGCTCTGGAATGTTAAAAAAATTTTCCATTTCTCCTAGCACATTTGTGTCGGGATAAGGACGCGAGAGAGAGAGAGAGATACACACATACACACACATAGAGATACATAGACACACACATACACATACATGCATACATATGCATACACACACATGCATACATGTGCATACACACACATGCATGCATATGCATACATAATGAGCATGCATATGCATACATAATGAGCATGCATATGCATACATATATGCTTACATGCATACACACACATACACACACATACACATATTCATACACACACACGTAGAGAGACATACACACACACATACACATACATGCATACATATGCATACATAATGCATATGCATATGCATACATAATGCATATGCATATGCATACATAATGCATATGCATACATAATGCATATGCATACATAATGCATATGCATACATAATGCATATGCATACATAATGCATATGCATATGCATACATAATGCATATGCATATGCATACATAATGCATATGCATATGCATACATACATACTTACATGCATACACACACATGCACACACATGCATACATACTGCACATGCATATGCATACAGACATGCTTACATGCATACACACACATACACATGCATACACACATACACACATACACATACATAGATATATATGCATACACACACACACATAGAGAGACATACACACACATACACATGCATCCATACATAATGCATATGCATATGCATACATACATATTTACATGCATACACACACATACACACACATGCATACATATGCATAGATAATGCACATGCATATGTATACATACATGCATACATGCATACATGCATACACACACATACACACGCATGCACACATGCACATACACACATATATATATGCATACACACATGCACATACACACATATATATGCATACACACATATATATGCATACACACACACGCGCGTAGAGAGACATACACACACACATACACATACGTGCATACATATGCATACCTAATGCATATGCATATGCATACATACATACTTACATGCATACACACACATGCATACATATGCATACATACATGCTTACATGCATACACACACATACACATGCATACACACATACACATACACACATATATATGCGTACACACATATATATGCATACACACACATAGAGAGAGACATACACATACACACATACATATGCATACATAATGCATACGCATATGCATACATACATACTTACATGCATAAACTCACATACACACACATGCATACATATGCATACATAATGCACATGCATATGCATACATACATGCTTACATGCATACACACACATACACATCATACACACATACACATACACACATAGACATACACACATACACACACACACACATACACACACATATATGCATACACACACATAGAGAGATGTACACAAACACACACATACATGCATACATAATGTACATGCATATGCACTTATACATACTTACATGCATACACACACATATGCATACATAATGCACATGCATATGCATAGATACATCTATACACATACACACACATAGACACATACACACACATGCACACACATACACACACATATACACACAAATTTACACACACATACACATGCATACACACATAGACACACACACATACACACACATACACACACACACATACACACACATACACACATACACACATAATGCATATGCATATGCATACATACATACTTACATGCATACACACACATACACACACATGTGCATACACATACACACATACACACACATGCATACACATACACACATACTCACACACACATACACATGCATATAGACACATACATATAGATACGCATGTATATACACACAGACACACACATGCACACATAGAAACACACACATACACACAAAGACATATACAAATACACACACTCGTAGACACATACACACACATATATGCATACACACACATACGTAGAGAGACATACACACACATACACATACATGCATACATATGCATACACACACACACACGTACAGAGACATACACACACACATACACACACGCATGCATAAATAATGCACATGCATATGCATACATACATGCTAACATGCATACACACACATACACACATATATATACAGTGTACACACATAGACACTGTTGGTGCAGACCAATCACCAATTGAAGGCTTGGAAGATTAAAGGATGAAGGAAGGATCAACTATTGAAGCTTGGAAGAAAGACACATTCAGAGTATATGAGAAATGTACACATATGTACATAGTTCACTTAGATCTTTGCTTGAGTAAGAATCTTGTACAAATTATCTATAAATACTTTGAGAAAAGTCGGGGCATGTATGAGAGCATATGTGACAATAGTTAGAAGCCAAGATTGAGGAAGTTAGAAGTCATGAGATAGAGAAAAAGTTAGTTGAGTTAGCTCTCATCACTCAGTTGTAAACTTTTCTGAGTAATTGGAAATCTTGCGCCCGATGTTTCTGCGTGTTCTCCTTCTACAATAGATCAATCATGAAATGCTTTTGTACAAGTCTAAGTTGGAAGGTGCTTGACCTCTGTACAAAATTTTAGCTTCTAATTGCAATCAGACTTAGAGAATTAAGTGTAGGAACATTCATATGTGAAGTGTGTTCACAGGTTCCTAAAACAGGCGCAGATTTCGAAGTTAATGTTTTGATCATTTCTCCCAGCACAGTTTAAAGTTTTACATGAGTGAGGGCTTAATCTTTAAGTTGAAAGATAAGCTACTTATGGCTAGAAGCATTTTGTAAAACGGGTTCGACATTGTGAGAACCAAAGTTAAGAAGTTAGGGATGTCAAATCGACTTCTCAGAAGTACAGATTTGGACATAGGTAACTTGTGAAGTTGATTTCTCAAGTTATACTGAAGCTTTTGAAGTAATTCAACTTGGAAGAGATGCGCAATCTCTAGGAGATGATTCGTACAAAGTTTCATAAAAAAATTTACACGTTTGATAGGTTAATGTGAAGAAATAGTGCAGCAGACTTTTCTGTGTTTTATCTTCTTCACAGATTTTCTCAATTTTGATAAGTTGGAGATTTATCCTCTAAATTAGTGGAAGTTTTGACTTACTCTTGGTATAGAGGTGCTCTAATCACAAGAGTAGGTTGTTCTTTTGGAGATTAACACTCTCCATCAGTGGTATCAGAGCAGGAGACGTTAAATCAAGGAAAGGAGGATCCCGACTGCTGCAGATTCAAGAAATTCAACACTTGAAGAACTAAGAAGTGAAAGCTTGGAGTCAAAAGCCTGAGGACAAGACTACTCGACATCAAGAAAAGCAAAAGGAGTCTAATTCAAAGTAAAGGTACATACATTGTTTGTAAAGCTTGAAGATTTCAATACACAGGTGGATACAAGATGGGAGATGCTCTACAGATAGAGAAATTGGATAGGGAAAATTATCCTGCATGGTCAATGAGGATGGAAGCTCATCTTATGAGCAAAGATTTAATTGGTTACATCATAGGAGAAGAAGAGAAGCCAGAGTTCAGAGATCCTAGTGTTCCAACTAGGGAAGAGTTAGCAGATCTGAAAAATTGGATGAAGAAAGATGCTCAAGCTAGGAGCATTATCTATATGGGAGTCAATGATTACTTGTTACCTCATATTAGAGGTCTTGAAAGTGCAACTGACATATGGAATGCTTTGGAGGAGCATTTCCAGAACACTACAAAGTCAAGGAAGGCATCCTTATGGGCAGAGTTTACTACCTTCAAGAAGAAGGCCTCTCAATCTATTTCAGACTATGTGACAAGGATGAAAGATATTGCAGATGCTTTAGGAGCTGTTGATGAAGACATTGAGGAAGATAAATTGGTAAGGCAAATCCTTACAGGGTTGAGAGGTGATGACAAATGGAAGCCATTTATTTTGTCTACAGAGTTATCACTTGACCATTTCACTCCTGATTTAAATCAATTGTTAGGTCATATGCTAACATTTGAGCAGGATGTTAAAGGAGATGGTGACAAGAGTACAGGTCATGCAATGTACTCAAAGGACAAGAAGAAGAATAGCAAAGGAAAACAACAAGCAGGTGAAGATGAAGGAACAACTACTCAAGCCAACTTCCTAAGAGGAAGAGGAGGTGGCAAAGGTAGAGGAAGAGGCAGGAACAACAAAGATGGAGGCAAAGCTTGCTGGATTTGTGGTAAGACAAATCACTTAGCTAATGATTGTTGGCATAATAATCAGAATAATGGTGGATACAATCAAAATTATAATTCAAGAGGAAGAGGTGGCAGAAATCAAAGAGGTAATTACAGAGGTAGAGGTGGAAGGAATTACTTTGGAAGAAATGCAGGTAGAGGATTCCAAAGTCAACAATACAACAACACCTACTACAATTATGCTTCAGATCAAAAGGAAGATTCAACATTGATAATGAATGCAACTTGTGAAAGGCAGAATGAAGATCAAAGAGTCTTCTACATTGACTCAGGATGTAGCAATCACCTGAGTGGTAACATATCTTTGATGACTGATTTGGAGAGTAAAGTTTTTAATCATGTTGTTCAAACAGGTGACAACACAAAGCACAATGTGAAGTCAATTGGATCAGTGAAGGCCAAGGATGGAAGCACCTTATTGAGTAAGGTTTTGTATGTTCCTACAATCCCTAAGAATTTGATAAGTGCAACAAAAGATCAGATAGCTGATATGCTTACAAAAGGCTTGGATGGACCAAAGTTACAAAGGTTCAAAGACATGGCAGGTGTAAAGAAGACAGAGAAAACCTCAATTGATGATTGAGGGGAAGCTCTTGGTGCAGACCAATCACCAATTGAAGGCTTGGAAGATTAAAGGATGAAGGAAGGATCAACTATTGAAGCTTGGAAGAAAGACACATTCAGAGTATATGAGAAATGTACACATATGTACATAGTTCACTTAGATCTTTGCTTGAGTAAGAATCTTGTACAAATTATCTATAAATACTTTGAGAAAAGTCGGGGCATGTATGAGAGCATATGTGACAATAGTTAGAAGCCAAGATTGAGGAAGTTAGAAGTCATGAGATAGAGAAAAAGTTAGTTGAGTTAGCTCTCATCACTCAGTTGTAAACTTTTCTGAGTAATTGGAAATCTTGCACCCGATGTTTCTGCGTGTTCTCCTTCTACAGTAGATCAATCATGAAATGCTTTTGTACAAGTCTAAGTTGGAAGGTGCTTGACCTCTGTACAAAATTTTAGCTTCTAATTGCAATCAGACTTAGAGAATTAAGTGTAGGAACATTCATATGTGAAGTGTGTTCACAGGTTCCTAAAACAGGCGCAGATTTCGAAGTTAATGTTTTGATCATTTCTCCCAGCACAGTTTAAAGTTTTACATGAGTGAGGGCTTAATCTTTAAGTTGAAAGATAAGCTACTTATGGCTAGAAGCATTTTGTAAAACGGGTTCGACATTGTGAGAACCAAAGTTAAGAAGTTAGGGGTGTCAAATCGACTTCTCAGAAGTACAGATTTGGACAAAGGTAACTTGTGAAGTTGATTTCTCAAGTTATACTGAAGCTTTTGAAGTAATTCAACTTGGAAGAGATGCGCAATCTCTAGGAGATGATTCGTACAAAGTTTCATCAAAAACTTTACACGTTTGATAGGTTAATGTGAAGAAATAGTGCAGCAGACTTTTCTGTGTTTTATCTTCTTCACAGATTTTCTCAATTTTGATAAGTTGGAGATTTATCCTCTAAATTAGTGGAAGTTTTGACTTACTCTTGGTATAGAGGTGCTCTAATCACAAGAGTAGGTTGTTCTTTTGGAGATTAACACTCTCCATCAGACACACACACACATAGAGAGAGACACACACATATACACACATATATATGCATACACACACACACACACGTAAAGAGACATACACACACATACACATACATGAATACATATGCATACATAATGCATATGCATATGCATACATACATACTTACATGCATACACACACATACACACACATACACACACATGCATTCATATGCATACATAATGCACATGCATATGCATAGATACATGCTTACATGCATACACATACACAAATACACACACATAGATACATACACACATAGACACATACACACACGTATACACACAAATTTACACACACACATAGGCACACACACACATACACAAACACATTACACACAGACATACACACATAGACACACACACTCTTACACACATACACACACATACACACACACACATACACACATAGACACATACAAACTTACATACACACACACAAATACACACAATAGGCACATACACACTTACACACACACACTTATAAAAACACACATTTACACACATACATACACATGCATATAGACACATATATATAGATACCGATGTATATACACACATAGACACATACACATATAGACACACACACACATACACACACACACACACATGGACACATACACACGCATATATGCATAGACACACACATAGAGACATACACACACATATATGCATATACACACATAGAGACACATACACACACATGTGCACATACATGCATACATAATGCATATGAATATGCATACATACATACTTACATGCATACACACACACACATAAATACACATGCATACATTTGCATACATAATGCACATGCATATGCATACATACATTCTTACATGCATACACACACTCACATATACACCTACATACACATATACACACATACATATGTACACGTATATATATTGATCTCTAACCCATTTTATTTTATATGTACAGGTATTATGGATCATAGTAGAGAGAGAAAGGCCAAACTCACTCTCATAAAAAGTCTTATGAGAGAGAGTTCTGCCCGATACTCTAGGGATCATCATGCATGAGTACTCAGAGATGGCTGATGATGAGTTGGAGTTTACGATGCAGATGCTTACCCAGCGATCAGAGGAGGGCTCTTCTGTGGCTCCACATGCAGGAAGATAGCTATCTGCTCATAGGTATGTTTTTTTTCACAATTTTTTTCATTGATATTATAACATATATTTTTATTTAGTTTTATCTATCTATTTTCAGGACACCTATACCACCTCCAGATCATGATAGCAAAGCAGAGGTGCCTATGAGGACATGCATAGGCACCTTAGGGCTAGAGTGCAATATAGAGCCAGAGGGGAACATTGTGTACATAGGGAATGGATTAGAGTTCAAGAGAAGAATGCAAGCATTATGCGACTCTTACCTCCACCTTCTCCACTTGCAGTGCAAGTAAGTATAAATTTTACATATGAATTGAAATTTTTGTAGTGAGCATGATGATAGGGATTAAAAGTACGTACTTAGTTCACTTGAAACAGAGTTTGGGACAAGATGGTCGCATAACTGGTGTCTAAAAGAGATGCGAACAGTTATGCTCATCATCGCGATAATTAATGCATGGTATGCATTGCTTTTATGTATATATATGTGGATATGAGTATGTGTGTTTATGTATGTATGTATGTATATGAGAGAGAGAGAGAGAGAAAAAAAAAAGAGTGAGACTAGAGGTACAAGTACATGCATACACACACATATGCATCATACATGCACATTTACACACATATACACATACATGCACATTTATACATACACACACATACATGCACATTTTTACACACACACATACACATGCATGCAGTTACACACATATAATGAATACACACATAGACACACACACATGCTCACATAGACATAGACATACATAATCATATGTACACGCACATAGACTCACATAATCATATTTACATACATATATACACATACACATGCATGCACACACAACACATGCATCTCCACATATAGATACACATACATACACACACACACACAAACACACACACACACACACACACACACACACACACACACACACACATATATATATATATATATATATATATATATATATATATATATATATATATATATATATATATATATATATATATATATATATATATATATATATATATATATATATATATATATATATATATATATATATATATATATATATATATATATATATATATATATATATATATATATATATATATATATATATGTGTGTGTGTGTGTGTGTGTGCGTGTGTATATAGATATATATATATCCTAATTCAGAAACCCTATTATAAATCTGCTATTTTAGAAATCATATTTCAAAAATCCTAATTCGGAAACACTAACTTTAATATTAGGGTTTTATAAATCCTAATTTAGAAACTCTAATTCATTATCCTTATTGATTTCATTTATTTCCTCTATTGTTAAATTTGTGTTGTCATGAGTCACATCATCTATTGATGGATTAATATCAATTTCTCGTAATTCCTCTTCATCATCAATAGAATTAGCATGTAGAGTATTATCCTCTTCATAAAAAAGATTAGTATTATTATCATGTATAATGATTATAATTTCTCTTTCAGATGTTGGTGTATTAGCATCTAAAGGTGAAAAGCAACACTATCATGAGGAATTCTGATTATTCCATCAATACTTTTATGGTCATGACCCCATGTCAAAAGCTTTGATAATTCAGGGCTTTGAAACATATGTCTAATCCATGGAGCCAATGGAAAATGTTTCAATACCCTTTTTGGGATTTTACCTTCTTCGTCCATATATTGAGGAGATTGACATTTTGGACATGTCAAAGAGTCTACATATTCACCTGTATATAAAATACAATGGTTAGGACTTGCATGTATACATTGATAATCTATACTAAGATTGTTGATTATCTTCTTCATTTCATCATGTGAGGCAAGAAGAATATTCTGCCTTGGTAAAAACTTTTCTGATAATAACCTATAAGTTCATGAAAAAAGATATATTAATAAAAATAAATAAATAAATAAATTAAAAAAAAAAAATAAAAAAAATAAAAAATATATATATATATATATATATATATATATATATATATATATATATATATATATATATATATATATATATATGCATATGATTTTGTATATGTGTATGCTTATTTGTATGTGTATGTGGTTGTGTATATGCATGTGCATGCATATACATATGCGTATGTGTATATGTATGTATGTGTGTATATGTGTTTTATATGTGTATATGTATATGTATGCGTATGTGTATGCAAGTATGTATGTATGTGTATGTATGTATATATGTGTATGTATGTATGTATGTGTATGTATGTATGAATGTGTATTTATGTATGTATGTGTATGTATGTATGTGTATGTATGCATGTGTAGCTGTGTATATTTGATTTCGCTTTTAATTTTCTTTTTGTTTATTGTGGTTTGCAGACTTTCATATAGATATCTAGACCACTCAATCATTTGGTTGTCTCCCATTTTATAGTCAACCAATTACCTACCTTGCTAACTAAGACTTACATATTTGTTTACAAATATAAAGTATCAATTAGCTATGGAGGTATTAGGTAGTTTGAAAAATAGGAGAAGCAAATCTATTTGGAAGATTTTTAAAGATGGATGAATAGTTTTAAAGGATTGGCAGACAGAAAGCATCCATTCAATGGACACTTTCTTTCCACCCATCCTTTTAAAATTATTCTTCCATCCTTCAAAACCTTCCAAATAGATTTTCTTCTCCAATTTTCCAAATGACCTTATACCTCCATAGCTAACTGATACTTAATATTTGTATGCAAATTTCATAAAAGATTTAGCAGCTATGTACCTAAGTCGTGAAGCCTTAGGGACTTGTGTCAATAAGACTAGACCTCAATCGCCCCACAAGTGCATATAGTGGTGGATCGATACACGTATAATTATCAATCTGAGGAACCACATGAACCAAGTGTATGAAGACATGTGCGCACATGATGGAAAGTGAAGTGGTTAAGCTATAATACATGTGAAAAGACCTAGCTACCTCTCCAAGTCACTAATCCTCTGAAAATGCATGCCACGATACCTAGTATAGCAGTAAGCACAAATATGAGGTTTTCTCTCAGCTTTGAATTTCGAATATGGCCAATAACAAGTTCCTTTTGAAGCTCTCGATGAGAGCATCTATTGCTTGTATTTTCACTCGAATCTGACAAGTGCTCTTAAAGTTATGAGCAAAATAGTGAATGGCAAGAAACACCAATACTCACTCCACAACTCTTAATGGCTCACACACACACCATAGTAGTTCAAAAGCAATGGGAAGGGGTAGATAACAGTATTACACACACATTCCAAGCATTACACATACAAAAAAGATCATAGAGAAGGAGGAAATCAGCAGGAAAGATGCAAATTCGAATTTTTTTCTTCAATTCTTCACAATGGCAAAAAGTCTCTTACAAAACTCACAAAGTGACTTATATACATGTGCCCTAAAAATGGTCCTTTCACACAAGAGACCACCACTTTATTGACTAACTCTAATTTCCTACTATTTTACAAGAGTTATGCTACAATGAGATGGGCTTATGCATCTAGAGGACTCCTCTAGTGCATTTACATAGCTTCAAGGGAGTTTCATAGAATTTTGAAGAAGAAAATTTATGCTCATTAATTTGAAAATTTTGGGGCTCCTTTTCTGTGCCTCTTTTCTTTGCAACACTCTCCCCCTCTTTGTCTCTGTCGTCCCTTGACAGGCTTTGCGTTTTGTCTGCACCTTGTCCATATCTCCTTAGTACACGCACCCAGTGGTCAAAGAAGCAGTAAGGATTGTCAGATAGTTTGTTACTTTATCAGAACTAAGTCCTTTGCTTCTGTAATCCCCTTGGTATTCCGTACATTCATAAATCTGGGTTGCTGTGTTAAGTCGGGCTGCCATGCACGCCATCAGTGGCTAAGAATGCGATATTCTTACTCACTCTCTTTAACTTTTTAGCCTCGACCTCTTTCTAGCTTTTGGTCTTTGGATATTTCTTTGTTCTCACACATCTGACCTTGTTGTATTTTCTGGAGCTTGTTTACTTCTTTCTGCTGCATGCACCTAATTAAGGGAGAAGCACCTAGATTTCTCAGACAATTGGTTATTTTATCTGATGAAGAATCCTTTGTGTATTGTCTCCCTTTGAAAGGGCATGGTTGTGATTCTTTTGTTTTCACTCTTCGAGCCCTTGTCCTTTGGCATTGTAGCTTGATGCATGCCCCTGTGGGGATTTGGGCATTGGGTGGTTCTTTCTTAGTAAGCTACTTTATTCTTTGATCTTCTTCTTCTTCTTCTCTTCTTGTTTGACTCTCCCTTCACACATCCCTCCTCCTGAACTTTGTCGTCCCCAACAGGCTTTTTGTGGCGACATGTATATGTTTGAATGAATTTTTTCTCTCTATGATTAAGCAAATTTGCTTGACATATCATGAGTTCCTTCCATTGGTTTGACTTTACTCCATCATCAAGTGCTTGTCTATGATCTGCAAAAAAGCTTAATTCATAGGCCACGAGTTGCACATTTGAGTTGCAAGACATTTTTACAAAGATCTCCGAGTCCATTTCAAAAAACCTTGTAAAGAATGCTACTTCGAATGTTTGCATGTTTGGACTCCACAGAAACATAAGCCTCGAGTATATTTCCATGAGCGTTAAGCGACTAAGGGTAGTAGATAGATCAAAAACTAGGGCATCTACTCCCTGGTTAATGCCAATGAATACTATAAGTAGCATACTTAGAATTTTGTTTGTCATTTTAATGGCTAAGTCTGGTATTCTGCATTTCATAAAGGTATACTACGCGTGTTGAAATACCTTTAATACTATAAGTAGCATACTCAAAATTTTGTTTGTAATTTTGATGGCTAAGTTTGGTATTGTGGCATATCGGGATAGCCAAAATTCTATCGTCCTCACCATATATTCTTCTGTCAATAAATAGTTGCGAGGCATACTAGGTAAAAGTGGATAGTTTAGCCATTGGTTATTTAAGCTACCTTGGTGTTGTGCTTTCCAAAATTGCATCCAGGAGCATCTTCTAGGTACTGGGTAAAAAATGGGTTTATTTGAAGCACATACGGTGCTGACTCCCAATGTACCCTTAGCGTAGGATTCTTCTCCAAAAACTTGGTCTCCAGATAGGATCTGTCTAATCAAATTCTTCTTGTATATATGTGAATGTCTGTAGGTTAAATTGTAGATTGCTATCAAGTTCTTTATTGGTAATCTTCTTTATATACTGTCGTGTTTCTTCTTTTAATAGTTCATAAGGTATATTGAATGGCTTGAAAATCTAGTCTAGGCTCTTGCTTTCAATCTTTGCCTCTTTCATTACCTTGACTACCTATTTTTCAAATTGTTCCGTAAGTTGGGACACTAGTAGTGCCCTCTCATGTCCACTTAGTTTTGCAATAGCCCGATCATGTCTTTCAGTGATTGGTTGAGCTGCCTCCCTTATCGATGAATGATGCATGCGGGGAGAAAGAGGACGTACCTCAGTCTCCTCTGTAGCCACTTGGGAGCTTGGAAATACTAGCGTCCCTGTTGTTACCTGTTGTTCTATTTGAGCCTTGATCATCTTAATGATTTCATCTCTTTCCTTGATTTCCTCGGTGGCTCTCATGATTGTTTCCTTGTTCTTCAAGAGTTCCACTCCTATGGTAGCCATTTGAGTGGCATCTTCATTATATTTTTCGATGAGTTTGTTCTCTGCCACCTTCCATCTTTTCCTAAGTTCATTAGTGTCATGCATATAATTTCTTTCCCTTTCTTCTCGGATAGTTTGCTCTTGTCTTAGATGATCTTCATACTTGGCAATTTGAGCTTCCAATGTTGTTGCATCGGTTGCTTTCGCTTCTTGTGCTTCTATGGGTTGGTTGCACAGGATGGCAATCATAAGTCCTTTGTTTCTATTTCTTAGATTGTTTGCTTCCTCCATATATACTTTTATTTGAGTTTCAAGCAGCTTACTTCTAGCATTAATTTTTGCTTATTCCGCTTCACCTGTCATATTTTCTTTGTAGTGCATTGAGTTGATGTTGGAGCTTCTTGTTCTCTGTCGTTAGCATGGTGCATTTGTCCTTGGCTTCTTGAACTACTACTTCCTTAGCCGAGAGTGCCTTTTGAGATTGAATTAATTGTGTAGACGTTTTCACTCATTACCTGGAATTGGCTTCTCTCTCATGGCCTTGTCATAGTCTGCATCTGCTTCGAGCATTTGTTGTTGCGTGTCCATGGCATTTATATCATTTGCTTTACTACAAGCTTTAATTGTGCTACATCCACATTTAGCCTTGTTTTTGGGATACTGGGTTCCTCCCCTGTTCATACGTCCTTTCCTTAATCCACATGTATAGTTGCATTGTGTGGTTCTCTTATTTAAAGATGCACTTCTCTCTCTTTTTATACTTCCTCATTTGTGGTTGATTTTGTAGTAGTGCCTTGAAAAGTGACATCCAATGGAGAGGGCTCTGCTATGACCCTGATTGGCATGAATGGCTTGGGCTCCTCCACTTCTTCCTGTTCTTTCTCTTCCTTCGATCGCTTTATTGGGGCTTTGCCATCTAAGTGAGTCTCTGTGATTTGAATGTGCATCTCTTCATTTATTTTGAATACATGAATCCCCTCTTTAGGTGAGTCTTGCCTTGTTGTGTCCTTGATGGTGTCATCAAGAGTTTGATTCATCTTTGTACCTTCTACTCCAAAGTCATCTATGAATTGATTCAATTCCTCCCAATTACCATCATCTTTTGAGTCACTTTTAATGTCCACATTCATCATAGATGGTTGCTCTCCTTCTGTATTAGAAGATGAACTAGAGTTGGTCAATCCCAACTCTCTATATCAATGAACTTTAGTCAACCTTTTTCTTTACTCAATGTCTTCATGAGATTTGTGGTATTGATGCCCTTGTAGAGTCAGGTTGACTTGACCTTCTATGTATTGGTGGGTAGCCACCATTGCTTCATTTAGCTCCTCCTCAGTGGGTTGTTTGGGGTCCTCAATCTTAGTCCTTGGAAGTACATGTATTCTCTTTGAAGTTGGAAGTGCTTCTTCTGCCTTCATCATTTCTCGTAGTCTTTTGGTGCCTATCATCCTTAGTTGTGAGCTCATCTCGGCTTCTTCCACCACTTTTACTCCCTTCTTTCTTGGGACCGTGGCTAACTTAGCATACTTAGCCATTTCTACTGTTGAAGGCATTTCTTTCAGATGTTCTCGGATACCCAATGCATGGTAGATGAATATGGTTAGTGTGACACTTCCGTTCAAGAACTTTTTATGGTTCCATTGCTTCTTGGCTTCAAAAAGATGCTCTTGCGTGTATGGCATCATCTTCACTTGATTAGCAATTTGTTTGATAGCATGAGATAGCATCTACACGATGATTTTTTGTGGTGCTCTGTAGCGATGCATATTTGGAAAGCAAAAATGTTGATGAATCACACAGACTTCTTCTTTTATGTCTATACAATTTATATCCGTGAATGTCCATGTCTTGGTTCCTCGACTTTCATCTTTCAAAACGGTATTTCCATCCTTTTCCCATCCAAATGCTTCTTTGATTAGATTGGGGGAGAATTGTATGATTACCCATTCCCCTCTGGCATCGAGAACTCTTGCCTCTGACACTAATGGGTCATGTAAAGCTGGTTGGAGGTTATTCATCACCTGCATGCATCGTTGGAAGTCTGGCTTGTAAATTGGTAGCTCAAAGTATTTTCGAATACCTGCCCGTGTTAATATGTCCACGGTTGATGGGATGTCATGCAAGACTTTAAAATCCTGAGACATGAAGGTGAATTGATGGTATGTGTCCATAATTTTTTTTGTCACTAAGAAAAGAAAATCCTTAGTAGGTTGATCCTCTCGAAACCGATGACCTTTGGCTTTGTTCACACTCTGTAATGGAAACTCTAGCACCTCTTCTGGAACAATTGCTTCGGAATCCTCAGAAGACACTTGCACTTGTAATAGAGAGAGAGAATCAGCTTCTAGTAGAAACCAATTCATGTGTTATGTGTGGTTTAGTTGTGTGTCGGTTTCTTCATCTCTCCGTTCCCCCTTTCATAAGTAAGTAAGATCTCTTACCACACTTCTTTTGGTTTTTTACTCCTAAAAGAAAACAAAAGTTAGTTCCAGCCGAAGCATTTATTTATTTACACTGGAAGTTCATTCCTATGATAGTAGAATCTAAGACCTATTCCCATAATGGAAATGTGCACCACTAGTTTTCTTGAAAAGATGGTGTGCCGAATGCATGGCCTTGTAATGTGGCCCTGTCATGCATACTCTAGGTGCAGTGGAGTCTTGTTGAGTAGGTTGTTCTTGTCTTTGTTGCGTCTTGGGTCTCCATATCCACTTGGTAGTTGGTGCTTGAGGTATTTGGTTCCATCGTTCTTGTCGTTGTCTGGTCCTTGTTGCCTTCTTTCTTGAAGTCTGATTAGTTGATGTCGTGTTCCTTTTGTGCCTTTGATGGGTTCTTTTGGACATCCTTGCTTCACTTTGTAGGCATGATAGCTCATTGAGCTCGTCTAGCTCTTGGTTAACAATCTATCTGACCTTCTTTGGGCCACATACATCGGTGTGTCCTTTGGGCTGCTACTAGTGATTTCGGAAGCCATACATGAAGAAGTCTAGGTTTGATGGCCTCATTGAAATGAGAAGGCCTTTCTTCCAGTAAGCTAAAGATTTCCTCATGCCCTATTTTGGCTGAAATGTATCCTTGTGCTAGATGAATGTTTAGTTCATTTTCGATAATCCAATCTTGCCCTAGGTTCAGGTTTTCAATTACGTCTTCATCCTTGCATACCAAAACTCATTGCTCCATAATGGAATTTCCTAGGTGCAGGGATAATAGGGCTTCTCCGACACATCCTATAACTTGACCTCCAATGCCTATCATGCATGCTTTAGTTGGACTTATGGTTGTTTGAAGATGCATGGTTAACATCTTCCGTATACAGCTTAGGGCTGCTCGTGAGTCAATCAAGGCATCTATCACCTGATACTCTATGGTTCCAATCCCTAGCTTTAAATATGGTTGGGATATACTAAGGCTCTCCTTGCCAACTTCATAAACTTGGTAATTGGCCAAAGGTATGTATTCTTCTCCTTGTAGATATCATTCATCCCTTTGTTTTATCCACTCCTTCCTTTTCTTGATATGCTCTAAGGCTTCTTGGCATGCTTCTTCTCGAATCCTCTCCTCTTCCTTCTTCTGATTTTGTGCTCCTACAAGTCGTGCTAACATCAGATCTATCAATGGCTCCATACATTGTTTTACTCGATACCCACTTATGTAGTTAGGAATTATATCTCCATCTAAGGTGGCTAGATTCATTGCTCCACCCATTGAGATTCTATTAATCCGTAAGGGTCCATATCCACGTTGTTGTAGTTTCTTGGCATGTTGCTTCAATGTATACACCAGGACTAAATCTCATTCCTTTAAACCTTTGTCTTTGATATGTGCATCATAATACACTTTTTGTCTCCTTTTAGCTACATAAATTCTTGCAACTACTTGTAGTCTTGTTTCATGTAACTTCTCAATCTACTCAAGTTGCTTCGATAGCTCATGTACTATCCACTCGTACTACTGTGCTACTCGTAAAGTAGGTACCAAAAAGTTGATTGACAGGATTGCATTTTGTCCATAAACTAGGTTAAAAGGAGTAGTTCCAATGGTTGTCTTGTATGCCACACGAAAGGCCCAAATTGCATGATGCAATTGCTTGTCCCAATCTGACCTTCCATTATTGAATATCTTTGTCAACAATGTACACAACACTTCATTGGAACTTTCTGCTTGACTGTTGGCTTGAGGGTGGTAAGGGACTGATTTCTTATGAATCACTAAGAATTCGTTCATCAAGGACTCTATTACTTCATTAATGAAGTGCATTCCTCTATCACTAACTATCTCTATAGGTAGTCCAAAGCGAGTAAAGATGTTCTCAAAGAGGAACTTGGTTGTGCTCTGAGCATCATTCTTTCTAGTTGTTTTTGCTTCTACCGATCTAGTTAGATAATCTGTCACCACTATTATGTACTCAACGTGTGATCCTTTGGCTGGTGGGTTCATTGGTCCGATGAAATCAATACCCCATTTGGAAAAGGCTCTCGCACAAGCCATGGATCTTAGAGGCATATCATCCCTTCTGATAGGATATTTGGCTCTTTGGCATACTTCACAATTCCATACGTAGGTGTCTGCATCCATATGTAGAGTTGGCCACCACAAGCCTGCAAAGAGAATCATTTTTATAGTTCTCTCGGCTGAAAAATGTCCTCTTGCGGCACCTGCATGTAATATAGGTAAGTACTCTCCTTCATGCACACATAGTCGTAGCTGATTGTCCTTACCTCTTTTGAATAATTGCCTCCCTAATATAACATAGTCCTTACTCATTTTTTCTAGGAATCACTTCCTTATTAGGTTTAGGTATAGTCTTTTAGAGCATTTTCTTGACATTCCAAGAAACTACCAACATACTCATGAACATCCTTAGGCATATTAGGCCAATACATCCCCATTCGTTTTAATTCCCTTCATGTTCCATGAGTTCCCTTATGCATTCTCCATCTGTTTACGTGAGCTTGTTCAATTAAGTTCTTCTATTTAGCTTCTTCCACACAGCTTAATAATAGACCATTGGGTTCTTTGAAATACACACTTCCTACCACAATGTGCAAGTTGCACGATTGTAGAATTCCCTTCCTAACATCCTTGTTAATTGGGTGTTGTGGTCCATGGGTGAGTATTGGAATTAACTTTTCTACCCACTTAGTACATACTTCCAAGTTCAACAGATAAGTGTCTGGTAAATAATCGATACTCCGTTAGGTGGTTCTCCATGTGTCAACCTAGATAGATGATCAACTTTTACATGGGCATTTCCTTTTTTCACTACCACTTCAAAGTCAAACTCCATTAGTAACAGAAACCATCTTACTAGCCTTCCTATAATACATGGCTTATTGACTAGGTACAATAAGGCCTGATGGTCTATGAAGAACATAAACTTGTTGGCTAGATGGTAGTGTCTAAATTTCTTAACTGCATACACCATTCTTAAACCTTTGCATTCCGTAGCTTTATAGTTTCTTTAAGCTTGCTTGAGTTGTCTACTCGCATAGGCAATAGGGTGGTCCAATTTTCCTTCATCTATCGGTTGAGCTAGAATGCATCCTATTGCGTAGTTGGAGGCATCTACATGGTAATGAAAAGTATTATTCCAGTTGGGTGTTTCCAAAATGGGTGCAATGTTGAGTTGATTTTTAATTCATTAAACACTTTCTCGCATTCATCCATCCACGTGAATTGGGTTAATAATCCATAGAGTGGCTTAGCAATTATGGCATACATGGGAATAAATCTACAATAGTATCCACAATGACCCATAAACACTTGCACCTCCTTCATATTTTTTGGTCTTGGAAGCTCTAGGATTACTTTAATCTTATCCTCATCATTGGAGATTCCATTCCTAGATACAATGTGTCCTAGGATTTTTCCTTGTCTTACCATAAAGATGCATTTCTTAGGATTCAGGCACACTGTATATTGTCGACACTTCTAAAATATCCTTCGCAACTCCAGAATGTGCTCTTGTCTCAGACCAGAGTATGTGCATAAGTCATCTACATATACTTCCATACTCTTCCTTAGAAATTCTTTAAATACGTGACACATCAACCTTTGGAAAGTAGCAAGGGCATTCGTGAGTCCAAAAGGCATCACCCTAAAAGCATATACTCCCCACTCAGTTGCAAATGCGGTCTTATGTTGGTCCTCTATAGCAATAACCACTTGGTTGTATCCAGAGAATCCATCGAGGAAGCTATAGACTTCCTTACCTGCGACTCTTTCCAAGTGATGATCAGTGATAGGTAATGGCTAGCTATCACGAACTATGGCTGAATTTACTTTCTTCAGGTTAATACACACTCTTAATTTCCCATTCTTTTTGGGTACCACCACTAACAGTGACACCCATTCCGTGTGTTCTATCTCATAAATAAATCCGACTGCTAATAGCTTGTCTATCTCCTCCTTAATTTTTGCTGAATAGACATCATTATATGTGTAAGGGCGTTGCTTCGACAATTTTGCATCAAGTGTCATTGGGATTCAGTGAGAACATATCGATGGATCTACACCCTTGAGGTCCTTGCCGGTCCATGCAAACATGTCCGGATACTCTCGAATCAATCTTATCAATTCTTCTTCCTCTTCATGTGACACATCTTTCCCTATGTACGTACATCTTTCTTCCCCATCTTCCATGGTCAGTATTACTTTCTTCGTTTGTTCTTTGTTGTCATATGCTTCTCCTTCTCTTGCCTCACTTTTAGGCATCTGAATGGCTATCTTCCTCTCCTCTACTTCATATCTCTTGAAGTGCTCTAGGACTTCAAACAAGTCCTGGGTTGGTTCAACTTGATCTAATTTTTCTTCCTTGTTTGGTCCTGTCTGAGCCGCTTTTATTGCTAACCTTGAGTGTTCCTTCTTTGTCGTCCGCTTGAATTGCTTCTAAATACCGTTCCTCTGAATCAAATTTTGGTTCCATTTCTATGCTTTCGTACTCTTCCTTCCATTCGTTTTCTAGTACTTCTTCTGCTTCTAGTTCCTGAAGAACTACCATGTAAAACCTTACATCATAACCTTCTTCGTCTATGCATCCATTCATGGTCAATACCTCTTCATTTACGCACACATCCAAGGTGGCTAGAATCTCCATCCAACTGTGTGGTTTGAAGGCTTCATCAGGGAAAACTTGAGGCATATACATAGGATCCTCTATGGGTCGATAATTTTGATGTCCAATAGGCCATATTTGAGTCTTTTTCTCCTTTCTCTTTGCTTCCTTACACATCCATAGTTGAGCAACTTCGTGCATCCATGATTGGTCGCTTGAACCTACACTATGAATTGACAAGTCATCCTCTTCCTTGTGTATGGGATTCCATTGTAGTGAGGGTATGTCCCTATATGAGAATGTATGCAAATTTATCTTAGTAGTAGTTCCTTGATGTTGCACATATAAAGCGTCTTTTCCCTAGTCTTGTACTACCCTGAGTTGTCTCATGAATGGTCTTCCTAGAATCATCTCATAGTTATTCACTTTTCCAAATTGACATATAGCTAGTGTGTGCTCAAACTCCACTCTGTAGGTAGTTAACTTAATTTTCTCCAGTATCTGCTAATTGAAGCTTCATATGTGTTGGTTGCATGGTTGGCTTTCCCCATTTCTCCCAAATCTCTTTGGTGGCTATGCCTACACCTGCTCCTATGTCGAGAATGGCTTTAGTCTTGTATCCATTATATCTGATGGGAAAACATGTATTACCCTCGTCTCCATCACGAAATTCTCCTACCCTATCCACAGGGATTTGTATAGTAGAAGGGGCTTCAATTTCCTTATTTTCCTTTTTATTCTCCTCGTTCTCTATTTTCAACTATCTCACTAACTATATCCATATTTGCGGTTTGACTCATAGTAATTCTTCCATTGTCAACTGACATTGTACCTGAGTCTTCTTGAGTTCTACTAGATTGTGAGAGGTCTTACCTGAAGACTCATTTTCCTTCTCTCGCACTGTGGGATCATGGATGATTATTGATCATTTCTCATATTCTCCAATGTAGTTCGGTAGGGTAGAAATGTTGTGTACTTCTTCCCTGTTTTGGTCTAACATGGAAACCTCTTCATATACTTCATCCAAATTTGGAGTTGGCTGGTCTTCCTCAATGTCCCATTCCTCAAAGGGTGGTCTAGAACTCCCATTCTTTTTCCAACGGTCTTCTTGAATTTTAGCCCACAACTGTGTTGGCGAGTCAGCCTCTAGTTCACAGATCATAGGAATTGATTTGCGCTGAGTTCTCCATTGCTCTTCCTTACTATCTTTCTCTTTAGGTGTAACTATGGGTTTTAGTTTGTTTTCTTCCAAGCATTCCTTAAATTGATTCTCAGGCATTCTCGTCTCTGGGAGGACTAGGATAGACTTCTTTAGAGTGGCTTGGGCTACCTCTATAAGCTTTTTGCATATCGCAAGTCTCTCCTTTTCTACCTTGGTAAGCTTTCAACCACATATCTAGGTCATTAGGTCTTGGGTCTGGTAAGATTGATCCTGGCTTGTCTAGTTCCTCTGTATGAGATGTAAGTGGTGTATCCTCTTGTATTTCCAGTTTCTCACGTTTCTTACCATCTTTCATATTCTTCTTATCCTTCTTAGTTTTGTTTTTCGTCCATTTGTTTCTAAGTTGCTCCCATCTGTGTTTTTCAGTGGTCTCATTCACTTTTTAAGCACAATTTCTTAATTTCAACTTCCCTTTTGCTCCATCATCTCCCTTTCTTCAAAGTTCGTGATTTCAACTTCCCTTTCATAAAGCATGTCTTATATTGATTTTTATTATTGTCAATATGTGATGGGGGAAGTATTTCAACCCAAAAATTTGAAGTGGATTGTGCACGAAGACTAAAACTCAGAGTTTGAAGTAATCAAAATGTACTAATCGATGGATATTCAGACTTGTGGCTCCGATGGATACTGAAACTTGTGGCTCAAATGAAACGAGAGCGACAAACTTAAAGAAGCAAATTCACAACACTATCAAAGCAATAACTTGTGCTCTAGCAGATCAATGCAAAAACTGTATAGGGAGTTGTCAAACTTCATATGAAGCTTGTACTCCAAAGTTTGGACTCTCTATCGCGATAGCCTCCATCGCTCACCGCAATAGCCTTAAGTTATTGTCCTTGTGTTCCACTCAGATAGCCTTAGCTCCTCGTGATAGCCTTAACCTTCCAAGTCTCGAGAATCTTTCATCTATCATGATAGCCTCAACCTTTCAGGTCCTGAGAATCTTGCACCTATTGTTCCCTTCGGTCATTTCTCTTATTATTACTGATGCCCATTCACCGTTCTTTATGTAGGGAGTGCTGGTCTTGTTAGTTCCATGAAAATTAAGAAGTTAGAGAGACAGAAAGGTTTTTTTTTCAAATGGAAGCTTGTCAAAGACAATTGTACAAGTGAACAGGCCTAGCACCCCCTGGATCCCACAAAGCAGGGGTTTCTTAAAACTTACTAGAAGACATTACAAAGAACATCGACGGCACTTTTGTCCCCCGCATGGGGGGCCCACTTAGTTTTAATTTAATAAGATTCTTTGCTTTATAATCTAAAAGACATTAGCCCATGCTTGGACTTGAGTTGAGGTAAAGATCTCTAAAAAATGCATGGGTAAGCCAAGAAGGTATTGATAGTTTTGAGAGCTCTTAAAGATAAAGACTAAGCCTTTATTCTTGTCCGAAGTCAACAATACTTCATCAAGTTTGACAAGGTTTGTCCAAGAACTTATGATTGGAACTACTATGAAGTTTTCCCAAGTATTCGCAATAAAGCTCATGTATGACTCATGATTGTAACCTCTTTAAGCACAAAGTCCTCAGTTGGATTAAACTTTGGAATCAAGATTTTCTCAAGATCAAGGCATAGAGAGGTAAAAGGGTCTAGAAATACCCTAGATTTTGAAGTTTAAAGTTCTTTGCAAGACTTAGTAGGTGTATAAGTAGACAATAACACCTTCATCTTAGCTCTCAATATTGGTGCCAAGAAGGGTTCGAGAAAGGATCATTAGAAATGGTCATGAGAGTAGGATATATTTTTGTGGATTGTAGAAAGCATTAATTGGTATAGGATAGTGGAATGCTAACTCTTTTTGAGAAATTTTCTTTGATGGATACAAAGGAAAAGAACTCAAGATTCATAAAAAGCATCAACTAGGCTATCTTGTTCATGTGAAAGTGCATTAAGGAAATGTACTTAAACCACTAGAAATGATAAAGAAAGGAAGGGGAGTTTCTTTTTCTCACATTCATATTGGAATGGAGTTTATAAAACTTTGCCATCTCGAAATATTGAATGAAGTTCGCATTCAAATGTTTTCAAGTTTCTAAGGTAAACCATGAGATTGTGAAATGATCGTATGAATGAATCAAAACTTAAATATTAAGTTAGTGGTAATGCCTTGAAATGTGAACATTCGTCTAAAGAATTTAAATGATAAGGTACTCTATAAAGTTATGTTTGGACTTTAGGATAAGTTTCACTCACACATCAATGTGAATATAAAATAGGGTGGTATGGAACACCAAATTTTATACTCAGATTCATGTAGGAAAGATGGTATAGGACATTAGATTGTTAGAGGATAAGTGTCATTTAGTCCAAGAATGAATCTTGAAGCAAGATTGGATCGTGAGGGGAATCAAACGTTTAAAGATAAGTTTAAATTCAAGGAGGATAAAAGCATGATCTTACAAAACATTTTAAGATAAAGTGTTTTACAAGATACTTCACAAATATTGATACATTTTAGGAGAAGTAGGACTTTTAAATGATCTTTTGAAGCAAGGTTCAACTGACTACACCAAACACCAAGCCCCTAATGTAATTGGGTATATTCAATCCCTTGACTCAAAGTAATGCACAAGAATTGTATTCCCAGTAAGGAGTCATAAAGATTGAATAAAGGAATTAAATTACTCTCAAGTGAAGCATTATTTTGAGTAAAATCTCATCGATAGAACCTTAGTGACACAATGATGTTGGATACCATACTAGTATATTTTGGTTGGATGTTGTTTAGCTTTACTCCATCAATCTTTTCGAGAATCCATTTTTCTCTTAATAATAGATAAATTTTTTCAATGACTTGTTGAAACAGATCTTTGAGAGGTTGAAGTCTTGAGCCACCTAGAATCTGACACACATCAAGTTCAAGTTTGAATTGGTTGCATAAAGTTTTAGTTCTTTCTTTCTGCTTTCCAAATCTTTTGGATTTGACTTGGATAGAATATCTGTTTCTTTTCCCAAAAGTCCTGGGTTAGTTGGTTGGAACATAGCAAATATATCAAACATTCCAGATAGATTTTATGTACAAGAACCCATTCAACCTTCAAAAGATGCTTAGTCTCAATTTACTTATTTATTTGAGTTTGTTTCAAGCTATCTAGCATGTACAATGACTTTCATAGAGTTGAGTATACTGGAAAAGGGTCGATCTAGATTGACATGTCGATTGCGATTGATAGCCCTCATGATTGACACCATCAACCACAACAGACTTTTTCCATCACGATTGATAGGCCACGATGGATACTTGTGTCCATTATGATTGACAACCCTGTTTATTGTGATTGACATGCATTTTCGTCCTAAATTTTAGGGTTTTGTAATTTTCAAATCTTGACAATTTTGGGCATACCTTTCAAGCAATTGGTGCATAATGAGGCCCTTGAGAAACTAATTCGAAAGATCTTGTTTGCCTGTTAGCGTGTTTTAACCCTGTTTTAACCCCAGAACCTTGAATTGTCATAACTTCTTAATATGAACTCTATTTTATATGAACTTATAGATAGGGTATTTTGAAGTTGACCTTACACAGGGGTGAAGAGTTGAGGGATCTCTAAGGGAATTTTCATAAAAGCAAATCAAAATTGGGTCTTTGTATTACATGAATGGATAGGGTTTGTTAAGTCAATTCAATTGAAATCTTGAGCTAACTTTGGGACTCTTATAGGTCTATTGAGAGCATCGAAGGGCATCTAGAGCACTAGCATACGGCAAGCTTGAGAACAGGGTTCTTGAGCACCCAAGAGCAAGGGATAAGCAATTAAGGTTGGATCATTCTCAACTCCCTTTGTCAATTCCTAGCTTAGGCTAAGTGTGAGTTATGCTAGAAGTAAGTCAGGGTGACGATAGGCACCTATCAAGTTGAAGACTACTTAAACACTCAAGTTCAAGCAAAAATATAATCTCTTTGTGATCGATAACTTTAAAGGAAAGAATCTAACATGGTATGATCAACTTAAAGTGCAGATTTTCACTCAAGTATTCTTGGCAACGTGATATTAGACAAGAGCATAAACATGATAACCAACTAAAAAAGAACCAAGTGATTGATACAAAGTGATCTGCAATGAGGTTGTACTTGGCATAAAATTAGGGTTGTTCAATCAGGCATATCAACCTTATGTGATTCACAAAGTTTAATGCGAGATATTTCAGTAGTTGTAAAAGAATTAAGTAATGGAAATAAAGATTGAGCATGGAAGTCCTTGGAACCTTGTGCAAAAAAAGGGAATGCAAGAGTAATCACCGCCTCATTGTAGGGAGAATCATGTGGCATTCAATTCTTCGGTATGGATGAGGGACATCATCTATGATGTAAGACTCCTTTGAAAATGAACTCACAATGTCAATGAGATAATAATCTGCTATTGAGAAACATTCTTTCTCTAAAATTCATTTGGAAGCAATCATTCATGACTACTCACGCTAGACCTTTCCTTTCTATGTTGCCCTTGCAAGACTTGGTTCTCTCAAGTTTTCTCGGTTCCTTTGGGAACACAATCGAGCATCAATGCCACAATGTCCAACCTTTCAAGAATCAATGTTCTTGAGAGCCTATTTGGAGGTTATCAACTATGGAGAGGAGGTAGTTTTGTGTAGATATCCCAATGGTTTGAGGCAAGCAAAGAGGCATAGGACTCTCTTCTCTCTCTTTCTCTCTCTCTCTTACTCTTTGTCTCTCTCTTTCTCTCTCTCCCTTACTCTTTGTCTCTCTCTTTCTATCTCTCTCTGTCTGTATCAGAGAGTTGGCAATAGAAGGTTTATTACTTAAAATTCACATGACTTTCTAGATCTATAGCTCTACATTGGACTCTACTAATCCATTGTTTTATAGTTATATTTCAAGATCTTACATTTTTATAGACTCCTACAATGTTCTTATTTAAAGATTTTACATACAAGGTAGTATAAAGTTTACTAGGACAAAATTAGGTTTACATAGAAGGATTGTCAAAAGGGGATAAATATCAATATAAAATTGGTGACACATCTATAGAGTTTCCCTATTTAAGTCATCATAGTCTTTTGTATGTTAGATTTTACCTTAATTGTTGGATGTGTAAACTTGGAGCGTGGATACCTTTACAAAGCTCCAAAGGATCTTTAGTTTCATTTGACGTTAATGTAAAGTTACACAACAATGATATGGAGATATTTTTAGTTAATCAACATTGGAACTTGGCTAGCTTCAGAGAGAACTTACTCATCATGGGATATGATGAACTTCATGATGTGAGTTTTTTTTTTTGGGATGAAGCTAAGATTTGAATTTCATATATATATATATATATATATATATATATATATATATATATATATATATATATATATATATATATATATATATATATATATATATATATATATATTTGATCATTATTGTTCATGAATTTCATAATGTTTTACTCTATTATGGAATTTCAACAAATTGGAAAGAGATTGGAAGATAAATTCAAGGTCCTCATACATTCAAGCATGGATGGGAATAAAATTTCATTGTTATAGCTCTTTTGTTAGATTTTAATCGTTTTTTATGTAAATACAGTGCAAAATTTATGTACAAACCTATTTTTACAATAAAAATATTTTCCCATTTGACTCTGAAAGATTATTTCAACATTCTACGTATATCATTTGATTTTTAATATTTTGTTTATGAGAAAAAACTTTATTGTTAACTTTCTTTGTTGTGATGTCAACTGTGAATTTTCACTTTCTATAAGTCGACTTTGTTTATAATTTCTTCAAAGAAATAACTTCTGTTTTAAATTTTAACAAGTTTTCTTATGTTAAAAAGTGGGGCAAATCACTTAATAATCGGAGCAAAACTATAAATAGAAGTTTTTTCACTTTTGCAACAATGAAGAGAGCAATAAAGCACTAGATTGTATGCTTGTGAGCTATGGCTTCCACTTTTGTGACTCTCAAGACCCCATACAAGAGGTTTATGGAATTCTTAACGAATTATAATTATAAAGGTCAACAAGACCTGTATGATCTTCTCTCCAAGTATCCTAATCTCCACGCTATCATGGAGATGAACCCAAATGTTATGGAAGATATACTTGAATATATGTTCTTATTTTGTGTTTCCCTATCAACATCCTAGCATATGATGGGAGAAAGGTTCCTTGTGACCTTCTCCTCTATATTCACAAAGGTGATGAGACATTTGCAAAGCATTTGAAGTGGTTTAGAGTGATTGTAAAGGAAGCAAGGGACACCCTTGATGATAGAGTGCCACTAATTAGAAAATTTAATAGGAAATGCAAGATGAGTGCAAAATACCTATCTTTCATACGTGCTACCATTTTTATTGTGAATGAGGAATCAGATTCGGCTCCTCATGGTATCCCTAATCTTCTAATAGGTGGGTCTCTTGATTATAAAAAGCAACCACCCCAAGCACTCTTGAATGTCCTATTAGAGAGAGAAGGAATCGAAACAACTTATTCTTAGGGATTAGAAGCTTTTTCAATGGTTTCTTTTGAGGGACAAGAATATTTATTTTTGCATGATGTTGAAAATGAGTTCTAGTTATGGCTCGATGAATGTCTAACTCTATTTTTTACCATGTTGGAGTGCCCTTTGCATAGTACCTTTAAAGTATTGGAGAATAAGTGTTTTACATTTGGTGACTCATTAGCAGACACAATAAAATTGGTTTTTGATAACATACATATAAGTGAATATCAACAAATTGCTAAAGAAGAATTCGATAATGCAGTGTGCTTACATAGATTCACAAGGGATAATACAAGATGCCTTTTTTTATACTCGAACATGGTGTAATATTATAATCCACTTCCTTTATTAAAGAATATGAACAATTTGTTTTGTTGATCACAATCCAAAAGGACTCACATTATCTAAAAGTGTGAAATGTAAATGCAATGGATCACTTTGGCATGATTTCCATTTTTAATTTATATTCTTATATACAACATACGTAGCTCACACATGTAGTCTTCCATTCGTTTACCTATTCTCTTCAAACCACATCAAAGTTTTGCAAGTTCGCTAGATCCACACATGTATTAGGTGGGAACTTTCTCAAATCTCTTCATAATTCTCTATCTCCCTATGGATATCTTCTATTGATTAGCTCCATATTCTAGATACAGTTTGCATTAACCAAATTACTTTGAAATGGTACATGGTCATTTGAGCATGCATGATTGGAGTCATAATCAAGGAAAACTATAATTGAAGCCATTATTTCTTATTTCCTTTATGTCCACATGTTGTTTCCTCTAGTAAAATCTTTTGTAGCATCTATATATCCACCTTTCAACTTAAGAATCATTGTATTCACCTACCTTTCTATCTATCTATCTAAACCCTAAAACCTAAACCCTAAACCCTAAACCCTTGACTCTAAATCATAAACCCTAAATCCTAAACCCTAAAATTGACACATTAAACCCCAAACCCTACAGCCTAAACCCTAAACCTTAAACCATAAACCCTAAATCCTACACACTAAACCCTAAACCCTAAAACCTAACCCCAAATAATTAATGCAAAAACTAAACCATAAACCCAAAAACCTCAACCCTAAATGCTAAATCCTAGACCCTATACCCTAAACCCTTAACCCTAAACCCTAAACCCTAAAATCTCAACACTAAACCCTAAATCCTAAACCATAAAGCCTAAATCTTAGACCCTAAACCCTAAATTGTAAACCCTAAACCCTAAGCCTTAAATACTTTACCATAGAATCCTAAAATCTAAACCCTAAATCCTAAACTCTAAGCTCTAAAAGCTAAAACATGAGCCCTAAATCCTAAACCCTAAACCTTGAAACCTAAACCCTGAATCCTAACCCCTAAACCTAAACCCTAAATCCCAAACCCCAAACCCTAAATCCCAAATCCCAAACCCCAAATCCTACACCCTAAAGCCTAAACCCTACATCCTAACCCTAAACCCTAAACCCTAAACCCCAAAACCCTACATTCTAAACCCTAAACCTAAACCCTCAACCCTAAACCCCAAACCTTCAATCCCAAACCCTAATCCCTAAACCCTAAACCATAAACCCTAAACCCTAAACTATAGACCCTAAACCCTAATCAATAAACGTTAAACCCTAGAACCAAAATCATAAACCCTAAACCCTAAACCTCAAATCTTAGACTCTAAACCCTAAACCTCAAATCTTAGACTCTAAACCCTAAACCCTGATCCCTTAACCCTAAACGCCAAACCCAAAACCCTAAACCCTAAGCCCTAAATATCAAACTCTAAACCCTATACTCTAAACGTCACCTAAGCCCTAAAACCTAAACCCTTAACCCTAAACTCTATAACCTAAATCATAACCCTAAACCCTAAACCATAAACGCTAAACTCTAAAACCTAAACTCTAAAAACTAGACATTAGATCCTAAACCATCAATCCTAAAGCCTAAACGCTAAACTCAAAACCCTAAATGCTAAACCCTAAATCCTAAACTCTAAACTCTAAACCTTAAACCCTACATATTACACCCAAAACCCTAAACCCTACGATCAAAATCATCAATCCTAAATCCTAAAACCTTAACCCTAAACCCCAGACCATAAACCCTAAATCCTAAACCCTAAAGCCTAAGTCATAAACCCTAAACCCTCAACCCAAAACCATGAACCCTAAGCCCTAAACCATAAATCTAAATCCTAAACCCTAAACTCTAAACCGTAAAACCTTAAGCCCTAAAACCTGAACCCTAACTCCTAAAACCTAAACCCTAAACCTTAAATCTCAAACCCTAAACCTCAAATCTTAAACCCTAAACCCTAAACCTCAAACCCTAATCCCTATACCCTAAAGCCTAAACCTAAAGCCTAAACCCAAAGCATTAAACCTAAAACATTAAACCTAAAGCCTACACCCAAATCCCAAAAAACCTAAACCCTAAATCCTAAACCATCAACGTTAAACCCTAAACTTTATATCATAAAACCCTAAACCCTAATCCCCAAACTCTAAACCCTAAAATACCAAACCCTAACCCGTTAATGTTGAACCCTAAACTCAAAACCCTAAACCCAAAACTCTAAACCCTTTACCCTAAACCCTAAACCCTAAACCCTAAGCCTTTTAGATGATTCTCAGCATTGTACATTTAGATGATCCTCCCATCAATAAAAATGAGGTTCATAAATTCAAGTATGTATTAGAACTTACTACATATAAGAATATAATCAAAAGAGTAGATGTAGATAAGCTACTTAAAAATCTTAGAAGTATCTCTGAAAATGGTTTTAACTCATCCGAGAGTGATGGCTTAGGACCATTTTGAAGTGGATTGATGTAATTGAATATATATGTGAATCAAACATCTTTTTTTATTATGGTTTTAAATGTATATATTATGTTAATAATATATAGTTGTTTCTTTCAGTTGAAGTGTTATGGTGTTGTGATAGTATGGATTGTAATGTATAGTGATGATGTGGATTTTAATAATTAACATATACAAGGATATGATATGGATTTTAATTTGAATGTTATGATGTGGATGATATTGATTTAATGGTAATTCAAAGATTATGATATGGGTTGATATAGTTATGATGATATGAATTGCAAAAGTTGAGATGTTTAGTGCTATAATGAGGATTTTAATTCAAATGTTATCATGTCGATGATATGGATTTCAAAGGTTATGGATTGATATAGTAATGATGATATGGATTTCAAAAGTTAATATGTGCAATGATATTATATGGATTTTAATTCAAATATTATGATGTGGAAGATGTTGAATGATTTAGGATTTTGATTCAAATCTTATGATGTGGAGTGTCGTGATCATATTGTATGATGAATGATCAAGTGTTATTTTATTATTTGATATATTGGAGTTTTAGAAGTAAAAAATTAAAAATTCCAAATACGAATAATCAACCTAATCATGTTAGATCTCAAAGAATTTTAGATGAATAAAATAAAATCTAAAATCTTTTCTATCTTAAATATTTTCATTTTAAAAGACTTTACTCTTAAATATTTTCGATCTAAAATGTATTCAATCTAAAACATTTTCAATCAAAAACCTTTTCAATCTAAAAGCTTTTCAATCTAAAATACTTTCGATCAAAAATATTTTCGATAAAAGAAATTTTGATCGAAAGTGCTTTTGATAAAAAAAATCTCTGAATTGTCGTGCAAAAACTATTCGGACTTGTCCGAATAAGCTGATGTGGCACCAAAAAATTCGGTCCAATAATAAGGGGTCATCAAAAAATTCTGTAATTATTCATGAATAATCGAATTATCGAATAATGAATAATGCAACCTAGCTTGTCATATGAGAAAATTCTTATGAAATGGTATCAAGTTTGCCATATTTGATGTATCCAAGTGAAAGTTATGAGTCATCCATCTTGTGATCACATACTTGAAAAATTTATTATCCAATGATGATCACATACTTGAAAAATCCATTCTCCAATGATGTGACAATACTTCATGTAGTGCTTTTGTTCGTGTTGGATCTGTCGATGCTTATGAGGATGCATGTGGACTGAGAAGACTTCAGTGAACTTCAACTATGGAAGCATGGAGATACGCACCACCACCCTTCAAACGCTATGAGGATTCATTGGGCATTGTAGAGTCCAAATGGAAAATTTTCCGTACCATCAATCAACCTGAATTACAAGTTACACTCTCACACACACATACACACGCATATACACCTTTACACACATGCACACCTATATATATATATATATATATATATATATATATATATATATATATATATATATATATATATATATATATATATATATATATTCACAAACTAGAGCAGGACACAAGTCACGAGGACACAAGTCATGAAGCCATCCCTTGAGATATCTTCTGGGCCAATAAATGTACTACCTAAGAATGTACGTACTGTGTTGAATGTCACATGTTAATGGGTTCAACATAGAGTTATTGATTAACATAGAGCAAGGAAGTCCATGGATTAGCTGAATTCGTTGGGACTTTTTCTTGTTCAGGCTAGGTGGGGGTTCAACACCTACACAGGCTGTAGTTGGACACTCCTCACCCCAAGTGGTGAGATGTTAGTCAAGCTCTTCGGGGGATCATCGGGGCTTCGGGCTACCCAACTCAAACTAGGGTTTTCACACTACCTAGTTCAAATGAGTTCTCTCGTCTCGTCTAAGGTCCATCTCTTCCCAATTTCTACATTAGTGGACCTTCAGGCTTTGTATCTTCATAGTTGGGAGGTCTCTAACCCCTGCTTTGTGGAATTTGAAGGGTCCCCTCAATACTATACCCACCTTTCATCCTACTTTCGAATTAATTGAATCTTAAGTAGAAGAGAAGACCTCAATGATTGAACTTCCTTTGACAAAATAGACAACAGAATGAACTCCATGTGCAAAACGTATGAGCTATTACATTGATTTCTTGCGGATTCTACAATAATTTTATCATGGATTCACCTCAAAGTAAATTTTAGAGGAACTCCATCAATATTCCGATCCAAAATAATTGGACGTCCATGATTTCCAACATCCTTTCAAGAATCATGTATCATAATGGTTTTTATTGTGGTGCGTTTTTTATGGAACAAATATTTCAACACCAATTCAACAATGAAGCATCTTCGTTTCACAACTTCACTCTTTTTTTTTTAAGCTTTGTAGAAATGGCATTGTCCTTCCTTGAGCCGTTGCAACTTCTGGGATATATCAAGCCTTCGATGGTTATCATTCCCACTCATGCCTCTAGTGACCATTTTATGGAGTACGTTGCCTTTTTCTTCTTTAGGATTATTTATTGCCAGCACCTTGGGCTCGCTTGCATTTGAGTCTCCAATTTCTCCCCTCTAGTATTGGTCCTTGAAAGCCATGTTTGGCGATTGTTGGTGCAAGTTGATAAGCTAATCTGCACTAGAGACCAGCTTAGGTTCCTAATTTGGGTGTTTTCCCTTGTCCCTAGGCCTAGGCTCTAGAGTTAAGGGTATGAATGATATAATCTTGTCACTCTGACGTTTCTCTATGCCAACATGTTGAATTTGTTCTTGATTGGCTATTTGACTCTAGGAATCCACGAATATAGAGTAGGAAAAATCCCCTCTCTTTCATCGCATGCTCTAGCTCGCACTCATGGTAGGTGCTTTGCACTTGGAGACAAAATTTAATTAATTACTTTTGACAGAATGAGCTCTTATCAAGAGTAGCTCTACCTCAAGGAAGAGAAGCTAGAAGATGATATTAGTACATGTTCACTATGTCTCCCCTTTTGGGGTGATCTGGTGAGCCTCCAGAATGATCCATTTGTAGAGAAAATGGGCCCATCTAGTATGATGAAACTCTTACTCTTGAATATATCATTGTAATGCCTAAAAGCCTTTGACATTATTATTTTGTAGGCTAAACACTTGGAGTGTGAATGTGAGGCCATATGGGAGCACTATGGTAATCTACCTATGGTATCTTGTATTCATAGCAAAGTGGCAATCTAAAAAGAGCCCATAGCTCTTGGATACTTGTATCAAGCAAGGTCACTCTAGTGATCACAAATTGTGGTCATCCTCTATGTTTTCCATCCCGCATGCTCTACCACTCCACGACATCTACTTAAAGCACATCCATTTGATGCATGGTTCACAAATTCTCTAAATGTGGCTAAATGTGCACCCAATCTAGCATTATAAAAGGTAGAAGATGACATTGTTCTAGCCAATCCACCATGGACAAAGGGAGCATCTCTAGCAAGTGTGTGGATACTGCTAGGTGGGTGAGAGTGTTGAGCTTTACTCCCATGATAGTCACTCTTTGTGTGCTTGAAAAGTATGAAAGCAGTCGAGTAGAGTTTTGGTATGCGTGGTAAATAAAATAGTCGACTATCTTTGCACCTAAGGTTTAGGTAGGTTCCATATTGACCCTCAAAAATCAAACCCTAATCTTCTTTTCAAGTGTGCTTTTCAACTTTCTTTTCATCCTAAAAGCATCAAAAGCTCAGCGCCTTCTATCAAAAGCTAGCATGTTGCTTTTTTGGAGGCGTGGGGCTGTTTTGGTCATACCCTACATAAGGAGGACCACACTTGCCTTTCATATCAATCAATCTAATTTAAGGAGAACTCAAGGAGGACTCAAGAAGGAGGAATGAGGAGGAGTACATGCAAATGTTAAGGAGTAGTCTAGAAGAATCCATGCACATGGTCAATCTGCACCACTTTGATCATTTGACCTATAGCTCAAAATGATTATGGAATGATTTCAAATCCGACCGTGAAGTTGCATGGTCCTCAGTCCATGCTGCCACGTTATGGTGTTAAGGTCATCACGTCCTTTCCATGATCTATGACCATACTTGCTCACAAATAGCTCGACCAAATTTCGGAGTAATTCATTGTGGTTGATAAGCGGTCTCTAGCAAGAGTCTCCAATTTGAATGTTATAGGGCCCACAACAAAGTGAACATATAATATCACTAAACTTTGAACTTTCTTGCTTTGATTCATCTTTGCTCAATTGAACAATATGATTAGGTCACCCACTTAGAGATCACAGTCTTCAAGTTATGGTCATGACCACGCCTTTGCTTCATCCTAACTTCATGCAGGAGTAAAAAACTACACTAGTGGTCTTCCTCTAACTGTCAGAGTTCTCACATTCACTCATCTAGAGATTCTTTTGGGAGTAAGTGACTAGCGATCCTAATATGTGGGCTAGGGATCACCAACTCTAGTGGAATAATCTCTTCAAGTTTGTAGACCAGCTTGAATGGGATGAACCCAACTACCACTTTGTAAGTTGTTCTATAGGACCAAAACTGAAAGGGGGATGTATTAATCCCACTTGCATGGATTTGCATGGATGTTCTAGTAGAAAGTTTTGTAGATTGTTCATCAACACCTCCTTCGTGAACTTAGCCACTCTGTTTGCTCAAGGATAGTATGGGGTTTTGGACTTATGGTTAGTTCGGTAGTATTCCATAATAGTATGGATGAATTGATTGGAAAAATGGTTTCCCCAATCCATGACTAATTCTAAGGGTTCTTTTAAATGAGGGATTGAATCTAGGGTAAGGATCGTAGATATGCTCAATGCATTTGAGTGCCAAAGCACCCAAACCTCCATCCTATGATTGACATAATCTATGCTTCCCAAGATTAATATCTTGTTTGGGTGTCCTTGATCCTAGACTAATGGGTCCAATGAATTACATATCCCATTTTTGGAAAGGTTCTAAAGCCAAGATCCATTACAGATTGAATCCATGAATCACTAAGGGCTCACCGTTCTGGTTGCATGGATCACACCTTTGCACATAATTCTAGATTTTTTGATGCAATTTCGGCCACAATAATATATTATTTAGGATCTGCTTTACTATGCAGATTCCATGCCCGAAGTGACCATCTAACACCCAAGAGTGGGACTTAGCTACCACTATAATTATTTCATGGTTTGATACCCATCATAGCCACACTTTGATGACATCTTTATAATATGAATAACATCATGGTGAAATTCCACATTTGGCTAGCGAGTTTTCACCACATTGAGGGGGAGATTTCATGCCGAAAGTGACTATCTAACAAACGAGAGTGGGATTTTTCTACTACCATCATTAATTCATGGTTTGAAAATTGATACACATTATAACCATAGTTTGATGACATCTTTATAGTATGAATGATTTAAAATCATGGTGAAATTCCACCTTTGACTAGCACGTTTTCTCCGCCATGAGGGGGAGAGGGTGGAGAGCTTGAATCCATTCTTGAGAAAGCCACCATCTCCTTATACCATGTTGTTTTGTTTTGCAGATTAGGTGCTGTGAAGAGTAAATATGGATCTAAGAATGCATGATCTTCCCCATTAGGTGGTTCACTAGAATCGTCTTGACAAGAAGTCCATGATTTCATGGGAGGATCCGTAGTAGTGGACGATGTAGTGCCACCCTTCTTGTGAATCATCCTACTAAGTTATCATACTTCACCACGTACACTAGTGCAGATTGATCCACGTGAAATACAAAATTTTGTATGAATAAGCAGTGCCAAATCTTCTTAATAAAATGTCTAAGGAATAGATACTCTCTTTCCATAATATAATAATTCTTTCTTGCAGGTGGTTGATGTCGTAAATTGGTCTATATCATGTACGAACTACCTTCTACATCCATACGCTCTCTATGACAATATCTAAGGCATCCACAAAGACGTCAAATGGCTGGTTTTAGTTTGAGGCTTGTAAGATTAGAGATTTTGTTAGGGTCATTTTTTATTGTTGGAAGGCAATGTTGCATTTTGTATCCAAGAAAATCCCTTTTGTAGGGTATGTGCTAATTTTTTTTAAGGGATGAGGATCTATTTTAGGCACTATGAATGGCGGCCATGCCACAAAACTTTTCTTAGGAATGGGAACATCTCCTTGGGATTCAAAGGGATTGGTTCTTGCAAGAGAGATTTGACTTCATCCATGTCCACAAAAATGCCTTCTCGTGAAATGATATGACCTAATAATTATATGCATCTTACCCTAAATATAGACTTGGTCACATTTAAGGATACATGAGCTTATCTACACTAGGCAAAGCATAATGGCAAGTGCTCTAGGTGTTGGTGTGTCCACTATGAGATAGAGAATTCATCTAAAAAAATGGACATGATGTTTGTCAAGTAATTTGAAACAATTTACTACATGTAGCATTGAAATGTACTCAACACATTGAATCCAAACAAGTCAATTGTTGACAAGGGAGAGATTGTGCCTAACAGAGCCATTTGGATGATTTTTTAGTGAAGAGGCTTTAGACATGGATTTTTGAATCTTTATGCTCCAAACCATGAGAGAATGCACAAACTTCATTTTCATCTCAAATTAATGATGCACTGCCTAGTGTGATGCATGTTGGAGGAGATGGTGGATAGTCACAAGAGATGAATTGGTATAGCTAAAACCTGCTTCACACCTACTACAAGTGATGGTTGGAGAATGTTGTGGGCCTCTTTAGCTAGCTAATAAGCATAAATAATAACCTATGTTTCTTGGAGGATGATCCACTAATGGTAGGATCAAAATAGATAGGGAGAAATATAATTCAAGGTCCAAAACTTGCTATTTTGGTCCACACACATGTTTAGTGTTTTGAACCATTCTCTGAGCACAGCAGCAATTGATTAAACTCCTTTTGGGGAACTCTAACTAGCTTAAAAATCTACCAATCCTAAGTGATATCATAAAAAATGATAGACTTTATGTAGAGAAATGTGCTTAGCAAATCAACCAAGCATCCCCACATTTACAGGCCTTGACAATCACAGACTAGTGAGCAAAGATTGATTAATATCATACGATAGCAAGAGTCATTATTTATGAAACTTTGTAGGATTACAATACACACTACTTGAATCTATCATGCTTTGAATCATGAGAAATGATCCATTATACAATGAGAACAAGCTCTGACAAATTCATTATTCTAATGGAGTTATGACAGAGAGATGAGAATAAGAAGTAATGATCATGTATGTATTAAATCATGTAAAAGTACAATGTCATTGGCAATCAACAGTTGCTCAATGAGTGAGAAGTGAATGAGCTGTGAGCTGAGCTCCTCTTTTCAAAGAAGGTACATCAAATTGATCTTTGAATCTTGAGATACATGCGGGCCTTTCGTATCCTCTTTTTATAGTTTTTGTTGGAGCCAAAGGATTTGAATTCAAATCCAAATCTCTACCTAAAAGTGAATGTTAAAATATAGGATTGATTCCCTCTTGACTCAACTACCAAATGATATGAGATTTTGTGCTTCCTAACTCCTCATGAGTATATTTCAATTTTACCAAAGTAATTGTGAAGCAAAGTTACAAGAGGTTGAACATATGAAGCCTTCCAAGTATTATGCCAATACATCAAGCTTATGTGAGGTGATCAAGTATATAGGCTTGGGCTTAATTGCACCAACAACGCCTCCTCAAGCCTAACATGGTTGGTCTTCATTACTCCTTGATTTCTTGTAGCCCAATCATCAATTTGAACTTATTCATCTTTGTTCCATCCAATGCTTTGGTAAGTATATCTACACATTGTAAATGAGATGATACATAGGATAGTTGAATATCCTTACTAAGCAATTTTTCCCTTCCATAATGATAGTGCACTTCAATGTGCTTAGTCCTTGCATGGTATATAGGATTAGCAACCAAATGAAGTGAACTAGTGTTACCTCCAAAGATAATTGGAGTGTAGGAATGTATCTCCAAATTTGCATACAATTTCTTAAGCCACATACCTTCCTGATTTGCATTTGCCAAACCTCTATATTTTGCTTCTATGGAAGATAATGCCATAGTTGGTTGCTTCTTGGATAACCAAGATATGAGTTTTGAACCTAAAAAAGACAGGTACCGTGAAGTGCTCCTCCTATCATCCTTCGAGCTAGCCCAATTTGCATCACAATAGATCTTTATATCTATTTCAAAACTTAAGGGATAGAACAATCCCTCATTCATTGTAACCTTTAGATACTTAAGCACCCTGTTTGCAACTTCCATATGAGGCTTCCTTGGTACATGCATAAACTGATTCAATGTACTTTTTTCATAGGCAATGTCTACTCTTGTCAAAGTGGCATAATTAAGACTACCCACAAGTTGTTGATAACTTGTAACATCTTCAAGTAGTTCATCTTCATGTGAACTCAGCTTACGATTGAGCTCCATAGGGATACCTACAAAGTTAGTGTTCTCCATCTTAAACTTTACCGACATATCATGTATGTACTTCCTTTGTGTGATGAATATACCTGAATCTTTATACACAAGTTCTAAGCCAAGCAAGTAGGTCAATATCCCTAGATCACTGATTTTGAATTCCTTCATTAATTGATCCTTTACCTACTTGATACCATCAAAATCATTCCCTGTAATAATGATATCATCTACATAGACAGATAAGTAAATGATTTCTGATTTGTTCTTCTTAACAAATAAAGAAGATTCTGCCTTGCTTGCCACAAAGCCTTGGTCATGCAAATAGGTAACAAGCCTATGGTTCCAAGCTCTATGAGCTTGCTTGAGACTATAGAGTGCTTTTCTAAGTTTGCATACATAACCTGCTTTTTCTTCATCTTCAAAACTTGGTGGTTGTCCCATATACACTTCCTCTGAATTATATAAATCCCAGTTTATAGAGGCAGCAAGACTTACCAATACCCTCATTCTTGGCATCTTTGCCACAAGTGAAAAGGTTTCTTCATATTCTACTCCATGTCTTTCGACAAATCTCTTTGCCACTAACCTTGCATTGTACCTGTTTATAGAACCATTAGAGTTCTTTTTAATTTTGTATATCCACCTTGAACCAATTACCTTCATATCTGGCTTCTTGGGAATTAGATCCCAAGTGTGATTTTCCTGCAATGCTTCCACTTCTTCTTGCATGGCTTCTCTCCACTCTTTCTTCTTCCTAACCTCTTCAAATGAAGAAGGCTCTTCTGCCATAAATTTTTTAGTGATGTACACAAAGTGTTTTCTGAATAAAGATGTATCATATCCATACCTTATGGGCTTCTTACTTTCTCTTTGTCATCTCCTTAAAGCTTTATTGGAAGACTTGCTAGATCTTCTAATTGCTTGAATTTAGACCTACCTCTTGACTTCCAAGCTTTGAATTCAATCTACTCCTCATCCTATGAGTTGGTGTCTTCTACTAAGTGTTGATTTTCTTGAGTAAGAGTTGGAAAGTTATTTTCCAAAATCATATAGTAACTTGACTTTCTTGCAATCATCTTTGAACCATGAGTTATTCTCATCAAATACTACATCCCTACTAACTATGAATGCCTTGTTAGTGGGATTGTATAGTCTGAATCCCTTTTGATTCTCATCATACCCAATAAATATACATTTCCTAGCCTTAGGGTCAAGCGTCCCTCTGATTTGTGATGGGATGTGTGCATAGGCAATGCACCCAAATATTTACAATGATCCAATGAGGGTCTCCTGCCATTCCATGCTTCATATGGTGTCATACCATCCAATGACTTGGATGGAAGCCTATTGACGAACTAGATGGCTATGCATATAGCTTTTGACCATAAATAATTAGGTATTTCTTTTCTCATTTAACATAACCTAGCTCCTTCAACAATTAACATGCTCCTTCTCTCTGCCACTCCATCCAATTCAAGAGTATACATGGCTGTTACTTTCCTCTTTATGCCTCTGTCCTATAGAAATAGATCAAACTCATGTGAAAAGTACTCATCACCTCCATCAGACCTGATTCTCTTCAAGCTCCTTCCTGTTTGGTTTTCAACTAATGCCAAATACTTCTTGAAACATGTAAATACCTCATCCTTATGCTTCATGAAATAAAGAATTGTCCACCTGAGATGGATGGATCCCTGTTAGGACCCCACACATGAGTGTGTACAAGCTCCAAATAGTCTTCATGGATGTATCCTTTCCTGTTGAATGGTTGCCTGTGACCTTTGCCTAATTGGCAAGCTCCACATTTGTATATCATGTGTTGCTTGGTCACATTGAGAACGCCAAGCACACTTTGATCCTTGTAAATTTTCTTCAAAGTTCTTTCTCCTATGTGCCCTAGCCTTTTGTGCCATATTTCCAACTTAGATAAGGTTTGATCTCTATAACTGAATAGTGCTATGTTTCTTGTGCCTTCAATTTCAATTTTAAACAATCTACCTGACTTCTCACCTTTGCAAATCCTTTTGAAACCTTGTTGGGGGTCTTCCACATATGCTCCATGCTTAGTGAACCTGATTGGTAGACCTTTCTCTACAATCTGTCCAAAACTAATTAGGTTTTTGGTTATAGTAGGCACATACAGAACTTTGCTCAAAAGATTCATATTACCATCATAAGTTTTGGCATTTCCAATTTGTTTGACTGAGTGTTTAGTGTCATCACTTGTTTGTACTTTATGCTTCCCCTTGGGTTCTTCAAGATCAGATAATAGAGCTACATTTCCTTCCACATGATTGGAACAGGCTTAATCAATTTAGAAGAGATGCTCATCATCTTTACCTTGCATGGATGTCATGTTCATCATGGATGAGTAGAAAGTTTTCTTGATCTTCAACATAGTTTTTGAAGTCCCTTCTTCCTCTAAATCCTCCTTGATAATGTTTGTTGTTGTAGCCTTGATTGTAGTTATGGTTGTAGTTTCCTCCACCATTGTTGTACCTGCCTCTAGATTGTCCATAGCTTCCTCTATGAAAGCCTCTTCCCTTTTGGTTCCTTCTATTTTTGTAGATTTCTTCTATAGTGTGGTTGTTGAGACCACAAATGTTGCATGGTGAATTGTTGTAGGGTCTCTCCCTGCCTTGCTTTCCTCCTCTACCCCTTCCTCTAGCACCTCGTCCTCTTCCTGCATAATTAGCTTGAGAGGTACTAGCCTCTTCTTCCTATTTCTTACTTTTATCTTTATCCTTAGCTTGATTCTTATCTGTATAAAGGGCAGAAGATTGGTAAGCTCTTGAGTTGTCACCATTTCTATTGAGCTGTGTCTCATGGGTGAAGAGTTTCCCCATCAAGGTGTTGAGGTCAGGTATTTGCATATCCATGTAGAGGTCCATTACTATGGTGAAGGACTCCAATTGGTGATCAGCTTTTATTCCATTGATGATCTGCCTCACAATGTGCTCTTCCTCTATCTCTTCTCCAATGCTTGCAAGCTGGTCAGCTACATCTTTCATTTTGGTTACATAATCAACCACTCCTTGCTTTGGTTGGTCTTAAGGGTTGTGAATTCAATCCACAACTGATTCTTCCTAGCTCTTGTGTTTGAGGAGAAATATGATGAAAGCACTTCCTAAATCTCTTGGGAGGTCTTGCAAGTTCGAACATGTGGTAACAAGAAATCAGAGATTGACTTTAGTGAGTAAGATGTGTCAAGAGCATCCTTTGCACACCATGTGGTCAACCTGTCATTGTTCTTCCCTTGTTGGTTGTTGTTTGGTCTTGAAAATTGGCATGTCTTCATCTCTTGAGATGTATGCATATAATCTTCTCCCTTTAAGGTATGCTAGCATCCTTAGTGACCATGCAGAGTAGTTGTTCCTGTCCAATTTTCCAATGAAGGATGGAAATCCAGCTCCCATCTTGATTGTGCTTGCTCTCATGCCACTATCACAGGAGATGGTGGATAGTCACAAGAGATGAAATGGTGTAGCTAAAACCTACTTCACACCTGCTACAAGTGATGGCTGGAGAATTTTGTGGGCCTCTTTATCTAGCTAATAAGCATAAATAATCACATATGTTGCTTTGAGGATGATCCACTAATGGTAGGATCAAAACAGATAGGGAGAAATATTATTCAAGGTCCAAAACTTGCTATTCTGGTCCACATACTTGTTCACTGTTTTGAACCATTCTCTGAGCACAGTAGCAATTGATTAAATTACTTTTGGGAAACTCTAATTAGCTTAACAAGCTACCATTCATAAGTGATATCATAAAAAATGATGGAATATATGTAGAGAAATGTGTTTAGAAAATCGACAAAGCATCCCGACTTTACAGGCCTTGACAATCATAGACTAGTGAGCAAAGATTCATTAGTATCAGACCAACACGAGAGGCATTAATTATGAAACTTTGTAGAACTAAAATAGACACTATGTTGAATGTATCATGCTTTGAATCGTGAGAAATGATCCATTATACAGTGAGAACAAGCTGTGACAAATTCACTATTTTGATGGAGTTATGACAAAGAGATGAGAATAAGAAGTAATGATCATGTATGTAATGAATCATGTAAAAGTACAAGGTCATTGGCAATCAACAATTGGTCAATGAGTGAGAAGTGAGTGATCTATGAGGTGAGCTCCTCTTCTGAAAGAAGGTACATCAAATTGATCTTTGAATCTCGAGATACACATGGGCATTTCATATCCTCTTTTTATAGTTTTTGCCATGGACAAAGGAAACCATCCTGAATCTTAAATTCCATGTGAATCCTATATCTCATGATTCGTCTAGAATTTGGGTAAACTAATCTTCCATTGCATTCGAAACATGCCAAAACCCTAAGATCGACTATCTTCTTGCTTGATTCTAACATCTAGAGACTATGTTTTGAATTGATGACATCATCGATGACATCATCAATTTGTAACTGCCCTTGGAGAACCTATATAAGGAGGGGTTATCCACATTCATAATTACTCTTGCCAAAATGTCAGGGGAGCACTAGATTGTGTTCTCTAACTTCACTAGAAAGATTTAGGAAATACACTTATGATTACAAGAACACCCACATAGGAAGACTAATACAAGAAGATGGATGTGATATAAGACGTCCCACAACCTGGGACCAATAGGTATGGAAAATTGGACTAGAGATGATACAAGAGATCCCACAACCCGGGATCGTAAGTAGGAGACAAGATGTCTAGATTACAAGAACTCCCTTCTAGGAGATGAATTGAATACAAGAAAGAACTTGACAAGATCTCGTACTATGAGATTACAAGAGGACAAGACAGGTTGTCCACGAACTAGACTAGACAGGACTAGAACAAGAAACAAGATAGGAACTGGAACTGGAACTTGGAGAATACTTACTTGGAGCACTAGATTGTGCTCTCTTACTACGGTAGACAAGATTTTGGTAATATACTCTTGATTACAAGATCGCCCACGAAAGGGAAATGATACAAGAATATGTGACTGATACAAGATGTCCCACAACCTGGGACTAATAGATATGAACAAGTCGACTAGAGATGATACAAGAGATCCCACAACCCGGGATCGTAAGTATGAAACAAGATCTCTAGATTACAAGATCTCCCTTTTGAGAGATGAACTAGATACAAGAAAGAACTCGACAAGATCTCGTACTACGAGATTACAAGAGGAAAAGACAAGATGTCCAGGATACAAGACTAGACAAGACTGGAACAAGGAACAAGACAAGAACAGGAACTAGAACTTGGAGAGTACTTACTTGGCGGTCACGACTCCTTGAGCTCCCAAGACTGGTATTAAAAATGAATGTGGCCAACCCCTCCTTTTATAGGTCTTCAAAGGCGGTGCTATGTGGTGGTTACGACTTGATGATGTCATCATGATATCATCGACTTGAAACAAGACCTCCCGATGTCAGAATTTAGCAAATAGATAGTTGATTTGCACATTCTGGATGCAATGGTAGCATTAGTTTCTCCAAAGTCTAAGCCAATCATGAGATATGTAAATTCACATGGAATTTGAGGTTTAGGATGGTTTCCTTTGTCCATGACATTACCTCCCCCTCAAGCGATGAGTTCCACGAGGAGCGGTCACATTCTCTAGTCTCGACTTCATTGGATTTCTCTTATGGAATTCTCCAACCTTGATTGGTTCTCTTTGAAGGTTTCCTGCAGGTTCCCAAGTACGATCACTGATGTCATACCCTTTCCAATGAATAAGGTACTCTGATATTCCTCAGGATATTCTCGAATCTAGGACATGCTCAACTTCAAATTCTTCATGATCATCAATCTCGATAGGTGGTGAACGACTAGGTCTCTCCCCCCTCAATGGTGAAATATGATATGGCTCCAACATGGATACATGGAAAATTGAATGTATTCTCATGGTACTTGGTAGTTGGAGCTTGAAGGTGACTGGATTAATCTTGGCCAAGATGGTAAATGGACTAAATCTTTGATGATATAACTTTGCACAAGGCCTTAAAGTTTGCAAATTGTTTCTGAGTAACCATACTTTATCCTGAATTTGATACGATGGATTCTGGACACAATGTTGATCTGCATAGTACTTATATTGTTCTTGAGCTTTATGGATCTCTTCCTTGACTTCTTTGTGAATGTCCATCAGGTAGTGCCTTGTCTCTGGCAATTGGATTCTTGACATGATTTGAGAGTTGTATATCCATCCTTGGATGTTGTCCATAGTTTGCAAAGAAGGGGGTTTTCTTAGTAGATGCATGAACACTATTGTCATAGGCAAAGTCTGCAAAGGGTAACAACTCAAACCAATCATTTTGGTGATAGTTGCTAGTGCAACGGAGATATTGCTCTAGGACTTGATTCACCTGTTCTAGTGTTTGTCCATCAGTCTGTGGATGATTTGCTATAGATAGTTTAACTTGAACACCAAGGAGCTTGCAAAGACTATTCCAAAAGCTGGATATGACCTGTGGACCTCGATCACTAGCAATATCATGAGGCAATCCATGAAGCCTAAAGATGTATCTGAGAAAACGTCTTGGCCACATTCATTCTCAACCTTGCCAATGCTAGTCTTGGGAGCTCAAGGGATCCTGATCACCAAGTAAGTACTTTCAAGTTCTAGTTCAAGTTCTAGTCTTCTCTTTTGCTCTAGTCATGTCTAGTCTTGTATCGTGGACATCTTTTCTTGTCCTGTTGTAATCTCGTAGTACGAGATCCTTTACAGTTATTTCTTGTATCTAGTTCATATTCTTGAAGGGATTTCTTGTAATCCAGATATCTTGTTTTGTACCTACAATCCCCGGTTATGGGATCTCCTGTATCATCTCTAGTCTAGTTTTCCATACCTATCGGTCTCGGGTTGTGGGACATCTTGTATCGGTTACATATCCTTGTATCATTTTCCTTGTGTGGGTGTTCTTGTAATCATAAGTGTATTTCCAAAATCTTGTCTACTTTAGTCAGAGGGCACAATCTAGTGCTCCCCTGACATTTTGGCAAGACTACCTTCATCAAGACTAGGCACCATGGAGATTATTCATGGAGAAATTTTTTCTGCACTTAAGAGTTATTCAACAACAAGTCCAAGGGATACGAGAAAGCCAACAAAGGATTCAACAACATAATATTCAAGATGTAATCATAGAACTTCAAAGGCAAATCCAAGAGCTGCAGATCATTGTAAATCAATCTTCTTCAAGTATCCCGATGATAAGTAACACAAAGAAAAGTCCAAAATTTTTAGCATCCTTGAGTAATTTTGATGGGACAAGATCAAAGTTTTGAGGATTTGAGCAACAAGTGAAGCTATTCATAAGGATGCAACCAGATAGGTACCTAGATGATGCTTCTCAAGTAGGGCTCATAGGAACTCTATTATGTGGTCTTGCTCTTTCATGGTTTGCAACTATCCTTGAGAAGGATATGGATATTTTGCATGATTTCAAGGCCTTTATTCAAGAGTTCACATCTTCGTTTGGAGATACCAATTGTTTACGTGTTGTCGAAACAAAGCTAAGGAAGCTACATCAAGGAAATAGGCCTGCATCTACCTATGCATCAGAATTTAGACAAATCATTTGTGATCTCACATGGCATGATGATTAGTTTATCAACCAATTTCGATGGGGCTTACATGATTATGTGAAGGACCTCATGTTAATCATTCCCAAGGTAATTCCATACCTATTGGTCCCGGGTTGTGGGACGTCTTGTATTGGCTACATCTTCTTGTATTATTTTCCCTATGTGGGTGTTCTTGTAATCATAAGTGTGTTTCCAAAACCTTGTCTAGTGAAGTCAAAGGGCACAATCTAGTGCTCCCCTGACATTTTGGCAAGACTACCTTCATCAAGACTAGGCACCATGGATTCCCTATGCAAGGAGATCCAATCTACCATAAAGGACTTTATCGAACATGTCCAAAAGTTGAAAAGATTGCTACGACAAGATGATCGATCAATTTCAAGCTATTCCTTGAATATCAAGATATTGTTTCATGGAACTACATATCAAGAAGACTACATGGTTAATCAGTTTCAAAGTGGCCTTAATCCTGAAGTCAAATATCTCTTGCTATCCATGCCTCAAGCAAAAACCTTGGAGGATGTTATCAATCAAGCAGTTCAATGTGAGAATTAATTGTTAAAAGAAAGCCAAGTCCAAGAGTCAAAAGTCTTGAATAATGAAGACACTATTCCTCAAGAATGTGAATCAAGAATCTTTGATGCTCAAAAAGTCATTACAAATGATATGGAGTATGCATGTTATGAATATATCAAGAAGGTAAAGGATAAAGAGGACTTCATGTTCAATCAAGGAGGTGTGCTTACTCAACTATCTCCATCAAAGATCTTGGAAACACCACAACATTCCACTATAAGCGCAGAGGATCTATTGCATAAAGAACCCAAGGAATCTCAAGAGACACCCAGTCCTTCACCATCTATCAGGATTCAAGATTATGAAGAATTCAAGGTCGTGCATGTATTAGATTCAAGGATCTCTCGAGGAAGATTGGAATGTCTTATTCATTGGACAACATAGGACATCAGTGATCGTACTTGCAAACTTTTGAAAAATCTTCAGAGAGAAAAAATCAAGGTTCATGAATTCCATAAGAAGAATACAATGAAGCCCAAGCTAGAGAACATGGCCACTCCTTGTGGAACTCGTCGCTTGAGGGGGAGGTGATGTCATGGACACAAAGAAAACCATCTTAAACCTTAGATTCCATGCGAATTTTCTATATCTCATGTTTGGTTAAGAATTTGGAGAAACTATTGCTACCATTGCATCCAAAATGTGCCAAAACCCCAAGGTCGACTGTCTATTTACTGAATTCTGACATCCAGAGGTCTTGTTTCCAATTGATGATGTCATCGATGACATCATCAAATCATAACCGCCCTTGAAAAACTATAAAAGGAGGGGTTGGCCACATTCATAATCAGTCTTGTGGATACCAATCTTGGGAGCTCAAGGAGTCGTGACCGCCAAGTAAGTACTCTCCAAGTTCCAGTTCCAGTTCTTGTCTTGTTCCTTGTTCCAGTCTTGTCTAGTCTAGTTCTTGGACATCTTATCTTGTCCTTTTGTAATCTCATAGTACGAGATCTTGGCGAGTTCTTTCTTGTATCTAGTTCATCTCCCAGAAGGGAGTTCACCACCTTCAGGTGTTCGAGATGTACAATGTTTTCTGGGGTTTTCCAACTTCTATAGGATATTCATCAAAGATTACTCCAAGATAGTGACACCTCTTACCTAGCTTACAGGGAACTCCAAATTCTTATGGACCGAAGAAGCAAAAGAAAGCATTTTAGACCTTGAAATCAGCATTCACTACTGCCCCAATTCTAGTTCATCATGATTCTAGTAAGCCCTTCTTCCTAGAGATAGATGCATCCGACTTTGCCCTAGAGGCCATTCTCTCACAATATGGAGATGATGGACACCTACATCTAGTTGCATATAACTCAAGGAAATTTTCTCCTCCATAAATTAATTATGAAATTCATGATAAAGAACTTGCCATAGTGGACACGTTTGATACTTGGCGTCACCATCTAGAAGGAGCAACTCATAGAGTTATCGTGTATACAGATCATAAGAACCTAGAGTATTTTATGACCACCCGCATCCTCAACAAAAGGCAATCTCAATGGAGTAACTTCTTATCCAAGTTTGACTTTGTCATCACATATCGTCCAGGATGGCAACAGTGTCAATCTGATGCCTTGTCAAGAAGATCTTACCTTGCACCAAAGAAGGGTGAAGAGGCCTTTGATCAACTGGAGAGCATATTACTCAATCCCGAGCATCTCTAGTTAGCAGCTATCTCTTCAAGCCATCATGAAGATTCAACCTTGAATCATTTGATCCGTGAGACTCTAGCACGAGATGAATTGTTTTGTAACATCAAGCAAAAAACTTAAGAAGGAAGAATTCAAGAAGTAAATGAATTCCAAGAGAAGGATGGGTTACTATTCTATAAGAACCTATTGTATGTCCCTCCATGAACTCCTAGGATCCAAGTACTTCAACAATGTCATGACAACCTTGCAGCAGGACATTTTGGAGTGAATAAAACAATAGAACTTATATCAAGGGATTTTTGGTGGCCTCAAATGTGGAAGGAAGTCAAAGAATATATCAGAACATGTGACACTTGCAATAGATCTAAAGTACCATGACATAAACCTCATGGCCTCTTGCAGCCTTTACCTATTCTCGAAAGGCCATGGGCTTCATTATCTATGGAATTCATCACAGACCTATCATAGTCAGATAAGTATGATGCCATTCTTGTTATTGTGAATAGATTCACAAAGATGGCACACTTCATTCCAACTACAAAGGCAATCACAGGTGTAGCCATTGCTACACTTTTTCTCAGATACATCTTTAGGCTTCATGGATTGCCTCATTATATTGTCAGTGATCGAGGTCCACAGTTCATATCTAGCTTTTGGAATAGTCTTTACAGGCTCCTTGGTGTTCAAGTTCAACTATCTACAGCAAATCATCCACAGACTAATGGACAAATAGAATGGGTGAATCAATTCCTAGAGCAATATCTCTGTTGCACTAGCAACTATCACCAAAATGATTGGTTTGAGTTGTTATATCCGAGCATGTGACACTTGCAATAGATCTAAGGTACCACGACATAAGCCTCATGGCCTCTTGCAACCTTTACCTATTCCAGAAAGGCCGAGGGCTTCATTATCTATGGATTTCATCACAGATCTACCAAAGTCAAATAAGTATGATGCCATTCTTGTTATTGTGGATAGATTCACAAAGATGGCACACTTCATTCCAACTACAAAGGAAATCACAGGTGTAGCCACTGCTAAACTTTTTCTCAGATACATCTTTGGGCTTCATGGATTGCCTCATGATATTGTCAGTGATCGAAGTCCACAGTTCATATCTAGCTTTTGGAATAGCCTTTGCAAGCTCCTTGGTGTTCAAGTTAAACTATCTACATCAAATCATCCACACATTGATGAACAAACAAAAGGGGTGAATCAAGTCCTAGAGCAATATCTCTGTTGCAGTAGCAACTATCACCAAAATGATTGGTTTGAGTTGTTACCCTTTGCAGAGTTTTCCTATAACAATAGTGTCCATGCATCTACTAAGCAAACCCCCTTCTTTGCAAACTATGGACAACATCCAAGGATGGATATACGACTCTCAAATCATGTCAAGAATCCAACTGCCAGAGACAAGGCCCAGTACCTGATGGACATTCACAAAGAACTCAAGGAAGAGATCCATAAAGCTCAAGAACAATATAAGTACTATGCAGATCAACATCATGTCCATAATCCATCGTCTCAAGTTTGGGATAAAGTATGGTTACTCAGAAACAATTTGCAAACTTCAAGGCCTTGTGCAAAGTTAGATCATCAAAGTTTTGGTCCATTTACCATCTGGGCCAAGATTAATCCAATCACCTTCAAGCTCCAGCTACCAAGTACCATGAGAATACATCCAATGTTCCATGTATCCATGTTGGAACCATATCAGATTTCACCATTGAGGGGGGAGAGACCTAGTTTTTCACCACCTATAGAGATTGATGATCATGAAGAATTTGAAGTCGAGCATGTCCTAGATGCGATAATATCCCGAGGAAGATTAGAGTACCTTATTCATTGGAAAGGGTATGACATCAGTGATCGTACTTGGGAACCTGTAGAAAACCTTCAAAGAGCACCAATCAAGGTTCCAGAATTCCATAAGAGAAATCCAATGAAGGTGAGACCAGAGAACGTGACCACTCCTCGTGGAAGTCATCGCTTGAGGGGGAGGTAATGTCATGGAAAAAGGAACCCATCTTGAATCTTTAATTCCATGTGAATCCTATATCTCATGATTGGTCCAGAATTTGGGGAAATTAATGCTTCCATTGCATCCAAAACGTGCCGCCTACTTACAATCCCAGGTTGTGGGATGTCCTGTATCATCTCTAGTCCAGTTTTCCATACCTATTGGTCCCGAGTTGTGGGACGTCTTGTATCAGATCCATCTTCTTGTATTATTTTCCCTGCATGGGTGTTCTTGTAATCATAAGTGTTTTTCCGAAATCTTGTCTAGTGAAGTCAGAGAGCACAATCTAGTGCTCCCCTGACAGTTGTTGTTAGAGCCAAAGGATTTGAATTCAAATTCAAATCTCTACCTAAACATGAGTGCTAAAATATAGCACCAATTCTCTCTTGACTCAACTACCAAATGATATGAGATTTTGTGCTTCCTAACTCCGCGTGAGTAGATTTCACTTTTACCAAAGTAATTGTGAAGAAAAGTTACAAGAGGTTGAACATATGAATCCTTCCAAGTATTATGCCAATACATCAAGATTATGTGAGGTGATCAACTATGTAGGCTTGGGCTTAATTGCACCAACAATGCATAGTGTGTGTTGCTGACTTCAACATGATTGAGGCACGAGAGGATAGACAGGGCAATACCGAGATCATGGTTCATGGGAATTACTCAGTTGCATGGGAGATTGTTTTCTTGACATTGAGGCTTCATGATGTATGGCAGCTTGAGGGCTTTTCCATGGAGAGAGATAATATCCTATTCTTGCACTCAAAAATGTGCGTTGGTAGGATGAATTTCTTGGATGGATCAGATGGATTGGATGTATGTGAGTGATGTCTTGGTAGATTGTGGGGGTATTTTTGGTATTGTAGCTAAATCTTGCATGTCCGATCATGCCCCTACGGTTGTTTCTTTTACGAAGAGTGTTGATCAAGGTTCTTTAGTCATGCATATTCTTGAGCACATTGTGGTTGACGAGATATTAGCTAATCATATTGTTGAGATTTGTGGCCCACTTTAGTAGGATGTTGGCATTAGAGTCTAGTCATTCTCTTAGGGGCTTCAACGTATTAGTGCTTTCTTGCATGAGACAAGGACTCAGTAGCTTGCTCAGCTTCGAGAGACTCAGGGATGCCTTCAGTAGGGGATGGCCTCCCTCCAAGATATCCTTGAGAGGCATCCTAATAGTGAGTGAGCAGGTGCACATTGTTTACATGCTGAGTAGGAGCTTCATGATGTGAAGGATTGTCGCAATAGATTTTTCCATCATAGACAGGCCTCTGAGTGGATGCATGTGGGGGATCGAGTTTTTTGTGAGTTCTTCTCTACTACTTTCCCTAGACACTCTCAGAGTGGCATCTACGAGTTATGTGAGGTAGATGGTCTGATGACATCTATGCCTATTGAGATGTGAGCCACAGCCACTAGATTTTGTCATATCATGCCAATTGAGGAGAATACCTCATAGACTGGGCAAGAGATAAGACATTGTTTTTTGAGACATGTGTGCAAAAGTGTGATTCATGAGATGTAGAATGGACTTTTAGCCCCGTTCTTGGGCTACAACATGTTGATGCTTTACGTTGGCTAGCAACAGATAGTTGTCTTGGCAAGGATGGTCTCCTTCTTGCTTTCCTTATTCGCTATTGGGAAATCTTGGAAGAAGGGCTAAGGATTGCCTTCTAGGAGATCATGTGGGGGGCATCCTACATGAGTTTCTCTTTGAGGGGCTGATTTTTCACATCCGTTAGGAGGGGGGAATCTTGATGAGATCATACAGGAAAATTATGATTCTCAACTCAAGCTATGAAATTCTTACAAATGATCTAATTTTAAGACTGTCACCTATGCTTGAGTCCTTGATCCACGTGATGCAGACTGGTTTTGTTAAGAGTCATAGTATCCTTGACAACATCTTCACATTTTGGGAGGCAATTTCCTTAGCTGACATGCATGGTGAACCTCTTGCTATTCTACTTGTTGATTTTGAGAAAGCCTATGTTAATGTAAATAGGGCTTTCTTGTTGGTTGGATCAGTGGGTTTTCCTCAATTTACAGATCTACCCACGACTAGGCATTAGTTGCCAATGGTCAAGGGGATCATTTCAACATCTCTAGATTTATGTGATAGGGTTTTCCCTTGGCTGTAACCTTATTTCTATTCCTCACTAAGGCCATGAGCTCTTATTTTACTACTCAAGACACTATTTTGTAGGGACTTTGGCTTCTTGTTAGAGAGGAGGCACTTTTGGATGCTGAGTTTGTGGATGATACTGTAGTTTACTTGCATGGCCACAAGGCCAATATCTCTAGACTTTAGTTAGCATTGGAGAGATTTTGTGATGCATCGGGTGCAAAAATCAACTCGCACAAATATTGTGGTGCATCCTAGGTGGCTTCCGGGTGCTTAGGTTTATTGGATTCCTCTTGGCACTACCATTCATTACTAAGAGAACTTGGAGAAGCTTGAGGGAGGTAACAAAACGGGGATCAAAGTAATGAATTTTGGTCCATTCAAACAGCATAGGACCAACCCTTGGGCTTTTGGAGAGTCTAATATACCTTATGGGCTTGCAATTAGTACAACAAAACTCATTATATATTTTGGAACATCTATGAAAAATAGTTGATCCAAAACATATGAGTTTGCATAATGACTACCTAAAAAACTTGCTATTTTGGAATGAAACATTGAACTTCAAATGCTTAGAGAAGCTATTGGAAAAAATTATTTTGCAAGAATGTTATACATAGGGTTGAGTATCTAAAATGCATAAGATTACAAACAATAAGCAAGGAATGCTCTAGGAAGAATCTTAACATATTTTTAGGGTTGTGCAAATATAGACCCCGAGACCTTAAATTGGAGATTTCTCATAATCTATAAAACCAAATGCCACAAAAAATTGTATACATCACCTAGAAAAAAAATAACTTTCCAATGAATTAATATCTATAGAGAGAGAACCAACTTCTACAATATAACTATTGTTGAAGATGATGGTGCAGAGAATTGAAAAAGCAACATAATGATGACCAAACGTCTATGTATATTGCTTCAATTGTAAAATACAAGTGATTGAGAGTCTTTATGTAGACTCTTGAAGTGCCCCATGATTTCTTTCACAAGGATTTGAATTCGAATTCAAGCACGCTAGAGTTTGTTGTGATGAAAAACCTATTTTTCCTATAATCTAACAAAGTTAAAGTCAAATTTAACTACTTGAATTTAGGCGATTTGATTGTTTTATTGATTATCAGTCTCACCAAATCTAAACTCATAGAGATTGAGTTTTCCTTTTATCATTTTACAAGAATAAACCTCTTAAACTTTTACATGAGTAAGTGAGCATAGAACATCCTTAGGAAATACCAAACAATGTGCATAAATGTTATATTCTTCAATGGGAAGCTTTGACACAATTCAAATGATGTTTTATATGTAGATCAAATCCACCTCAGGCATAGTGTAAGCTTCATGATCCATTAGCCACCTCGACTACCACATTGGCTTGAAGCTATCGGTTGAGAAGTAGATCACACCTCTCCTCTTGATCATCAGGAGGAAGTTGATGCATTAGAGCACTGCTTTATCCTTGGTTGGGTAAGCTGTGGTGGTTAACTAGGTCCTCTTAGCCATGATGTGGTATATTACCCCTTGCTGGATATTTTTGAGATCTTATATTAGTCAGATCTATTGGCTAATTTAGAAATTTTTGTGTTCTGTGAGAGATGGTAGCCCCGCTCAGGCCAAGGTTGCTTGGCCTATAATCACACTTCCAACGAAGCATAGTGAAGTTGGGATTGTTGATCCCCTTTGTTAGAGCAAAGCCTTGTTGGGCAAGCTTGTCATTTGCGGACTACTCCTAGTCCTAGAGCCTTGAAAGGAGTTTCTTTTTCTAGAGACTTAGCATGTTTGCACCAGCATTTGGTGGGCCTTGGCAGCTTGAGATAAGGTGGATCTTCGCTAAGATGTAGCATGTTGGGTTCTCGAGGAGACCTGAGGATCACTTCCCATGTAGTGGCATCTTTCACTTATTCAACTATTGCCTTGGCATGCATTGAGGAGTACCTCCATCAACCCTTGATCTTGAACCCACTACTTTTTACTAAGAGAGGTTTTATGGTGGGGTCAAGATTGCATGTCTCTTGGGGGGGGGGGGTGACTAGTGGTCGGCAGCATAGTGTTGGTGATTGGCTACAATTGAGGGGACTCATAGAAGAGTAGAAAGAGACACGTGTATGGGGATGTGTGGGGTGTCTCACATGATTAGTGATATTGAGTCTACTATTTCTGAGGATTGGGAGGTATGGACACACTCTCCCCCCTCGCCATGTGGATGGGAGCCTTCACTCATACTTAGATTTTGATCAAGTCTACAACCATGATGTGACTCTCTTCTCTGAGATTGGGGATGTTGGACGCTTGATTATAGTTGTTGAGGAGTCTGAGATCATCTTCTATTGCGCTTTCTAGTGGATCATATTGGTGGGCACTATAGATAGAGCATGGCACATAGACCCTAATCTTGAGGAGGTTCAGAGAAACCTTGATTAGTGCCCTTCGAGGCTTCGGACGCTCAGCCGTTGTCCCCATTGCAGTGGTATAATAGAGTGGTAATGGGGTGACCCATAGTCCTCCACTGGGAGGCCTACTATCCCTTCTTTCAGTAAACTAATTGATAAACCCTTTTTTGGATATTCTAAAAATGACAACCTAGGGATAGAATTATACTAAAAATGAAGAAGGACCAATAATGGAGTTTCTTGTTTTGAATGAGTTATATGCCTGCTACACACCCTCTATCTTGTACTTAATCTAGTGTGAAGAAGATGAATCGCATAAACTATTTATTACAGAATTACTCCATAACGCCACATACGTGCTGAAAAACATCTTCATCAAGGTTTTTACTACCTTTCCCGAGTCTTCAATTATCAATGGATACCTTGAACAATAGCTCGATACCCCAATGGTGTCAAAAGTTTTTGTAGGCCTGTAAACATGAAGCTCACTAGCATTTAGTGGTGGAGATCAATTTTATTTGTGAATCCAAATATTCTACCCTATCCACATGTAGGAAGGAGCCTACATAATTTTATGGAACTCAAGAGAATCTGAAGGACAAAGAAACCACCCATACACATGCACAAATGAAGAGAATCACACGCAAGGCACTCTCACTTGATAGGTATGGGTTGGGCACACTCCAAGAACATCATAGAAGCTCTAAATGAAGAAAGAGATGAAAGTTAGCATCCCAAGAAGCAAGGCGCATAGAAATTCAATCAATGGACTCAAAACGTTACTTAAAACTTAGGTTTTGGTCCTTTATCCCTTTGGACTTGATCCTTTCCACATGAATTTGGCCTAAATTCCCTTAAAAATAAACCTAAATATCAATTAATCACTAATTTGAGCTCTAACAAACATCATAAAATTCTAGAGGGTTGGACAATCACTCCAACAACTCAAGGATTCCTAGCTTTTACAAAAGTGGATTGGATATACATAACCTCTCTTATTAAGGGCGACATTGAATGAAAACGAAAAAACTAGGCATTTAAATAACACGTGATGTATGTTTGGTCCAACACACTTTCAGCTGGTACTCCTTGTATTCCTTGGTTTGGTCCAAGTGATTTTACGTGTATTTCAAGGCTTAAAATTGAGACGGTTGGTGGGCCCGTTCAAGTATAGAAGTTTTTCCTTTCAATATTTAGGTCTTTGTTGTGTATTTTAGCAAGAACTAGAAGTTGCTTTAGACACACAAATACGAAGCTCATTGGGTTTAGTGCTAAGGATCAACTTTATTTGTGTGTCCAAGTTCTTTAACCTATCCAAGTGTATGACGACATGCATATATAAAGCTACTGGAATTCAAGAAAAGTCTTAAGGATAAGAGAAATATCCCACACACACATACACAAATGAAGAGAAAAACACACATATGAAATGCATGCAAAAGCACTCCACTTGATATGTATGGGGTTGGGAAACTCCAAGGACAAGGTCCAAATGAGAAGGAGAAGAAAGTTGGGATCCCAAGCAGCAAGATGCATGAAATTTAGTTCATGGATTCAAAAAGTCACTTAGAACTTAGATTTTTTGTCCTTTATACTTTTATATTTCATGTTTTTCACATGTTTTTGGCCTAAATTCACTTAAAAGAGGCCATAAAGCAAAATCACTATAGAGGTTCCTCTTCAATAGCGAGCACACGAGATTGGAGCCTTTTTGGAAAATCAGAGTCGGGGAAAACAAAAGGGTTAAAAAGTCAAGATTCTTCCACTTTGAGAATCCCACGAAAGTCAGCTCATTTTTGTTTCTAAAGATCAACTTGACCCACGACACCTCCCCATTGTACCACGCATTATTAATCCATTTTGCCGCAAATTTGCTAACCATGCACCCAATATCGAGAATGCCAAGGGCCTCACTATGTGTTGTCTGTATGTGTGTGTGACTGCATGAATGTGTATGTTTATATGTTGTCTATATGTGTGTGTGTGTGTGTGTGCGCGCGGGCACATGAGCGATTGCTCGTGCAGGACACGGATAATGGTAGTTCGAATTTAGCGAAAGGGTAGGCCCAAGACCGAACTTCAAAAGAGAAAAGATGATATTGATAGGTCGAATTTAGATAAAGCAGATTCCGGCTTATATCTTCATCACAAAAACGACAGTGGGGTTCAAGAAATAGGACATGTGAAATAGACACGAGATACCCTGCAGATGGTAAAAAGGCGAGGAGAAGGAGAAAAGGGGGACACATGCAAAATTGTTATGAACATGTGACAAACACGCCAATAAAAAGACATTTGGGAAATGAAATATGACGAATGAACTTGTGACACGTAGGCTGGAACATGACGAAAATTCTTTCAATGTCACAACTCAGAGATGATGTGATCCACTCTTTACATACTCATGTCTTTATAAAATCTTTTCTACCAAAAAAAAAAGAGAGAGAAAGTAAAAGCAGCTCATGCTTTTGAAAAGATTGGCGTATTTAATAGCTTTTTAGGGAACACGTGCAATTTGTCTTAGACAAATATTGTAGTGTCACAAACTCTTCTTTTTATAATATAGTATGATGGAAGATTTTAGCAGATTTTGCGTTGATTGTTTCCATATATTGAGTAATCCTTCTATATATAGGTCTACGTGTGTGAACCATTTAGTGAGTAATCCATTTATATATAGGTGTACGTGTGTGTCAATGCATTGAAAGCCCAAAAGCTGACTACTATGATGTGAAGGTCATTGGTATACATTCATGTGAAGCTCATCACCGTCCATAGATTGGATCAAGGATGACTTCATGATTTGTGTCGCATTATAGTGTGTGTGTGTGTATGTTTAGATATACACGTTCCCTAGTATACGAAACACACACCCACACTATCACATACACACACACTAGAACACTATCACACTCACACACACTAGAATATACACAAGTCTTGACGACACAAATGGAGAAGTCATGAAGACACAAGTCATGAAGACACAAATCTATGGACGGGCAGGATTTTAGGTCCTACCTATGAATGCTAGGATTTTAGGTCCTACATATGATCTTTGGGCTATGAATGTTAGGCTTGCTAATGCACAAGAGCACACCCATTTTGAATGTTATCTCAAGTTTGATGATTCGAATATAACAAGGAAAGAGCTTCATGAACTCAAACTTCAGAGAGCATCCATTGTGGAGAAAAAAACATGTATTGTGGATATGAGACATGGCCTTCAGCTTATGAATGACCCTATGCAACAAGTATTTCTTTTTACCTTTTCGAAGTACCATCGACTTATACTTTGGCCTCTCGACCTACTTGAATCCAATGGATTTGCACTTAGGGAGTGAATCCACTAGCTCCCAAAGTTTCATTATTCATGATATTCGTATTTTCTTGCATGGAATCCCTCCAATTAGGATCATGGAGTGCCACTTCCACATTTTTTGGTTCCTTCCCTTATTATTGAATGAGCTCAACCATGAAGGCTATTTAAAAGCAGCGTCTTTATAAGTTTTTTTTTTTTGTAAAAGCAGCTCATGCTTTTGAAAAGATTGGAATATTTAATAGCTTTTTTAAAGGACATGGGCAATTTATGTTAGACAAATATTGTAGTGTCACAAGCTCTTCTTTTTATAATATGGTATGATGGAAGATTTTAGCAGATTTTGCGTTGATTGTTTCCATTTATTGAGTAATCCTTCTATGTATAGGTCTACGGGTGTGTCAACCATTTAGTGAGTAATCCCTTTATATATAGGTCTACGTGTGTGCCAATGCATTGAAAGCCCAAAACCTGACCACTATGATGTGAAGGTCATTGCTATACATCCATGTGAAGTTCATCACCGTCCATAGATTGGATCAAGGATGACCATAGATTGTGTCGCATTCTAGTGTGTGTGTGTGTGTATGTGTGTTTAGATATATATAATATATACACGTTCCCTAGTATACGAAACACACACCCACATTGACAAACACACACTCTGTGTCTCACACACTAGAATTGGACACAAGTCTAACAAGGAAAGAGCTTCATGTAATCAAACTTCAGAGAGCATCCATTGTGGAAAAAGAAACATGTATTGTGGATATGAAACATGCACATTAAGCTACCTAAAATCTTACTACAAAAACCTTTCATCAAAGGTATTCCACGTAGTTTTCAATTTTTGCATGAAACTTGAGATCACCTCTCCTTCAAGCATCAAATTTTATGAGAAACGTATATCATGAAAACGATTCGCTGTAGTGTACATCTACTGTTTGCATCTCTTGTATTACAATTTCAAGAGTACACAAAGATGTATGTTTTCAAATAACAAAGAAAACTATAGTAACGAATATAAGAAGAACATTTCTGTATGACCTCATACTCTAAGATTGACCACTAAAATAGAATGTGTTCAAGTCCCTTGTGTGACTCCCTCGACCTATCAAGGATGAGGGTTGCAAAGAGACTATCTGGAGACAAACCTTGCATGGGCTTGAAATCAAGCCTCAATAGTAGAAGGGCATGCAACTTAATCTGGTATAGAAATCCATTGTTATTAACACATTTCTCATGCCCTCAACCATCTTCTTCCTTTTTGTTGGAAATCTATCCGTAAAGATTTTTTAAGAGTGCATAGTGTATGAATAAACTTCCTTACGATGATAGATGCAAGAAGAAGAGGGACCCCAAAAATAAAATCGGATTGTGTGTTGGTCACGTTGAGAGTCTTTATATCTTCAATTTAGGAAACAAATTGGTTAACAACTGAATGAACAAGGAAATATATCAAAAGAGACTCCATAAACCAAGATGAAATATGTATAAGCCTTAGGCTGCGTTATGAGGGTTGATTCCTACTAAATGACTTCATCCTTATCGAGGAAAAGAGAACATGTCCACTAGATTTTCTTCAGTTGGAGAATATATTATCTCCATGACCCTATCCTCGATCAAATCATGGCCATAGTGATATTGAAATTCTATGTGCCTGGTAGTTGTGTGGAAAAAAGGATTTTTAGTGATGAAGATACAACTTTGATTGTCACTCTTCAGCTATGTAGCCTGATTTCCTTGTATTTGTGTGTGTGATAGGATACTCCTCAACCATACTTCTTCATGTGTTGTAGCACATGTTGCTTTGTACTCAACTTCAGTAGAAGATAATGTTATAGTCCATTGCTTCTTATTGGTCCAAGAGAAAATCCCATATCCTAAAGAAAAACAATAATTATTTGGTATCATTATATATTGTCCAATCTTAGTCATAGTATCAAGCAAGGGATGATCCTTCCTTGTAGAGAATGCCATAATCAATGGATCCTTTCACATACCTCCCTATTTACATACTTGCCTTCAAATGAGTTAGGCAATGCTTGTGAGAGAAACTACTTAGTACTCCAAAAACATAGGAGATATCTGGTCTATATTGCATAAGAAGATGAGACTTCTAACTAGTTTCCTATATCTTCCAATATCCACTAGAGGTGAAGCATCCGCAAAATATAATGTTGTATTGACTTCCATAGGTCTGAAATATCCTTGCAATCATCCACGTTAAATGCATTCAAAATCTATCTCACATACTTCTATTGAAAGATGAAAATATTTCATGGTTCGTATCATAGTTGAGGGCCTAAACAGTAATTCTTTAAGACTAAGTCTGTTGTTTCAAATTCTAAACTCAAAGCATCTTTTGTTTGTTGAAAAAAAAGCATCATTATTTCATATAATCACAACGTTATCTACGTAGAGTATAATCATAATTTTCTTCCCATTTCTCTTTAGTACATACATGTTAACATTAGAAGCACATCTTTTGAAACTAGGATCGAAGGGATACTTATCCATCTCTTAGTACCATGTTGTAAAGGTTTTGTCTTAGCCCATGTAGTGCCTTCTTCAGCTTACATACCTTTTTCTTTGAATGGGAAACATCAAATTGGGCTGGTTGAGACACATAGTCCTCCTCATTGAGGTCTCCATTTAGGAATGTTGATTTTACATCCATGTGATAGATTGACCATCCTTTATGAGTAGACATTTATTGCTACATGGATAATAGTCATTCTTGCAATTAGGGAAAATGATTCACAAAATTCAATGCCTTCAACTTGTGAATGTCCCTATGCAACAAGTCTTGCTTTTTACTTTTTCAAAGTACCATTAGCTTATACTTTGGCTTCTTGACCTACTTGATTCCAATGGATTTGCACTTAGGGGTGAATCCGCTAGCTCCCAAGTTTCATTTTTCATGATATTCATATTTACTTGCATGGACGCCCTCTAGTTAGGATCATGGAGTTCCTTTTCCACATTTGTTAGTTCCTTTTCCTTATTCTTGACCATTGAGTTGAAATGTTGGATCCAAAACGAATGTTGTTCCATGCAAATGAGTATGCATTTGTGTCCATCTCTTCTCTGCTAATGATACAATCTGTGTTTTCTCTCGTAATGAAAATTGATTAAAGTCTTTTACTTTTTGAATAGCTTTTGATATAATCCAATAAACTTTTCCAATCACAAATTTATCAATATCAAGCATTCATAAAAGTTCCACAAAAGGTTTAGTGATACCAACAATTTTTTCAAGATTACGCCAAAAAATTTATGATTGTATTAGACACGTACATTTGGATGCTGCAACTCGATAAAAAGAATACTTGTCTAGCCATGCCTCCCATCTTCGATCAACAATCATTTCTACAAGAGCTGGCTTAACTTCTAATAATCCCTTGAGTACAATGTAAGCAGTTGCAAATCATGTGGCACAAAAAATCTGAAGTGCTTTATTGGGAGATTTTGATCGGAAGAGCGAATATGAAAATTGATGCTCTCTAATAAATTTTACCACATGATTTGCATCTAATAAGCTTTGTTTAATAAAAGATAATCTACCTATATCTTTCAATAATAAATTTAACGTATGAGTTGCACATGGAACCCAAGTAATGCCTTCATACTTGTTTTGAATTGTAATTCCAGCACTTCAAAAATTAGAGGCATTATTTGTCATTATCGCAGTCACATTCTTTGGACCACCCACACACGATATAGCATGTTCATACACCTTTACAAGAAAAGCCAAAATTTTCTCTTTAAGAGACGTATCAACAGCTTCTAAAAACATGTTTCCTTTTGGACATATAACCATGACATTAATCAATGGTTTCTTTTGACAACTTGTCCATCCATCCAATGCTATTGTGCATCCATACATGGGTACATAATCAAGTATTGTTCACTTTAAAATAGCTTCAGTATTTTTTTTTCACTTTATCTACATACTCTATTCGCATTTTGTTATAATCTAGCATGGTGAAACCTTTTCGTGCAGTTGACATCAAAGCATCTTTGAAAATAGGATTAAAAATAACATTGAAAGGAATCCCACATGCTAAGAATGCTCGAGTCCATTTAAGATGAAGCTCGAGACAATCTTGCTTTTCAAAAGCTACATGTATAGTATTTTGTGATTTATTACGGACAAAGCATGGTGACAAAGTATTAGATCCACCATTTTTACTACATTCACCAACTCCACACTTTTTTTATGTAGTTGGAGAAAATGGAGTACTTGTATCTTGGTTATTGTCATAAATAGTTTGGCAGACTTGAGTAGAAATATCCTGATGATCCTCTACTGTCATCGACACATCTACTCATTCTTGCTCTACACTTGGGCTACTTTGAAAGTGTTGTGAACTACTCATGCTTTTGAATCTTTTTTATGTGATACCTTGAGATTTACATTTGTTTGCATAACTTGCAAAATGTACCCATATATCACTATCTGGATTAGAGCATCCTGCGACATTATTACCTGTACTAAAGAGATGCTCTTGTATTCGAGTTGCATTTCCTACATAACAATCCCCACAACATTTGCATTGTATTGGGGATACTATTTTACCCTCTTGATGAACAATCACATATGACCATTCTTTTCCCTTTCCCATAGTGCTTGCAAATTGCTTTATGAAGACTATACCTACAAAAAAAACAATATAAATCAATATCAAACAAGATATTTCGATCAACATTGAGTCAAACAATTACAATAGACTTTAATTCTCAACCATACACCCATATACAAATTATAATTACACATACTATTTTGAAGTAAAAATCATTGTTGAGTTAAACAATCACAATAGATTTTAATTTTCATTCATACACACATATACATTTACACATACATATACTTACACATACTATTGTGAAATATGAGTCAATATTAAGTCAAACAATCACAATATATTTTAAATTCCTGATCATATGCACATACACTTACACATACTATTGTGAAGTAAGAATCAATATTGAGTCAGACAATCACAATAGATTTTTCATTCACAATTTATATACACTCATATGCATACACATACTCATACACACACATACTCATACACACACATACTCATACACACACATACATATACTATTATGAAGTAAAAATCATTACTGAGTCAAACATAATCTACCTACATCTTTCAATAATAAATTTACTGTATCACAATAGATTTTAAATTCTTATTCATATGCACATACACTTAAACATATCCTGATGAAGTAAGAATCAATGATGTATCAGACAATCACAATAGATTTTAAATTCCTAATCATATGCACATACATTTACACATACTATTGTGAAGTAAGAATCAATATTTAGTCAAACAATCACAATAGTTTAAATTATTTAATATTTATAGCAAAAAATTATACCTTGTTCTCTCTACGACACTTTAAGTTCGTAAAGAACAAAGTAGCTTTTGTGGAAAAAGAGTAAGAATCAAGCATAATAGATTTTAAATTCACATATATATACTATTGTGAAGTAAGAATCAATGAGTCAAACAATCACAATAGTTTCAATTATTTAATATGGGAATAATTTATACCTTGTTCTCTCTACAACACTTTAAGTTCGTAAAGAACAAAGTAGCTTTTATGAAAAATGAGTAAGAATCAATCATAATAGATTTTAAATTCACATATATATACTATTGTGAAGTAAGAATCAATGAGTCAAACAATCACAATAGTTTCAATTATTTAATATAGCAAAAATTTATACCTTGTTCTCTCTACGACACTTTAAGTTCGTAAAGAACAAAGTAGCTTTTATGAAAAAATGTGTCTAGTTCAACTATTTTATAAAATATTTTTCGAGCAAAAATGTTTTCGATCAAAAGCTTTTTGATCAAAAGCTTTTCGATCGAAAACGCTTTCGATTGAAAAATTATGGATCGAAAAGGGTCGAATTTCCGTGCAAAAACTATTCGGGCGTGTCCAAATAAGCTAATGTGTCACCGAATAATTCGATCGAATAATAAGAGCTTGTCGTAAAATTCCATAAGTATTCACAAATAAACAAATTGTTGAATAATGAATAATGCAACCTAGGTGAAGCTTATAGGCTTCACTACTAGTTTGGATGTGAGAACATAACTCTCCTTCATTCTTTATCCTTTGTTTTAGTAGTTTAGGTACATTACATCTATGTATGTTCGTAAGAAAGGGATAACTAACTGATGCTTTCTATGAGGGATGAGTTTTTTTTTGGCCATTAAAGTAAGGTTCTCAAAGGAAGTTAGCATTCCACTATCCCACACAAATGGATACTTTCTCTAATCCACAAAAATCCATATCTTTTTGACAATTTTTGCACCTTTTGTGTCCTTCAAATGCTCTTTTGATCATTTCTAATGATCCATTATGTGTTCCTTAACTTGTTAGCACCGATTTGAGATTAAAGATTAAGGTGTCTCTAGACCCTTTTACTTCTTCATGCCTAATCTCGGAAAAATCTCATTCCAAAATTCAATCCTATTCATGACACTATGCATAAGTTGTAACTCTTTTCTCATCTCACAATTCATTCATGAGCTTATTTTGAGTAATTTGGCATAATCCATGGTATCTCCAATCCCAACTTCTTGGAAAATCTTTATCAAGTCTAATAAATACCTCCCGATCAGGAAAAAATGACAAAGACTTAGTCTTTATCTTAATATCTCTTTCTCAATCTTCAAAGCTCATTGAATTACACTAGAGATTTTATAGAGTTGTTTGCCCCAACTCAAGTATAAGCATTTGCTAATACATTTCAAATTTCAAAACTAAGAAATCTCTTCAAGATCGACACATGTTTTGGCTTCTATCAATCGTAAGACTTAATCTCGTGGCTTGGGGCTTAACTAGGAACTACTTGAGATTCTTTTAATTTGCGGTAAGGAGAGAAACGCTACTTTGAATCAATCATTTTTTAGCCAATACTTGAGTTTTGATTACTTCTACTTTATTTTCCTTTTAGTGCTAGTTGAAGTTATCAATATCGTGAACATTTAGCACCTCTTATATGATCCGTACAAGGAATTTTCAACTTTTGGACAATAACCGCAAGCTCTCTTGCGCAAATTTTGCTCATTTATCTACTATTCAAACTTAGGAATGAGGAATTGAAAAAGATAAATATCACCTTAAGGTATGATGTTCCATAAAATTATCACACTTGTAGCTTTGTAAATAAATGTATTGTTCCCTATCATTGAACTCATGTTTATTTTATATTTGATATTTATGTTAGAATTTCATTAAGGTTGATTAAACTCTAGTCAAAAGCTATTTTAATTAGTTAATTCATCTTTGCTTCTTTTCTATTTTAACCATCTTCTTGCAACCAACTGTTGATGCATCTATAGAAGTATGGTCAAAATACAAGGTTCCTGCTTCACCCATGCTATGGTGCTTTTCTTCGTGAATGAACCAATGTAGAATAGTATATGTCTTAAAGTTCGTTTCACTAAAAAAAAAAAGCTCTTCTTATCATTCAAGGGTCTTCTAGATTCTTTATTAAAAATATCCTTAATTATAAATTTGAAATTCCTTGAGAGATTTCAATGATTATACTGTGTAGATAACTTTCCAACGCGATATACTTGTCCAATCTTCTTCTTCAGCTATGAAAATCAAGGTATGCCTTTCTTGAACTAAAAAAATACTATTTACTTCTTATGAGACTTAATTATACTTTAGATCAACCTATGCCTTGATAGTCTAAGATTAATGAATATTTGTATAATTATCAATTAGAACATTGGTTTTATACTTGTCTTCGATGATTCAAGGAATGATCTTTTGGATATTTATTGATCATATGCATGACACATGTATTGATGTATGCAAACAATAAAAGTACTAACTTTCATTCACGGAAATGCATGTGCTTGCATGCCATAACTGATGCAAATATTCCTTTGCTCTAAGAATATTTGGCATGCATGCTCTTCATGCAATTCTTTATTTTTTCTAAATGCACAATCTGTTAAAATGTATGGTTTTGGTGGACTAAGAACTTAAGCTAATGAAAGGAAAAAACTAACTGTGCAAGAATTTATTCTTTAATGCACAAACATTCTTGTAAATACAAGTGTTGTTGAATGAAAGCTACTACTTGATGTGATAAAATAATTTTTTCATATTAGTTAAACTTAAACTTAAACTGTTGAAGTCTTTCCCTTAAGATTAATTCTAAGATAATGAAAGCAAAATCAAACAAGAATTGAAACCAATCATCAAATAGGAAATACTAATTAGTATCCAAATATATCCTTCTTCAAACAAGGGATAATGACTCGGTGAAGCTTTCGAAAGGCTTTGAAAGGAGGATGCAAACAAGGGCTTTGGAACTTGAAGAAGCTTGGGCTATGGAGGGTTTTTTTGGATTTTCTTGATGGAAGAGAAAGAATCTTCAATCTCCCTTGGTTCTTGCAAGAGAAGGGTACAAAAGAGATTCAAAAAGCTCTCCATTATAAGTTTGTTGCAAAGAATAGAGTCACCGAGAGAGAGAGAGAGATGAAAAAACTCCTCCACATGTAGATTGCTGAGAAATCACCATTTGAGGTAGGAATAATCCCACATATGCATTAAGAGGGGCCTATGAAGAAGTATAAAAGGAAAAGTTTCTTCAACTCAAGGGAGGAGGAGGAAGAAGGCTCTATCGCCTCTTCATACCTATGTGAGGCATATGGCCCGACTTCATTACAACCTCCTTGGCTATTGTTGGATGCCTATGGATCTACCTTTGCGCACCTTTCTGTAGGCTCATTTGGGGAGGGCGAGTTCCCATCCCTCGGGGGGTAAACATCTCCAAAGTTCTGTTGCAAAAGGTGAGTACACCCAAAAATGCGATAAAAAACAACACCGACATGCCAAAATAATAAATGTGGTTGTGACCATTGTGATAGACGTGCATAATCAGCACTCCTTGAAGAGATGACTCTCCTCCCAACCATATCCCTTATGTATAGATCTAGCCAAGGGGAGTCTAACTCGAGAAGTACACACATGCTTGCCATGTGTCCTAGATCTCTAGAGTCCATTGTAGTGATAAGTCTATGATGTGTGCCAGCACTCTCTAGTTAACTCAAGGGGCTGCTTCTAGAAGGCTTGAGAGCTCTTGTGTAAAATAATACTCCACAAATCCATGGGATTTGAACCTAAGACCTTATCCTTCCCATCATTGAGACTTAACCAACACTCTCTAGTTAACTCAAGGGGCTGCTTCTAGAAGGCTTGAGAGCTCTTGTGTAAAATAATACTCCACAAATCCATGGGATTTGAACCCAAGACCTTATCCTTCCCATCATTGAGACTTAACCACTAAGCTAAGTTTCTTGCTTTCCTATGCCTTAGAAAGTCATGATATTGAATTAATCCTAGGCTAAGTCGATTCACTTTATAACATATCTAATCTAAATTGGGAGTAGGGTTTCACAAATGTCTGAGCTCTCAATACATTGGTTTCTCCTCATAGTGGGGGCCTTACAACTTAGAGCACCATGGATCATTTTCCATGGTTTGAGGGTGGAGTATCGACTATATCTAATAGATTCATTATTTCAAGGAGAGAATCATCGATAGAAGTTTTGGCTTGGTTTACTTTCCTGCAGAAGGCAATCTAACATACCTTATCATGAAGTCTCTACCACGTAAAAATTTCAAAGTTTTTTTGGATATCTTTTTACTTTCTCTCTTTCAGGGATTGTTCAAAATCCATATTTCTTGTATCTTCCTCACACATGATTCCTAGACTTTTGTTCATTTTATCGCATCACTTTGAAAGGGAACTCAGTTAAAATATTTTAATACTAATGTGTATGAATGTGTATGAAGACACTTTGAGCTTCAAGACAACCTTTTTCTTCGTCATATATATATATATATATATATATATATATATATATATATATATATATATATATATATATATATATATATATATATATATATATATATTCTTATGACCCTAACGGGCTAGAAAAATATGTACATTCAAATGCCTTGTAATATCACTATGTGTTGTGGTCCTAAGTTTCTTCTTTCTCTTCCTATCTATGTGCTATGTTGTTGCTTAAAGTTACATCATTATGTTTTATTCTCCTAGATTTCTTCCTCATCATGAAATTTTCGTATATTTTCACTTATAGAAGTTACATTAATATATATTGTAACTCCCTATGTTCTTCTTCATGTTCTCATTTTTGTGCATTATTTCTCCATCTCTTTTTTTTAAGACCTTCTTGAAACGAAACTTGGTAGTATGTCTAGGTCTTTTGAAAAATTTCTACGTCACCTTACGATAAATGGTATTTAAGTCCATGGAAGGTAAATACTATGTTTCAATATCCTTAAACGATTGCATAGAGATGTTCCAAATTATTAGTGGATTCCTAGATGTAAGAAAAATAGAGAGATTCACCAAAAGCCCTAGGGTATCTATTCAAAGCTTAGAATAGAAAAGAATCGTATGATACAGATAATCTCTTATCACTACAAAATTTGGTTACATAAGAACCAAAAACCTAAATCTAGAAGATTCAAGAGACTTTGAATTGCATCAGTCCTCTTTTGTAGAAATCCAGAAAAGGAAAGAAGAAAAAAGATGTTTATTACATCAAAGGGCTTAAGCTTCCTACTAAGAAATGGGCATTGAGATAGCGAAAAACCTACAAAGTTTATGTAAAGATAGCAAAGAAAAAATTTACAAGAAACACTAAAGATCTAGGAAGATTAAAGCATAGAGATAATTCCTTGACTTCAAAATCTTTCAAAGGATTTGGTCACAAGGTACTCTATAGATAGACAAAGTGATTTACCACGATTTTAAGATAAAGATCGCCCACACATCTATGTTGAATATAAAAGTATGGTGATATGGGACATCGAGACCTTGTATTCACATAGTTGTAGGAAACATGTTATGGGACTTTGGCCCTTGATATGATGGGTATCTCTTAGTCTTAGAAGGTTTAAAGATAGCCCTAAAGTGAGAGTAAATCCCACAAGGGATTGAAACTTCTCAAATGAAGTTACCTTGAGTTGGATGCTAAAAGAAGGCTCTAGAGAGACTTTTCCAAAAACTCTTTTCATGAACTTTTGAGGATTAAATTAGAAACCTCCTCCTTCCCATCCAATGGGCTTAACTACTAGGCTAAGCTTCTTTAGTTTTCTATTACTCCATATGAATATAAAGTTAGCTTGTTGAACCTTGATAAGCTACTTCATAATACAAGAGATTGTGGGACAAGTGACTTTGCCACTTGAAAGATCCTTAGTGGCAGTATCCGTTGTCCCACAATCAACTTCAGTCTCTTGTTCCTCTAACTCATAAGATTTGATTGTGAGGATGGAAAACATTAGTTCGTTTCATGGAAAGTTGAATAGAAGGTGGTGCCATTCTTGGTCATGATTTAGGTGGGAATTCCAATTCCAAGGTGTCTAGAATCCTTTGACAGAGAGGGAAAAAAATGATCTTCTTCTATGGCAAATACCTCACGAGGGAATATAGACAAAGGTTGTATTTTGACGGGTGGTTATGCCCTTCAATTTTGAAGGTGATATACAGCTAAATACCTGTAAAGGTCCCTTGAAAATAGCAGTGAATTTCAGCAAGTTTCCCAAGGAATGGTAGAAGAATGCAGAATCATAAGAGGACACAAAATAGAACAATCATAAGAGTATACCCTTTTCTGGACACAAAATAGAACAAGCTCCGAAGCAAATGGACTCCCAATGAACGCCAAGAAATGCTTCATAATAACTTCTTGCATCTCCTCTTTTAACGATATTTCAAGCGCGTTTTTTGGAAAAACTTGCATGGTTATTCCTCTGTCAATAAGCTACCTCGTAGCACAGTTCCGGATTTCGTTTACTCAAAGAGTTGCCTTTTAGTATGAAGCTTTAATTTGGTCGTGTTCTTATGATCTGATATGTAGACAATGATCCGCTTGCTCATGTTCTTTTAATTGCTCATATAAATGCCTCAATTTTTGCACAGACAATCAAGAAATCCGGAATTGGAGCGACTAATATTACGTGGGCTTTAAAACTGTCCAAGGTTTTTATCATTCTCAGTAATGCGTCATTCTTTACAGATTTGCTGGTCACATCAAAATTGTATAGACAAGCTTGCAGGACTTCAATGTAAGGTCATTCATGAGGAATGGTCATGACATGTGTTTTACAGTTATATGTTTACACCGTATATGTGCCTGGTAGTAGATCTATGTAAGTGAAAGAATGGAATAGAATTGACTGCTGCCTAATTGGACTATTAATCCTGAAAATTGGGGCTAAATTGGAAGATAGCCAAAAACTCATTCTCCATTTCCGAGAGTTTGAGCGAAAAATAGCTTATCATGTGATGTTGGAAGTGTATGTCGCCGTACACACAGTGCGTCGACCATGGTTTCGGAATGCACTAGCAGGCGTGGATCCATAGCTGCGTTGCGTCGACCTCGCATGAAGGCGCAGTAGTCTCAGTGTCGAATCTCTTCTTTGTCGTGACTGCGGCCGATATGGCGGTGAACCCATCTCGAGCAAGCCCTTCTAGAGGGAACTGGAAGTCGTCGATGAGGGTCTGCAGGAAATAATCCGGGCTAACTCCCCTCGAAGAGCACTGCACTCCATGGCTAGTACTCCAGCAGGAATTCGAGGCCGTCACGGCAGCAGGTGAGCACGGGGTGGCGGTGCTGCCGTATTTTATGATTGAAGGCGATAGAGAAGATGGGAAGGAGAGAGATGAGCTCTTCTCTTTGGGCGACAATATGAGTGTAATAAGGTCATGGACCCAACATGATTCGTCAGCGGATACGCAGGAGCGGTTAGAAGCGCTGCAAACCCAGTGAGTAGCGGCACTAGCATCGCTGCTCTCATTTAGCTCCTCAGTGCTGTGTTCATCGGCGCAGGTATGGGATGGGGGAGAGAAGTCCCTGGCCTCAGCAGCTGCAGCGGCAGCGGCTGTTGCTCGGATTGTATCAGGGGAGGGAGGCGTACCGTTGGCGGCGAGGGAAGCGAGGCGGGGGTGTTCGGTTAGAACGAGGGAAGAAGAATCAGGGAAATTGAGAAAGGCGGAGCAGGCGGGGCCCCGGAGAAGGAGGCTGGCGATGTCGTAGGCACGAGCAGCTTGCTCTGCGGTGCCGTATGAGCCTAGCCAAATCTTATCGCGAGAGTGAGGGATGCGGATCTCAGAGACCCACCGGCCCCAACTACGGCGCCGGACGCCCTTAAATCTGTCGCCAGAGCAAGTGTCGATCGGGGGAGGGCGGCGGGCTCGGGGCGGTGTAATGGCGGCGGACTTAACCATGCTCGTGAGCAGCAACAGAGGGAGTAGACGTGAGAGAGCTCGAAGTGTTGACTAATCAGTTGCAATGGCGGGCAGCAGAATGGAGTTTGTTAGATTGATGCTTCGGCTTGGCAAACTACTTGTTTTTGTGCGCGCAGGGGTACCCGTGTCGTTCTTCTACGCGCCATGATACACGGTCGAGTTCTGGCAGCAGGCTGTCCGGCGATGGGTCGCAGCGTAAGCAATTGCGTCATCTTTAAGAACGTGGCACTTGTTTTTTGCAACACGTGGCGAACAGCTACGCAGATGGCCGGATTGGCTGAACCGCGTGCCAGAGAGCAGTAGCCGGGCTTCTCTTCTCCTTCTAAACCGTACCATCGTTCGCGACTCCCCATCCCCATCACCCTTGTCTCAACAATACCATTGTCACCATAACAAGGAAAGAGACGAACAGCATTCCCCACCACACGGCTCTGTTCTTATATGCTTTCGAAGCCTTTTCATTTTTCTGGCAAAATGAAACATTAAAAAAATACAAGCACCAAAACGGGTAGGGACAAACCTTTCTTTTCCTGTTTTTTAGAGTACAATGAACTGGGAACACACTCACACACTCAACCTCTTAAGGTAGAGGCACCCATCTTATGTCCAGCCAAGACTTGAACTAAGGACTTTCTTTCAGAAATTCAAGGCATCAAACCATTAAGTTATGTAAGCTCGGACAAACCTTTCTTTTCAAAGGATTATTGAATTAAAAGAAAAAAAAACATAAAGACGAGTTACAAGAACCTCAACTAGCGGTGAGCAACCCTTACTACAAATCTCAAACAAGACATCAACATCATAATATGTTGAAGTATCTTTGGTCTTAGAGTACATAGAGAGTTTCTTAACCCAGCTCGGCCTATGAGACTTACAACTACACTCTGTCTTCTTTTTATCAAAGACATCGGAGACTTAGGTGATTAAATTAACTTCAAACTACCCTATAGACTAAACTTCAACTAATTCTTTGTCACCCTAGGTTTGTTTTTAATGAATTGTTCCAAGAATAAAACTGTAGGTTTGAGCTTTTCTGACTTCAACCCTTTTATCAGCTTGAATAGGCCCCTATGAGGCTCTACATGCTCTCAAACATATCCCGAAATTGGCCCATAGTTCTTTCTCTATCTTTGGCTCAAGCATCATTTTTTAGACCATACCTACCTTAGGTAACACATGATACCTAGATTTCGGCAGCACCACCTCATATAGTGAGTAGTGTGATGCTTATGAAGTGTCAGTGGCACAAACCCCATGACAATCAAGTGTCATGACACCTGCCAAGTGTTAGGAACACCACACTCGCCATACTCGATACTTGCAACTCCATGATACATGACACATGACACGTTCAAACAACACACAATAGATGATACTATGGACCACAAATCACAACACATGATATTTGATACAAGACAGATGTTCCTTGACACTTGAGTGTTGATGACACTTGATAGATGTCCACGATATCAGGACACTTGGTGAGTGTAAGTGACGACACAAAACCTCTCAGGTGTTTGCACTTAGATGTGGTGATACCTTAGAGGTGTTGGTGATACGTAAGTGTCAATAACACTTAGATGTCAATGATACTCGTGTCGCTGATACTTAACAAGTATCAGTGAAATCAAGTTCGATGTCACGACACTCGATTGACTGTCAATGATATCTCGAGAATCAGATTTCAATGACACGTGACTCAACCAAGTGTCATGGCACTTGAAGTTTCACTTATCAAAATTACATTTTGAAGTGATGAATGTGATCCTTACACTCGTCTTTCCCCCTTTATGCTTGTTTTAAAAAACAAGCCCCATAGATCCATAAATGTTCCTCACAATGCTCGAGTGGTATCCTTTCTCCTTGTGTGGTGTCGTTTTGTCAATATTGATTTTGACAAGATGAAAGAGCATAGTTCAATGGTCCTTTGTCTCAAACTTGAGCTCAAATCATGCATCACACAAAATACAACAAGCTTTTGAAGCCACACTATACCTACCCCTCTCTCTCTCTCTCTGTGTGTCTCTCTCTCTCTCTCTCCCCTCTCTCTCTCACTCTCTCTCTATCCGCACGACACACAAATGAGGCCCTAATGTGATACTTAGGGATTAAGTTCCCTAGAGGATGCAAAAAAACAATTTTTTTTTGGTGTTTTTAGCAAACCCTAGTTTTCCTTAGCATAGTCATAATGCTCAATGTTGGAGTTTGAGATCTACGAAAGCACACGAATAGCACAAGTTAGAAGAATGGAGCAGAACACAATATTGAATGTATTGCCAAGTGAATGTACAAAGATTATTGACCCCTTAGGGTTATAGAAGTATATAAAATCGAAGGGGGGAAACCTCCTAAAGAGGGAAAAAAGTGCATCGGTGGTCCTAAGTGTATTCGCACACATCACTACCAAAATATATTAACAAATCCCCCTTGGGAGTGATTTGGTGAACAGGGAGATGGAGATCACGCATAAGGAAGTGCCAAGATATTAGGAAAGAGATCAATCCAAAAAAGGAAGTAAGCCTAAAGTTTTGCAAAAAGCTTCAAAATTCTCCCTAGGTAGAACCTTTGTGAAAAGGTCTGCAACATTATCCTTTGTGGGCACATATGCCAAACTAATCTCTCCAAGAGATAACCTCTCTCTGACATAATGATAGTGTACCTCTCCTCATAACTAGCAATGCACTCTCACTATTAGTGAAGATGATGGTGTCAAAAGACTTGCCAACACCCAAATTAGCCAAAAGGCATTTGAATAGTCATTGTGAAAGCTACCCTATACTAAGCCTCACAACTAGAAGTGGCCATAGTACAACCAACCTAGTCTGAGTCTGAAAAAGCATGTAAATTTGATGGTAATGATCCCCCTTGGAATAAAACAATCCAAGTAGCTGATAACTACTCAAATAGCAAAAGCTAGATTAACAACCTGCCAATGCTTAACACATGGATGATGCATAAACCTGTTCATCTAAGAGACTGCGAATTGAATTTCGAACTGAGTTATGCATAAGTAAATCAAGCATCCAACAATCTGCTACTAGAGAACAACACCAAATGCACCTCCAACATCATGAAGACTCAATTGTAAACTAATTTCCATAGGAGGGTTACAGGTTTGCAATCTTCAAGGCCAAAATGCTATAATAATGTGTCAATATTTTTCTTGACACAAAGCTATTCCCCATGAACTTGCATAAATTGAATGCCCAAATAATGATGTGAATGCCCCAAGTCTAACATCTCAAATGAGGCATGCAAATCAGCCTTAAATTTAGCAGTATGCTTCTCATTAGGGCTAGTGAGCAACATTCCATCAACATATATAACAATGATCAGAAGTACATCATCAGCACACTTAATATATAAGGTTCTCTTAGTTGGACTACTCTCAAAACCATGTGCAATCAAGTAGGCATGTATATTTTCATATCAAGCATGTGGTGCTTGCTTCAAACCATATAATAACTTTTTTAGCTTGCGCACTTTGTTTTCATGCCCCTTTTGCTCAAAGCCATAGGGTTGAAATACATACACTTCTTCATGTACATCACCATTCACAGATCTAGTTTTAATGTCTGACTAATGTCAATCCAACCATTATGATTTTCAAGTGCACAATACTACGAACGGTGGTCATTCGACATGTGGGATCGAAGGTCTCATCAAGGTTGAGAAATTGCCTCATTTGGACCAGCACTTGAATGGCCACTTGTAGAAAGAGGTATCAAAGTGTCATACACACCTTTAGAGCTAAATCAAGTATCCTTAATACATCAAAGTAATGGTTGAATTGCATCTTCCACAAAAACAACATCATGGCTAACCAAAATGCTTTTAGTGTGCATTGTTATTGTTCAAGTACTAATATATCAGACAACCAAAGATGCACAAATGAGAAACAAATAGCTTGCAACCATGCCAAGCCTCGTATGGAGTGATAGATTGTAGTTCTTTGGTGGGACACCTCTTAAGTACATATGCTACACACATAACAACCTCAAGTGAGAAGCTATGTGGTAAAGCCTAACGTTTGACCATAGATCTCACCATCTCAATGAGAAACCTATTCTTTCTTTCAGCAATTCCATTTTTTGAGGTGTAATTCTAATTCTTTATCCCACACTCAGCCAAAAATGCATTAAAATCAAAAGATATGTATTCCCTCCCTCGATCAAAACAGAGGGTGCCCAATTTACATGTTAACAGTTTTTTAACCAAAACCATAAAATTTCTGAAGCACATACACACTTCCAACTTTTTTTTCAATGGATACACCCATGCATGCCTAAAGAAATCATCAATAAAAGTATTTCCAAAAAGAAGGTGTATGTATAGAACCACATGCATCACTATGAATAAGGTGCAATTTATGAGCAGATTGAATTGAAACATCTTTTGAAAAGGGTGAAGATTGCATTTTTCCCAAAACATATCCTTCACAGACATGTTTATAGGGTGTCTCAAGTTTGTACAGAGATGAACCCAATTCAAATTTCTACAGGCATAGCAAACTAGCTAAATTCTGATGACCAAAGCATGCATGCCAAAGCTTTGCATATGAGATAGCCTAAGAATCTTCAATTGTACATGTTGAATCATTCACATTTTTTGCATAGTCTATGAGCTTATATGGCCCATGATATAAAACATCAGAAGCAATAATAACATCACCATTTGAGAGATCATGAACTATACATCTGTCATCCATAAATTTGACAACCAAGTCGATCTTGATTAATGCTAAAATTGACAACGGATTTTCCTTGATCCCTGGCACATACAAAGCATCTCAAAATATGGAAAAATTACGATGATTAGTAGTCAAATTGATCTTATCAACTCCCATTAGAGGATAAGAGGATTTGTTAGCACATGTGACAATATTCCCTATAAGGGTAGGCTCAACTGAACTGAAGAAACTATGATATGAGGTAATATGTTTGGTTGCCCCACTTTCAAAGTACCAAACATCTAAGTCTACTACAGATATACACTGCTCATGAGAAGATGGGTCATGTAAGATTACAACCACCACGTGCTAGAGAGATGACTCTCCTCCCAACCAAATGCCTCTATATATAGCTCTCTCCAGGGGACTACCTTCTTGGGTAGGTGGATACTAACCATCCATGTGTCGGCCATGTAACTGCATGTGTGCCAAGTATCCCAGTTAACTTGAGTTAACTCAAGTGGATGCTTCTAGAAGGCTCTAGATCTCTTTGGGCAAAATACTTTGCCCATGTCCCCCATGGGAATTGAACCCAAGACCTTCTCCTTCACATCCTTGAGACTTAACCACTAAGCTAAGTGGATCACTTGTTCACAAGAGCATTGAAGAACTCCTAGTAAGTCTAAACTGGAGATCTTTGGTCATACATACAGATGACCAAACGGTGTCCAATTTCAGATCTGTTTGAACCGGCCGAACCCCTAGATCATAGACTTACTTTAATACATTCTTCCCCCCTTGGAAAATATTTTCATCCTCAAAAATAGAGCTATATATCTTTTGTAGGCAACCCCCAAGCCTCATGTTCTAAAACTAGAAGAACATGTCTTATCTCTGCGGTGGCATCCTTGCCCAAATGATTCAAAACACTGTCTTGCTTTGCACTTTGATAAATTGGTCAAAGTACAAAGTAGTGAATGAATAATAAGGGTGGATCTAAAAACATCCTTGGCCAGTTCATAGTTTTTATTAGGTGCGATCTGGGCACAAACATGTGAATTGGGTGGATTACTAGTCCATTTGTGGGCTTGACTGGTGCATGGACTTAGTAACTAAAGCGAGATTCTTATTTTTCGCAAGACTTTGAGAACTCTTGATTCACTTGAATTTGGTTTGGAAAACTTGAAGTTTGGTTATCCCAACCATCCAACTTGGATGTTTATACAATGGTTTACTCCTATCCAATAGTTACTTGATTTTTTTACCCAACTAGATGACTACTTTATCCTAATGAGTTTAAAAATCCTATGTAAACTGTAGGAGGAAGTTTACCATTTCATGGGCTAGCAAAGACCCTATGGATGCCTAACAATGATGCTCTATGAGTTTTGGAGGGGGCTTATATAGTTTTTTGAATGAATTTGGGCCCTTGGATCTAGAGAAATCAACTCTCAACCCTAAGATCAGCTGCTTTTGATTACAACCATTGGATGTATCAAATGGATGGCTAGGATTGGTTCTTTATATGATATCAAGGGAAAAGGGGGGAAAAAATGCACCTTCATTCTCCACCATTGGATCTGGGGCTGATCTAGATCGTCGGATCAGTGCTGACATCAATTTGGATAAGATAAGCTGCTATTTTTTAACAAACTTTGCATTATTGATCTTTGATCATAAAAAAAATCTTATCCGATGAAAAAACTCGTGGATCCTCCTTGCTTTGTGCTTTAGTACATCTGCACCCTTGAATGTGAGCTCATATTGACTGTACAACATGGTTCAATCATTGTTTGCCATATGGTAGCCCTTCAAGCCTTCAATTTTCTTATTCTAGGAAAGTGTTGTGACCTTGAAAACTGGATTTTGTGCTCTTTGGCCCTTCCTTTGATGAAGATGAAAATTTGTAGGGCTATGTTTTGAAAGGTCTGCTTTTGGAATATGCAGAAAAAACTCCTATCTGAATCTCCCTTATACAAGTTTGACTACATTTGGAAGCTTGAAAGGTGGCATTAAGGTGTCTAGGAAGCTCTGATAGCCTTGAAAATTTGTACAAATATGTAGCCACATATGATCTTTATACACGCCAAACCATATGGCTAACAAAAGTTCCTATACAAGATTTTGTAGGGTCTAAGTGGAAAAATTACATTTGTTACAAAATGCACATGGCATATCAATGTGCTAGAAAATCCATTTACATGTGAAATTTGGGCTATAGAATGCCTTTGATAGGCTTTACAAGTGTATGAATTTTCCAAACTTTGACCAACTTTGACCGCTACTCTAGATTTTCTTGATTTCTTCCAAAGTTTGCATGTGAACTCCCTTTGACATCCTTGATGCATCTTGGACTTCTCAGGGAATTCTGGCTACCTTCATCGAATGTGTTTCCTGTAGGCCTTCATGAATGAGAGTCGAGAGAAAATCCCGAAGATACCTATTCTTGGAATTCCGTCACTCTGTGCAGACTTGAAAGAGCTTACTCTTTTAACAATCTTCCATTGGATAAATGGAACCTAAGTGAATAATGCCCACAAGGAATTTTATTGAATATACTTAGGCAATCTATAGAGTAGTTCCAATCGCACATTCTTGGACTATCAGGGACAAGCTTGATCAAGTCTGGTTGACTTTGCGACTAAAATAAAGACTTAGTCTTTATTTTTAAGATCTCTTGATCTTTCAAAAGCTTCTTTGCTTACCCGCGGAATTTTAGAGATCTTTCCCTCAACTTAAGTCCAAGAATATATTGATGCTTCTCTGATTCCAAAGCTAAGAATCTTTGATACACATTTAGGTTATATCACTATTTAGACTTAAGTACCAATACGAGAGGTTTGGGAACTGCTGGGAACTACTTGCTATAAAACTTACTTGAAAGATTCCAGTCTCACATCTAGGGAGATTTTCTTTCAAGAACTTTAGATTCCTGCCAAGGAATCAAGTAATACTAAGCCAATGATTCATCTTGGAATCTTTTTCTTTACTGAAATGATCTTCAAAAGAAATTCTTGACTTTTAAATAAGACCAAGACTTAAAGCTTTATTTCTTGTCCAAAAGATATTCCTTAATAACCAATGAAATAGTTAGTTATACTATTTCATTTTATCGGCTTATCTTTAGGAAATAGGTTAGTTCACAAAGATTACTTTGACGTATCTTTTAGGAAAATATCTTGATTTCCAAAGATTAATTTGACCTGGGTTTCTTCGTTAAGCTTTAACTAGCTTAAACAAAACCAAGCATACTTTTTTTTTTAAATAAAGGAAGTTCAACCTTAGCCTACTCTCCCGGACTTGAATCAAATAAAGGAAAAATACAAAAGAAGGGGACTAGTGCCCACGGGATCCCCCGAATCCCACAGAGTGGGGGAAGCTTTTATAGAGTGTAGATGGTTTTACAAAAAAAAGGTTAATCTCCCACTCATCACCCTCATGCGGGGCCCACATGGGTAAAGTGTGTTCTTGATGATTACCATTATACCATTTAAGACCCATTGGGTTTGGAGAGTCCTATCCATAAGTAGTTGGATTTCAGATCGGTCCCAAGTATGGCGTCTGCTCAGTAAACAAGAAGATAAACATACTCTATTTTAGGTGTAGAGGCCTCTAAAACAACCATTACAACCTCTTTCTTCTTTGTCTCTTTTGCAGTTAATTTTGGAAAACTCTTTATGAAATCATCATTTGCCTTAAAACACTTTTTCTTTTTCTTGCGATCTTTGTTTTCCTTCTTTGACTATGAAACATTAGCAGATCTCTTATTTTTAGTAGATGAGGTCCATTTAACTTTGCCCTTCTATCTAGATAAGAAAGCTTGATCTGCAGCATGCATAATGGACCTGTTTTACTGGATTGATCTTCTTGCAATAAAATAGAGACTAACTCCTCAAATGTTAAGGCATTAGGATTGCCTTTCATCATCAATCAAAGAGTAGGAGCAAAAATATGATATGAATTTGGAAGTCAATTAAGAACAATGTGCACAATTGAACTATCTAGCAAGATTTCATGAGTAGAAATCAACCTTTAAATCCTTGATCTTTGTCAAAATACTATCCATAGAATCTATTTTATTTATATGCTCATTGTCCAACATTTTTCTAAGCTAATCAACATGAGCCTCATTACTTGCCTCTTATAGAATGGTTACTTGCCTCTTATAGAATGGTAAGTGTATCCCAAGCATCCTTTGCTATTTTGCAAGAAAATTTGTGAGGGATAATGGCACATTTGATAGAAAAAGCTATCAATGCATGTCCTTGAGCATCTCTATCATCCCAACAAAGTTGCTCTAGAATAGATGCAATAGGAACCATATCACAAATAGGAATTTGAATATCATCATCTTCAACACCATCTACCTCACCTTCAATAATTGTATTTGGAGGTGTAATAGGACATTTTTCAACACCCTTCACACTATTCCACAACCATTTTGCTACCAATACATGATGCATCATATATGCCTACAATTGGTAATTAGTACCATCCAATGTGTCCTCAAAAACCAACATATGGAATACATCATTGCTTTCAACCATGGCCAATGAATAAATACCCTAATGCAAAAAAGTGATTGTATCTAAAAACGTTGAACAGAAACACCCCGTCGAGCTCTACTAAAAGTGTAGTGCTCACCAATTTTCATGTGATTTTGAGACTATAATTGGCAAGATGTGGATGATGCCCAAAATGATGTGGGGGCTTGCTTTGATACCAATTGTTGGAGTCCAAGATCTATGAAAGCACACAAATAAATAAGAAGAAGCTTAAAGCCTAACACAATTCTAAATGTATTACCAAGTGAATGTACAAAGATTAGTGATCTATTAGGCTTATAGGAGCATATACAAGACGAGGGAGAAAAACCTCCTAAAGACGGAAAAAAGTGCCTTGATGGTCCTAAGTGTTATCAGGTCCCTCAGCACACGCACACACAGAGGCATAAAGAAGACGAAACAGGAATTAGAAATGGAGAAACAATCGACGCGATATTGGGTGCAATCTCCCCTCGTGTACTCTGATGGACGAGTCTCTCAGAGTACACGTATTTATAGATTTATTTCTATTACATCTTGAACATAGAAGTTACATGAGGGCCGTCGCTTTTAGAAGCGTCTTTTAGGAAAAACTAATTTATTTACAAAAGGCATCGCTTTCTAAAGCGAACCACTACTTTTACAACAAGATAAACCTAAATATGACTATTCTAGAAGTCTTTGATTTAGTCTTCAAATTTATTTATTTAGCGCATCCACTTGTATCCACGCCCTCATGCTTCTTCACCTGCTAGATCAAACACAACCACATTAAAACCTTTTGGACATTTAAACATTAAAAGTCCATTTAACCTTCCATGATTCCATAAAATACAACATGCCTCCCAGTTGACAAGCAACTGACCTCAGTTGATAAATATAAAAATAGACATGGATGATCAGTCGCATGTCCCATCACTTAACAATATTAAGCATGAACCATGTAAAACACATGCATGGAATCGGAAACTTGAAAGTTTAATGTAATTGGGAATGATATGCAGAAATTAGATGATCATAGTGAGGTGATAAGGAGGTCTTATGTATCCACTGGGATTCCTCAAGTTCGTGTAGTGGTAACGTCATAGTCTATTACTTTCTTGAGAATCAATATTTCCGCATTCTCTTCAAGTAAAGGAGGATCATATAAAATAGGCATGAGTGGTAAAGTACCTTGAAAAGATTTCAACAAACTTATATGGAAAGAATTATGTATACCCCAATGAGAAGGTATATCTAATCAAAAAGAGTTTTCATTTATTTTCTCAATAATGCGAAAAGGTCCATAATATCGTGGGGCAAGTTTCACCTTAGGATGTTGTGAAATATTTTTTAAATGCCTTTTAATGATTCATAACCAAAATAAATCATTTTCATTAAATTGTTTGGCTATGCGCTTCTTATTAATAATACACATGTAACATTCTTGACTCTTCCTAATATGCTCATGCACTTCAGCAAGTGTAGAAATATGATCTTGTGCAAAAGAATCAGCCATAGGAATGTCAGTTTGAGTGAGACTCATGGGAGTGGGAAGCTTTCTTCCATAAACAATTTCATATGGTGCACGACCAGTAGTAGTGTGTGGGGTGTTATTATATGCAAACTGAAGTAAAGGGAGTTTGTCATCCCAATTACTTGGATTATCTAAAGAGTAACAACATAATAAATCCAAAATAGTACTATTGGTAGCTTCAATTTGACCATTACTTTCAGGATGAAATGCATAACTAAAGTCTATTTTTGATCTTAGACGTTGAAATAATGCCACCCAAAAATGGTTACAAAAACGAACATCTCGCTCTGAAAGAATAACTTTAGGAAAACCATGATGTGGAAAAATACATTTAATAAATAACTTAGCAGATTTAGGTGCAGTTAAAGTCTTTTTAGAAGGAATGAAGTATGCATGTTTACTAAACCTGTCAACAATTGTCCAAATCATATAGACTTTGTTGCATTTTTCTCAAAATATGATCCTTGGTCATCCTTTTTTGAGCCTTAGTGGTGTTTGGACTCTTCTACCTCCATTACCATTCTAGTTAGTTCTCTATCATTATGGCATCACAGATCTCAGGCATGTCTAGTGGATCAGGGTCTAGTGCCATTGTTACCAAGATGATCTATAACTTGCAAGGCAAAGAACATTTTGAGATAAAAAATTTGATGGCACAAACTTTGATCTATGGAAGAGTTAGATTAAAGATGTGCTAATTTAGAGGAGGTGATGGAAGCTAGCAAATGGAATCTCAACGAAGCATGTTGACATGGATGAAGATGATTGGGATGAATCGGATGAAATGGCTACATCTACCATTCAACTACACTTGCAAGATAATGTTTACTTTACAATAACGGACTATGAAAGTGCAGAGGAGCTTTGGAAGAAGTTATGCAATACATATGAAAAGGAAACAACATCAAATAAAGTGTACATGATGAGAAATTTATATGACCTTTGCATGAAGGACATAGATAGTGTTGTTGGTCATATAAATGAGTTTGATGCTATATTCTCTCAGTTACACACTCAAAAAATGGAGATGGATAATGGAATGAAAGAAGTCTTGTTACAATGAACCTTGCCATCATCATGGGGCACATTCTACATACCCATTAGCAATAGTGCACTTGGTGGTAGACTCGATTATGATGGTATATGTAGAGCACTCTTGAGTGAGGAGATCCGTAGAAAGTCTATGGTTGGCACTCAAAGTCGAGATGCATATAATGTTTGTGATTCTTACCAAGGAAAGAATCAGCAATGTGGCATGAGTAAGAACAAGGAAAAGAATGGTCATTATAATAAGATTAGAAGTAAATCAAGGAAGAGGAATATCGAGTGCCATTACTTTCATAAGAAAGGGCATATGAAGAAAGATTGTTATGCATTAAAGAAAGCTAAAGGTAAAGGAGAGAATGTTGATGGGCATGTTAAACAGTTACATGCACCAGCTTCTTTGAGTTTGAAGATAGAATAAATTAATGGCATTTTTGATGATGTAGATGTGTTGACACTTGATAGTAGTGTTTCCATTGAGGCTCTTATGGCTCATTCTCCTTCCCATGCATGGATTCTAGATTATAGTGCTTCTTTCCATGTGACACTACATAGAGAATGGTTCTCTAGTCATGCAACAAAATTTCTTTGTACAAAGAGATATGGTGACTCTTACATGCATGAAGTTGTCAGGATTGGAGATGTGGTTGTGTAGTTCATTGATGGTTCAAAATTTACTATCCATAATGTACGCCATGTACCTCAATCATCATGCAACTTCATGTCAATTGGCCAACTTGACAATCTTGGTTACAAGGTGATTTTATATGCTCAGTCCTTTAGCATACCAAAGGGAAATATGGTTATTGCAAAAGGAAGCAAAATTGGCTCACTTTATCCTTTAGTTGTATCACATAAAGAACACTTCTTAGTTTTTATTGAACAACCTATGACTTGTATTTGGTGTGGCCATTTGGGCCACATATCTTGTAGTGAAATGGAAAATCTTTCTCATTCTGGCTACTTACCCACGTTATCTTTCTCAAGTTTCTGATTTTGTGAGCATCGTCAATATGGAAAGCAAACTAAGTATGTGCATAAGATGCACTTTGGCCCTTCAATCAACCTTTAGATATTGTTTGTACGAATGTGTGTGGTCCTATGCCCACAAGGTCATTATGTGGTTTTCATTACTTTGTCATTTTCATAGATGATGCTACTAGAAAAGTCTGGGTATATCCTTCCAAATTGAAGGATGAGGTATTCCCTAGTTTTAGAAAATGGCTTGCTTCAGTTGAGACTGTAAAATAAACTAAGCTCAAGGCTTTATGTTTACATAATGGGGGTGAGTATAATTCACATGAATTCAATCTTTTCTGTCGGTCTAGAGGAATTCATAAAGAGTTTACAACTCCTTATACCCAATATAGAATGATATAGTTGAAAGGATGAATAGAACTATTCAAGATAGAGTAGTTTCTATGCTCCATCATGCAAACATTTCACAAGGCTTTTGAGCAGAATCAGTATTGACTGTAGCTCATGTGGTTAACCATTCACCTAGTATTGCAAAAGGTTTCAAAGTAGCAGAAGAGTTACGACAGAGAAGTCACCATATTATGATCATATTTGAGTTCTTCAGTGTGAAGCATATGTTTGTATACCCAATAATCTTAGAAAAAATTTGGACCATAAGTCAAAGAAATGCATTTTTCTTGGATATGGTTGAGAACTCCAATTTGGATATTAATTATGGGATCCTCAAACATGGTGAGTGATCAAAGTAATGATTTCATTTTCAATGTGCGTAAGCTTGCATGAGAGAGGGGAAAGTTCTTTGGAGAGTGAGACACATCATCATCTTCCTCAAGAGTTTTTGTGGGGAAAAGATAAGAGGTTTTTGTATGCAAATTTTGGAGGGGATTCGTGTGGCTGTCTCGGGACTTGTGCAGAGTTTGGAGCATGGCTCAAAACGTTTATTGGCCGTCGGAGCAACCTCATGACCATACAAGTAAGAACCATCTCTTTTGAACACAATGAGCTCGCATCTACTGAGCTCCCACCCATGAAGGGGGCTATCCATGAGCAAGATGAGAGAGAGAGAGAGAGAGATGAGAGAGAGAGAAGGAGAGAGAAGGAGAGAGAAGGAGGGAGAAGGAGAGAGAAGGAGAGAGAGAGAGAGAGAGAGACTTGCTCTCACTCTTCTCCTTGGGTACATGAGAAGTGAGCATCTCATTCTAGAAAAGTAGGCGCATTCCTTGGTTTTCGCTACATGTGGGAAAAATCCCAGCTACACACGTGCTCCTTCTAAGGATGTAGAATGAGAGAAAGAGAGAGAGAGAGAGAGAGAGAGAGAGAGAGAGAGAGAGGATGGAGCATATTCTTTGATTTGGTCCTCTAAATTACCTACCTAGGTGCACTAGTTTGACCATAACTTTGTCTAGGAGTATCCAAATCCGAAAATTCAAAATGCTATGCATTCCTTGCTTCACAAGATTTGAAATGATAGGTTACTTGCTATGTTTTGTGTTATAAAATAATTCTATGATCTAAGGGTCCAGCCAATTCAGACATATCTAAAATAAGACACCGTTTGGTCACCCATGTGTATGACCAAACATATTGAGTTTAGACTTACTAGGATGTCATTTGCTCTTGCAAAAAAATGACTCACTTAGCTTTGAGGTTAAGTCTCAAGGGTGTGAAGGAGGATGTCTTGGGTTCAATCCCCATGGGATACATGAGGAGGGTATTTTTCCCAAAGAGCTCTAGAGCAAGCTTCTAGAAGCATCCACTTGAGTTAACTCGAGTTAACTGGGATACTTGACACACATGCAATTACATGGACGACACATGGATGGTTAGAATCCACCTACCCAAGATTCAGGAAATCCCCTGGAGAGAGCCATATATAGAGGCATATGGTTGGAAGGAGAGTCATCTCTCTAGCATGTGGTGGTGGTCATAATCATTGTTCTCTTGCATTTTTAATTCCCGTTGAATTTATAATTCTTCTTTAAAGTATTAATTCCCTTGAAGATCAAATCTAACTTCAAAATCCATTCTAGGACTAAATGATAATTATCATCCCACAATCTGATGTCACATACCATCTTTCCTGCATCAATTTGAATATAAAATCTAGTGTCCCATACCACCCTATTTTATATGCACATTGATGGGTGAATGATATTTATCTTGATGTCTAAACATATCTTTATAGAGTACCTGCTTACTTCAATTCTTTAAAAGAATTTTAAAGTTTTAGGCATTAGCTCTAACTTGATATTCTAAGTTTTGCATTCCTTTACATGATCATTTCATAATCTCGTGCCTTGCCTTGGGAACTCGAAAACCTCTTGATAGAATATCCATTGTTTCATAGGGTTTTCAAATGAAAACCAATTAGAATTCCAAGTACTTGAATTTCCACTAATTCAAGTCTGATTGATTTATTCTTGATCATTTGTAGTGACAATAGTTTTGACTTTTTGTCTTTAGATTCCTTTCTTATTGATGCTTTAAGTACCTACCCCAATTGGGACTTTATAGGAATCTCTCTATCGCTTAAGTCTAAGCATCCGCTCATGCTTTTTGGATTGTATAGAAATCCCTTTAAGGATAGGTAAAATTTATGTTTTACCTTCCACATAATTAATTACCATCGATACGATTGCAGACTACATACTTGGAATTTTTACTCTATTTAGACTTGGAAAAACTTATTAGATTGATTGCCAATACTTGGGCAAACTTCAGAGTACTTCCAACCGTAAGTTCTTGGATAATCATGGCCAAGATTGATCAAGTCTGGTTGAACTTGCGATAAGAATAAAGACTTAGTCTTTATCTTTAAGATCTCTTGATCTATCAAAAATATCTCTGCTTACCCACAAGATTTTTAGAGATCTTTCCCTTAACTCAAGTCCAAGCATACGATAATGCCTTCCAGATTCTATAGCTAAGAATCTCATTAACGTTGATACACCTTTAGGTTGTACCAATCATTGGACATAAGTACCACTACCAGTGGTTTGGGACTTCTTGGGAACTACCTGCTATCTAACTTACTTGAAGAATTGCATTTTCACATTTACGGAGAGTTTATTCTTCCAAGAACTTGATATTCCTTCCAAGGAATCAAGTAATACTAAGCAAACGATTCATCTTGGAATCTTTTCCTTTACTGGAATGATCTTCAAAAGAAATTCTTGACTTTTGGACAAGACCAAGACTCAAAGATTTATTGCTTGTCCAAAAGATATACGTCTTGAAGCAATGAAATGGTCAACTAGACTATTTCATTTAATGGTTTATCTTTCAGGAAGTATCCTAATTCTTAAAGATCACTTTGACTAGGGTTTCTTCTTAAGCCACAATTATCTTAAACGAAACCAAAATAACTCTATTATTTCCATAGTTTCGTAAGACTTTGCATTTTTATCAGAGATGCAACGTAATGAATAAAACAACTATCTTTTGAACTTAAAAAGTCAAATTAGTATAGTTTCCATTTACCTTTATTATATTTATATCACATCTTGGGATAGAATCAAATAAAAAGTGTTCAATAGAAAATGATCAATGATCTTAATGAAACTTTTATCATCCTACTTGGATTCATGAATTTTTACATCCAAGATTGTCTTTAGGATTCTCTAAGTTTTTCCTAGACTTAGTGTCATCATGGAAATTTGCAAATAGCCCTATTTTCTTTCCATTCAGATGAGCAAGAAAATTGAATGATTGACTTTCAATGGGCCTACTTTTCCTAAGCAAGACCCCTAATATGTGATACCTAAGTATCACTTTCAGGAAAACATGAACTGACTACTTGACTTGCATAGCAGCTAAGAGCTTTGCAACTAACTAGTTTTTCATTTTTCCTAACTATCAAATTTGAGTAAGAAAAAGTAGGTAACGATTAGGAAAGTATATTTGTTCAACTACCTATCAAAAAAATCATCAAAAAACCATGCTTCATCATATGCCAATGGGTGTTCTTGCATGCAAATGCATGTGAGTGCATTCATGTGTTTACATGTTTGTTCCTTTTCATGCATCAAACTTAAATCAAGCAGTTCTTGAGCTTGCTATACATGCATCCAAGCATCCATGCACAAATAGTCTACTTGCTATCTTTCAAAAGATATAAAGATACATATGCACAGACTCAAGTGCATTTAATATCTTTTTCAAGTAGGAAGAAATTTTATTTTGTGCATGAAACATTATTTTAGAATAAAAATGCACCAACATTCTTTCATTTCCATGTGATAATTCATAGATGCATGCATCTGCCCGATAAGTGTTTCAATAATTCTATGATATTCCATAAAGCTTTCATTAATTTGCATTAATATGTAAAAAATGACCATTGCTAGTAGGCTTCAATGATAATAAGATGCAATCTACATGAAAGCCAAGAGTATAAACAAGTATTGAAAACAAACATTAACTTGGACAATACTTATCTCTCAATTGTGCTATGTCCATCCGTCGTCCAAAAGTAGATCTTCACTTCTTGATGCCAAATTAAAGCTAAGGTCTCCATCTTCTTCTCCATGGGAATTCGTATGAGTAGATATGCTTATGGGATAACACATTTAATTGCACCTCATTGAAAAGATAGTTTTGAGAAGTTCATTCTTATTAAATGACTTCAGTGCATTCAGATAGAACACCATTATTCCATCGTGGAACCACTAGTTCAAATCCCATATTCTACAGGTTGCATTGTCTTGTCTTGCTACAGAAGTGCATGGGCAAGCTTGCGTTTGAAATCATAGTGAGCTCAATTTTGGATAATAACAGGCTGCCTCAATTAACATTCTAGATAAGTTTTTGCTGCTCTGCAAAAGTCATCTATAGATATAAGATTATGATAGCAAAAGCTATATCCCACTTGCCTAGTGCAACACTAAAGATATTGTTATCTCAGAATGGTATGATAGGCAATGGGGCCAATTCCTCGCCCCAATCCAATAAAGTCCTTTTGCTAGCATCTCTATCATTCATATCTCACATAGATGAACATGTCCCAAGTTTCCATGCAGATTAACATGTCCAAACTCTACGGTGTTATAGCATAACATAATACATGGGCTCATCAAGTGTTATGTCAAGACAAGATGTTGTTTTCCTCAAGATCGACTTTGACAAAGCCTACGACAGGCTTGAATGGGACTATATTCTACTATCACTTAAAGATCTTGGATGCAATCATAAATTCACCAAGATGATCTTGACCCTTATGGGAAACACATCGACTCAAATTAATTTTAATGGCCAACTTTCGAAGGTGATAAAACTTAAAAGATCGATTAGACAAGGGTGCCCATTGGCTCCCCTTCTCTTCGCCATTGCCACAGAAGGGCTCAACTGGCTTGTGGAACAAAAGGTGGAACTGAGTGATATTAAAGGCCTCCGATTGCCTAGTGACCATGGCCAGATCACCATGACACTTTTTGCTGATGATATGAACATGTTTGTCCACAATGATAGTACGAGCTTGGAGATGTTTTGGAGGTGCCTGGATACTTTTTGCGAAGCCTCTGGTTCCAAAATCAACCACTCAAAGACCGCTTTCAGAGTTATTGTAGGGATCCACCCCAACCTTCTCTTTGATCGTGGCTATCAAAATATTCTTCGAGGCTAAATTTTCCGGTTTCTTGGGGTCCCCTTGGGCTTTGGAATCTTCTTGGAGTAGTGGTGGAATTCAGTCCTAGCCAGACTCAAAGCAAGTTAAAACTATTGGAGAGGTATGGAAATCAATCTTGTTGGTCGTGCAATGGTTATCAACACACTCCTCATTTGGTCGATCATTTACTTCCTCTCTTGTTGGAGACTGAAAGAGCAAGAGCTATCCAAAGTGGAAAATATTTGTAGAAACTTCCTTTGGACACGCGACCACAACAGGAGGGGGGTGCCTAAAATCAAGTGGTCTATCTACACTAGCCAAAGGGATAGTGGGGGCCTTGGCATTCTAAACATTGGGTGCATGGCTAACAAACTTGCAGCAAAATGGATGATTAAGGCATGGTGCAATGGGGAGGCCTTGTGGGCCAAGTTGATCTTTAGAAACAAGAATGCTTTGACATTCATGGGATTCCCGAATTGGAAGAATCTTGACATTCTGACCCTTTTGTTTTCCCCAATCCTGGTTTTCCCGAAAGGCTCGATTCTTGTGTGTTCCCTATGGAAGAGTTGGAATAAAGTCAAGAGCTTCATAAGAATGTGTGATGATTTGAAGTGGGCAGCCGATATCAGACAGAATGACTCTATTTGGTTTCTGATCCATGGCATCCGAAACCTGGAGTCTTGGAACATTCGAAATGCCAAGAGCCTATGGAACAAAGGCTTCAAAAAATGGAAACATTTCTAGAAACAAGACACCAACCAGTGGATCAACTTCATGGATTTTGACCCCAGCATAAACATATCCTATGAAGAATGGAACACTTTACAAAAGAAGATATCTTGCTTGGGACTGTTCTAAAGTTTGTCTTCTCATGGGGCACGACCAGCCATGCCTGCTTGGTCTCAGATGGCACAATGGTTATTGCATACCAAAAATCCCGAATATCAAAGAAAAAATTGATTATCAGGTCAACCTCAACAAGAAGTGGTGTCTGTCATGGACACGACTGTGGTGGGATATGTCGTTCATGGCTATCTGGCACCCTCTCATTAAAATCAAAAGGTCTATCCTCTTATGGCAAATCTTTCACGTGGAATCTAGAACAACCTAAAGGCTAGGAAACTTTGTGGGGTGCCTCCCTGGTGCAAGCACTACTACCCGTCCATTGAAGATGTTGCTCACATCTTCTCTACTTGTCCCAACTCCAAAAAGCTCTCACAAATCGTCAGAAAGAAAATAAGACTCCAGAAACATATCAATTGGAATTAAGCTCTGCTGGGAGAAGCGATCGATTGCTCCACGACTGTCTGGAATGCCATAAGAAGGGAGGTACTGCGGAAGATCTGGCGGGAAAGATGTGCTTATAACTTTGGTGACTCCCCCAAAGAGTGGTTGATTGAGAAATCGCTTTTCCTCCTCGGCAAAAGAATCGCTAACTGTAAGAAATCCCCCCCTTTCATGCATTATCAAGTGCTCCTTCTGATCAATAACAAGCTTAAACTCGAGTGGGCCCCACATGAGGGCGATAAGAGGGTGATTAACCGTCTCTATAATGCCATCTAAACTCTATAAAATCTACCCCTACTCTGTGGGATCTAGGGGGTCCATGGGCGCTAGTCCCCTTTACTTGTACCTTTCTTTTAATTAATTCAAGTCCGGGAGAGTAGGCTAAGGCAGAACTTCCTTTATTTAAAAAAAAAACAAGACAGAAAATAAATCATAGAAGATATAAGAAAAATAAATCCTCGAAAACTTCTACGACTAATAATCTTTTTTTTTTTCAAAATAGAAGTTCGACAATAGCCTACTCTCTCAACCTTTAATTAATAAAGAAAACAATTGTACAAGAGAACGGGCTTAATACCCATGGGACCCCCCAAATCCCACAAAGCAGGGGAAGATAAAACAAAGTTATAGAGCTCTACAAAAAAAGGTCCATAACCCTCTTATCTCCTTCACATGGGGCCCACTTGCATTTAATGGGCCCAAGATAATTTGTTCTTCGAATGTTGTACAAATCAATAGACATCACACGTGAACTGCATCAATATTATACTTTCCGTTTGTGTTCAAAAAAAAAAAAAAAATAGACATCACACGTGAACTGCACACGAGATAATGAGAGACACGTTAGGGATGATAGTACATGAATACATTGATGAAGAAAGAAGGTGACAAATTCAAGCCAACTTCTTTACAATCCGAAAGACATCAAAATGAAGGAGATTACATTAAAAAAAGCGAAAGAGAATTTTGATTCGTGAAGTAGACACGTCTCGTACGTAAAAGAATTTGAAGGACTTCCAACGTCACATGTGACATGGCGAATTCTTTACGTTCCATCGTCACCGGTGACATGGCGAATCTTTTCAGTGCATTTATGAGGAGTGTGCGTCAAATAGTTTTGCATAAGACCTTGAGGCTCATTTCTTCACTTTTTACAGAATATCTTCTATATGCAAGTCAAAAATTCCAATTTTTGGATGCCTTTTAGACTTATTTATTTGTGGCATGAGAATTCATGAGCATTCTGAAAACCTCTATTTCAACATCTCTTTTCAATATATGGACGATATTTTCTGACGCATAAATTTCTTACTTTGATAGTTATTATGGTAAATTATTCTCATTGTGTCTTCGTGTTTGAGCAAGTTGAAGAGCTATTTTTATGACACAAAAGTGGATAGTATCGACAGGGATCTTTTTGGTTATGACTCTTGAAATGGCAGCCATACACTCTTGTCTTCATGAAAAAAAGCTAAGTAGCAACCCAAACGATTAATGAGTTATCTTTGTACATTCACTTGGTAATACATTCAATATTTTGTGTTGTGCTTCAAGCTTCTTCTTCTTTTTCCTTGTGATGTTTGCGTGCATCTACAGATCTCAAACTCCAATAATTGGTATCAGAGCAGGTTGTTGCTTCATCTAGGGCATCATTGACACCCCTCTAGATACAATCTCAGAATCACATGGAAATTGGGTGAGCATAATCAAGGCAATTAGGAGTTCAAAATGGATTTTCTCTATGACATCAAAATTTCGATGTAAGCTCGTTTTGCCCTTCGAACGCACTATCATTATGCCTATGTAGGCAATTTCATCCTTTTATGCCCAACATATATACAAGTTAGGTTTGCCAATACAAGCACCTTGAAGTCTTCTATAGGTTTAATAAAGCTTGATAGGGTAGTTATGTTCAACTTTTTGAATCATCTTTTTGCATGAGCGTATTTAATGAGTGTCCATGGCTAAAAGAAATCATTTATTCCATATGTTGGCTATTGAGGATAAGCTCGATGGTACTAATTATCCATTATGGGCATATATGGTGTGTCATGTATTGCTAGCAAAAGGCTGTCTAACATTGTCCAGGGTATTGAAAAATGCCCTACTACACATGCAAATACATTTATTGAAGGTGATGCACATGGCATTGAAGATGATGATCTTCAGCTTCCTGTTCGTGTTGCGATTCCTTTTGCACCTACTAAAGAGAAAATTCATTGAGATGGCAAAGATGCTCAAGCACATGCATTGATAGTTTTGTCTATCAAACATTCCATTATCTCTCACATTCACTCTTGCAAAACAGCAAAAGATGCTTGGGATACACTTACCACTTTATACTAGGCAAGAAATGAGGCTCCTATTGCTTACCTTCGAAAACAGTTGGAGAGTGAGCATATGAATGAAGGAGACTCTATGGACAGGTTTTTGAAAAAGATCAAATATTTGAAGGAGCAATTGATTTTTAGTGATGAACTCTTGCTAGATATTTCACTTGTGCAGACCATTCTTAATTATCTTCCAGATTTATATCAAAGTTTTGCTTCTACTCTTTGATTGATGGTGAAAGGGCAATCCAAATGCCTTAACGTTTGAGGATTTTATCTCTGTTTTATTGCAAGAAGATCAGTTTGGGCAGAATAGGTCAATCAAGCTTTCTTAGCTAGTCGGAAGGGCAAAGGTAAATCGAGCTCATCTACTAGTAAGAAAAAATCTCCTAATGAAGGAACATAAAGATGAGAAGAAAATAGAAAGGCAAAAATAGTTTTGCAAATAGTGTAAAAGAAATGATCATGTCATAAAGAATTTTCCAAAATTGGCTACAAAAGAGGCAAAGAAGAAAGAGGCTAGAATGGTTGTTGCAGAAGCCTTTACACCAAAAACAGAGTCTGCTAATTTTGTGCAGAATAAAGAATGGGTGTTTACTACTATTTGTAGCTATGAACCATCTTCTCGTGAGTAGTGTATGTATACAATACACTTAGATGTTTGGTATTTTGATAGTGGGGCAACAAAAAAATATTATCTTGGAGTGCAATTTCTTTAGTTCACTTGAGCCTACCCCGATAGGGAGTATTTTCATGTGTGCAAACAATTCCTCATATCCTATGGGAGTTCGTAGGATCATTTTGACTACAGTTGATGGTAGTTCTTTCACATTGTCAAATGCCTTGTATGTGTCAAATTTGTTGATGATAGGTGTACAATTCATGATCTCTCAAATGGCTATGTCATTATTGCTTCTCGCATTTTATGTCATGCAGGGCTATATAAGCTCATAGATTGTGCAAAATCTATGAATGATTCAGCATCTGAAGCTATCTTAGATGCAAATCTTTGGCATGCATGCTTTGGCAATCTCAATTATGCTAGTTTACTATGATCGTAGAAATCTAGAATGATCTCCTCTCTGCCAAAACTTAGAGAACCTTCTAAACATGTCTATGAAGACTGTATTATGGGTAAAATGTAGCATTCCTCCTTCCTAAAGATGGTTAAGTTTGTGCTCCTCATAAGTTGCATCTTGTTCATAGTGATGTCTCTAGTCTAGGAACTACCTTTCCTTCGTGAATTTTATTAATAATTTTTCAAGCCATACATGGGTGTATCCATGGAAAGCAAAGTCGTAAGTGTTTATGTGCTTCAAACAGTTTCTTGTTATGACTAAAAATCTATCAACATGAAAATTAGGTACCCTCTGTTCAGATCGGAGGGGTGAGGGGATACATGTGTTATGACTTTAATGCATTTTTGGCTGAACATGGGATAAAGCATCAGTGTAGATTATCGCTAATTACACCTCAACAAAATTGAGTTTTTGAAAGAAAGACCATGTTTCTCAAGGAGATGGCGAGGTGTATGGTCAAAAGTTAGCCTTTACCACATATCTTCTAGCTTGAGGCTATTATGTGTGCAACATATGTACTTAACAGGTGTCTCACCAAAGCACTGCAATCTATCACTCTATATGAGGCTTAGAATGGTCATAAGCCATCCGTTGCTCATCTGCATATCTTTGGTTTTCTAGCATATGCATTAGTGCCTAAATAACAATGAAGGAAATTGGATGATAAAGTAGTGAAATGTATTTCTATTAGGTACAATTTTGAAGGCATAGGCTATCATCTGTATAGGCATAGGCATAGGCATAGGCTATCATCCTTATCATCCACATAATAAATGCATTTTGCTTAGCCATGATGTTGTTTTTGTGGAAGATGCAATTGATTAAATACTTTCATGTATTAAGGAGAAATAAGTTAGCTGCAAAGATGTGTATGAAACTTTGTTGCCTCATTTTACAAGTGGATAGTCAAGTGCTAGTCCAAATGAGGCAATTTCGTAGCCTTTACAAGTTTCGTATGATGAAGCATATCATTCCATTTCTGATGCAGATTTACATGATGCACTTGTTGATGAGAGGGATCATATAGAGAAGGCAAAAACTATGCCAAAATGGGTTGTGAAGACTTTGAGAGATAGCAAATTAGATGCATTGCTTGTTGATATATTTCGATAGTGATGTGTATGAACATAGTTAGGACTGTCGAGGAACTTTTTCTCTCTTTAGGATGTTTTTCTCTCCCGGATTCTATATATGCCTATAATCCTAATGGGTGAATTATTCTTGTACATTCACTTGGTAATACATTCATTATTGGAATTGTGCTCCATGCTTCTTCTTTTTCTTCTTCCTTTGGCTACTTGATCAAATCTTATCATTTCAAGTTATTCATTCATTATGAAGAGAAAAAAATGTTTAAGAAACATTTATATCATCCCCATCAAGTAGGGGAGATAGAATCTCTCTAACATGGGTGTATGGTTACAATTTTAAATGTCGTAGCTAAAAATATCCTTATTGATACTATGCACTTCTTGGATGCTCTTAAGACTGGCCAAGAGATTCTTGAAGTGATTGATGCCCTCCCAAAAGCTAAAAGCCCTTAGCTTGACAACATCACCAATTAGTTTTTCGAATCCTTTAAAGATATTTTGGCAGTTTTGCTTTGTTTGGTTTGGCCTCTGTTTTCCTTGTAGCATTGATAAGATGTTCATAAGATTGTTCACCTACAATACCAGTGTTTTCTTTTTGAAAAATCATAACGAGTGTGTCTTTAGATTTTGGCACTATATTGAAATCTTTTGTGAGGCCGTTGGATCCATGATGAGCCACTCTAAGATATTCTATGAAACTCTACTTGATTTGATCCCTTCTGTTCTATGGGACCAAGTATGTTAGGAGCTTTAAAGTGACCAAGTATTTTGTCTTTTAGGTATTTTGATGGGATTTGGTTTTTTGATGGGGCAATGATGGGATTTGATCCTTGCTAAGCTTGACATTAAGATGCGTTACTCGATGGGTATGGAACTCAATGTAGAAGTGCATGCTAAGGTGGTCAACATGTTGCTTTTGCCTCTATCATACATTTTTTGGCTTCTTGGAGACCCTTCAATAATGAGCTTCAAAAGATTAAAAGGATCTGCAAAAATATCCTTTGTATAGAGGATCCAAACAAAAGAGGGGTGCGAATGATAAAATGGACCATCTCTACTAGCTTAAAGGACAAAGGGGGATTGGGAACTGTGGATGTGGAAGCTTTGGTCAAAAAGTTGGAAACGAAGTGGATTATTAAAGCTTGGAGTGATGGTTCCAAGCTTGTCTTAAAAAATAGGGATTCACTTACCTTGACTTGCATCACAATCTAGAAAGATTACGAATTAATAACTACCTTGTTTTCCCTACTCCTAGTTGTTCATAAAGTCTTGGATCTCATGTGCTCCCTTTGGAAGGTTGGAACAAGATGAAACCCTTTTGCACCATCAAGAATGACTTGAATTTGGTTGTTGATATTAGAGAATATGACTCTATATGATCACGGATTGTTGGGAGTGTTGAGTTTGAGAACCTACAAAGAGTTGAAAAGCTCTAGAATAGAACCTTTTCCATGTGGAAGTACCTTGGAACCAAGACATAAAAAATTGGATAAGTTTGGAGGACATTGATTCTTACCATAAAGTGGAGCTCAAAAATTGGTGCTTGCTAAGGCACATAATTAATGCTTGAACCAAGTCAAAGATCCACCTCATAGTTTTCTAGGACCTCCCTTGTCTCGAAGGCATGTGATACCACCTCATAGTTTTCCAAGATCTCCCTTGTCTCGAAGGTATGTGATAGACGAATGGCAACAAGAAGAAGGATATAATGGGAATAAAAAGAAATATCAATTTTTATCTGAGCTTAACAAGAAATGGTGTTTGAATTGGTCCTAGAGTAGATGGGAATTCAAGTTGACAGACTTTTGACACCTGCTTATTGAGAAAAGTGATCCTCATGTAGGAAATTCTCCACCGAGTGGTTTGGACCAAAGCCAAAGTGCAGCTCAGTGATGAGTAGCACCTCCTTTAATGTCAATCCGGGAAGACGTGAGGATGGTATGAAGACCTCGAGCAAGTGGCGGCACAAGTGTGTGAGTGAGAAGCACACAAACATGCACACACATACACACACACGCGCACACACGGCAAGACAAAGAGTGAGAATCAATGGAGTTCTTAGATTACTTTCCAAAAGCTCTTACAAGTTTGTTTCAATTACCATCTAACCCCAAAAATGAGCTCTCTAGCTCTTTTTATAGTTTTTGACTAGCTTTGGCCCTGTTCAGACCTAGTGTCCGGCCTAGTTAAAAATTAGGTTCCAGGGCTTATTTGAGGGCTCAAACGAGATCTAAAAATTACGAAAATTGGCAGGTAGATACTTCTAAAGCTCCTCAAGCTCAAGGACTCCTTGGCTTGCACAAAATGGAGCTACAAAAATATGAAATGGTATTTACAATGGTGTTTAGTGATGAGAATCACTTTTAATTGGTGTAAGGGTTTTGAAAAACTAAAGGGTTGCCTTAGTGCTAGATCTGCGTGAATGCTCATACGTGCTTCTTCCTGAAGAAAATTATTGGCCTATTTGCCAGATCTTCGTTGACTCCCTTGTCTGCTTGTGCCTTCTCTCCCTTCTGACTCTCTTCTTTGACTGCCAGGCCTCGTTAGTCCTTCAGTTCCTTGTCTGCTGCTAACACCCCCCCCCCCTCTCTCGCGTCTGTCATCCCTGACAGACCCTTGTTGTGTGGGTTTTTGGATGTAGTACTCAACGACATCCTGCGCTAAGTGATGTTCGACAATTCTCAATCCTTTGGCTAAATCTGTGAGTAGAGCATCCCAATCTACCGGCCCGGGAACCTCTGGATGTAATATACAACATCTCTTCAAACGTTTGTTTGAAGCAGGCCGGTAGATATTTGATGCGAGCGTGCCATGCATACACAACATTAATCGATGGGGTTGTGCTCATGTCGTATACGAGGTCCTGATTACCTTCATTAAATCCTAGTGCTGAGAGATGTGGTTCCTTGACATTTTTGAAGGTCCTGAAGGTGACCAACATAAGTTCGAAAATCTTCAGGCACATCTGAGTCATGTTATCAGGTACATTCTTGAACCGGACCCCCCAATGTCGAATCGTCGAAATCATATATCCAATAGTAGGTGGGCCCTTTGGGGGTGCGAAGTACACATAATTGAGCCACTTCTCACATCCTTTAATCGTCAGCACTGTTTGTGTGTACTCCGGCCATGATATCCTTTGAAATACAGGGCAATAACATGGGTTATATTTGATGTACAATGGCATGTTGTTCCATGTTCTTACCATTTCCGGGTATGTTTCAAGAAGCCGAATTCTCCAAGTCGGTTGGCGAATATGTCCCTGCTTGGCACTTTCGGGGATGTCGTCAGGTGCAAATTGTGTGGCAAAGGTTGGTTCCCTTGAGGTGTGGTGCTTGATCTCCGCATTATAATCCGCCATTAGAACGCAAAAAGGAACATACAGGTCGTCCGATGGGCCGATCCACCTATGGTGTGAGAGATTCTTAAAATAATCGGATTTTATTACAACCTCCTCCAATTGTGACATCAGTGCGATTTGGACTGCCACCCTGTCATCATGCGTCGTGGCTACTTTCTCTAATTTTTGCATCCATTCAGGTGCCTCAATTTCAATTGTGTCCATGCCCTATTCTGTTCGCTTACCCCCGGGTGTTGGCATCGGGACATAAGGATCCTCGAATGTTTCTTCTACTTCGATTGGCACAAGATCGTCAGGCTCGGGCTCTACCAGAGGGGAGGGCTGACGCTCGTATTGCATGACCTTGCCACGTAATTCCTCAAGTTCTGCCCGGAGTTTAGTGACCTCTTCAGATGTATCTTCTGCGGTTGTGATCTTGCTGGGTGATGTCTGTCGGGTGGCCAACTGCCTTAGCAAATCATCTCTCTCTTTTTCTAAGGCGGCATGGGCCTCCATTAGATCTGCATGAGTTTCTAACACCACTTTCATATTCTCAGAGGGAATTGCCTTGAATCGCTCTGGGTCAATCTCCTGTGGGGAACCCTCCATGGCCGCCTCCAGATTTTCTTCGTTCTGTTTCTGTAATCGTTTATTCTCCTCTAGCGCTGTAGACATATGCTTGCGTAGGAGGCCCAAGTTCCGTCGAAGCTTCAGGTTTTCCGTGATCTGAGAATGTAGCAGCTCGTCCATGTGTCGTCGTTCTTCATCATCTGCTTGGGGTGGGTTGGCTACTAATTGTGCATATTGTTCCTGTAATGTCGCGTGCTGCTGTTGTAGTAGCTGCTTCTGCTCTTCAAGATCCATACATCGTGCTTGGAGATCTGCGTGGCTTCGGAAGAGCATTGTATGTTGGTTGTCAAGGTGTTGGTAGTGTTGCTGAAGTTGGGACATGCATTGATACATAGTATTAAATACATTATTAAGAGGAATGGTGGGAGAAATGGTGTCGAATGCAGAGGGGAAGGGAAAGGGAAAGGGAATTGTGGATGCAGTACTGGGGAAGGGTGAGGGGGGAGGTGGGGGGATGGGAGATTGTGGGTAAATGGGGGGTGGGAGAGGTGCAGAGGTGGGTGACACCTCCATGGATTCAAAAGTGGAGGCCGTGGTGGGAGTGACTGTGAACATGGGGATTGTGGTTGCGGTGAGAGTTGTGAACGTGTATAGAGGTGTGTGTAATTGTGAACTCCCAGGAAGTGTGATCGGAGTAGTGGGGTTTACCGTGGCTGTGGTTAGACTTATGTTTTCAGTGGAAATAGAGTATGTGGGTTGACTGATGGTTTGTGCGTCGGTGTGTGTAGTGGGTTCGGAGGTGGTGACAGTAGAGGTTACAGTGGTAGAGGGAGGTGAATGGGGTGGATGTGGGGGAGAAGGTGGCAAGGGAGGTGATGGAGGTGCACTCGATGTGTGGGCTTCCTCGGTGTCGTGAACAGTGTGTGCTGTGCAAGTGGTTGTGGGGGTGCCTTGTGGTCCTGATCCTAATACATTCATTCGTTTTCCCGTTCGTGGGGGGCGTCTGCCATATCTTTTCTCTGTCCTTCGTGATTGCACTAGTGCAGTATGCACCGTTTCAGGTACTCCCAAAGCGTCCGATATCATTTCCAAGGTGGCACGGTATTGCTCGTCGACACCTTCCTCCTCCAAAATCTGGTTCATGAGGGCTTTACCTGCAGCTAATGATAGTCTGTGTTGCTCTTGAACTTGGTTCATCGTATCGTAGAGCTTCTTTAATGCGTTAGTATAGGCTGGGGCACCTTCCAGTACTTGTAGGGCTTCCTGATCATACTCTTGCTCTTCTGCTTCTGATTGTCCACCCTGTGCCTCCTCATGTGCTTCTTCTTCATCGTCCACATTGAGTACGTCCGGTTGGCTGGGCTGGGCTTGGTCTGGGGTAGTTTGCTGTCCACCAGCTTGCTCTGCTTCAACTTCCGCATTTACAGCTTCGATGATTCTAGCAACTTCTTCATCCGTTAGATCCTCCAAAGTGAATCCATGCGGGAATTCCAGATCAGTAGGTACTGGTGGAAACACAAGGTTAGGGCCATCTGTGTTGTGCCTGGGTAACCTGATAGTAAATGGTTGTACTCGTCGGGGAAGTCTTGGGGTTGTTTCAGGCGTTAGGGTTGCACCGCGAGCTTGTGCACAAGGCATCTGGACAGCGCCTCTCATCTTCTTTGAGGGAGGCCCTACAGCTGACAATCTGCGTTGAAACTCCTGTGCTCTGGTCCAAATGAGAGCCCTTTGCACCGGTACATCATATGCGAGACATCTGTACACAATTCTTGTAAGCGCACAACAACCATACAGTACAGACTTTTGCTTCTTATACCATCTCTGATGAGCCATATGAATCTGGTCGATAATCCAGTGGAGCATATTGATTGTCAAATCAAAAGCATCCGCTAGGTAGAGGCTAAACCAGATCTTTTTGGGAGGCATTGTGAACCTTTCCTGCGCGGGGAATGCGAAATGTTGCATGACCATGCGTAAGTGAATGGCGATCGTAGGTGTCATCGCAACCATGTCCTTCAACTTCGTCAGATTCCTGTTCTTCATATTGTCTGGAACCATAGTCTCTTTCTCTGTTGGAATGTGCATACCTTTCATGTCGAGTGCTTCTCTTACCAAGTTGATAGTCAAGCGGAAACGCTTCAGCTCGTTGCCCCTTGTGAGGGATGGGAGCACAAAGGAGCTGTATCCTTTCTTGTCTTTGCTGGGAGTGAGGGTACTAATTAAGTATGAGCACCTTAGAAAATCTGGCTTTGGTAGTTGGAACTTGAAGTAATCATAAAGCCCAGCCTTCTTCCATATCGACTTCAGTCCTTCATTATTCTGTAGCTTTTCAAACTCCCTGGTAAAGAAATGGTATCTGCCCCAACGTCCATTGAATTCTACCTCGGACTCCCACATATATGTGCCTTCACCCAGAGGTCCAGCAACGTCACTGAACCAGTGTGAGGTTTTGCCCACCGGCATTGTGTGACCCTGTGGAGGATTCTGAATCGGTATGGCATGTAATGCCCTTAATGCCACTGGTCTTTCCTTTAATTCCTCCTCGACCGGAAGGCTTTTGATGTCCACCACTTGGGGGCTGGTGCCTGCCTGGGAGCTAGTTCCTACAGTATCGGCCATGTTACTTCTTGCTGCCTGTCTCTGTGAGAATATACAAACATGTGTTAACATTGTACAGGACAAGAGAGAACCGTTGTTGTTCCCATTACAATGTTAACATGAGGGTCGGGAGCGAATAATGGGTTAGTAAGTGCTCGGTGCGAGTGTGTGTGCGGTTAGCCATTCGGTAGACCTAAGAGGTAAGTGGAATGATGTAGTGTGATAGTGATGTGGTTAGTAAGTTATCATGGATTTACAAATGGGGTCTGGGGGTTTGTTACAAGTCTGAGGCTGCCAAATGCAGTGGATGGGTTTTGCTCTTGGTTTCGTAGAGACTCTAGAGAGCTTTATCGGTGTCTCGGTTTGAAAATGAGGTCTTTTAGGGACCCATTTACAAGTGATTTTGTGCGTGCTCATGGGCCTTGGTGTGTTCCTGAGTGTTGAAAACGAGTGAATACTCGCTGTGCGAGTGGATGGGTCATGCTGTATAGGTTGTGGCCTCGGCTTAGCTACTTGCACCCGCAAACAAGCCTTAGGCACCCAAATTTGTTTTGATTGTGGGCTAGCCTTTATCGACTTCTTGGGCACCCAAATAGATTTCACGTTAGCAGAAGAATTTCTGAAAGATTTCTCATTAGTATCGTGTTGTTGGTGACTAATAAGAGGCTTTGCCTGTGTGGTTGGCTTGAGTGCAACTGGGTTTTCGCCTTTCCGTACCCACACTTGTTTCACTTGCTGGGACATTTTGCTGCGCAGGTACTTTTGATCTCGGACATAGGAAGTACTCTGCTTCTTCTGCCTTTGATCCATCTTCGGTTGCTGCCTCCTCCTGGCCTTTGGAAAAGAAGGGAGTTCCGTTGCATCCTTTACTCCTCTTTTGCGAATATCATTCCTCTGCAACACATAGTTTTGGACAAGAACAACATGGTCATCTTCATGTGTATTCCTGGAAGGACCATGAGTCTGTGCCTTTCCTAGTTCCTTGAGTGCTCCATTATCTAACTCTACTGTAATTCGACTATGATTGACCCAAACCTGAAGAAGTCCACTTCTTAGGTTTAAGTTGACTGCTTGGTCATAGATCCAGTCTTGACCCAAGACGAGAGGTTCAGTGAGATCCTCGTCTTGACACACTAGTACTTTAATTGTTATTGCCTCATCATGAATGTAGAGGGGAAGTTCCACCTCGCCCATGCAAGGGGTTTCCACGCCTCCCAATCCTATGAGATATGCTTCCACAGGATTGACAGTTAACTGCAACTCTTGACAGTAAGACAATTTAACAGCACTAGTGGCTGCACCTGAGTCAATCAAGGCTCTCACGGTCCTTGCACTCTTTCCTTGTCCTATATCTAGGGTTATGAAAGGACGTCGATCAATTATCCTATGCGAGCTTGTTCCTGCGACTTCACACATGGCCATAGGATATCCTTGATCTGCATAGTCATTCGTTCTAGGTTGATCTCTACCTTGCCTTCGTAACTTCATCCTTCTGATGCGTTCTAAAGCTTCTGCTTGAGCTTCTTCTCGAACTCGCTTTTCTTCCTCTTTGCGTTTCTTAGCAGTGTTGAGTCGGCTGAGCATTTCCTCCGTGAGGGGTTCCTGATACAACTTGACTCTGCAACCGCTAATGTAATTTGGGAGAACATCACCCTCTAATGTGGCCAGTTGTACTTCTCCACTCGTGGAGATCCTATTGATGATCATAGGTCCGTAGCCTCGCTTTTCTAGCTTCCTTGCGTGTTGTTTCAGTGTATAGACTAAAACTAGATCTCCTGCTTTCAAGCCCTTATCCTTCACATGGGCATCAAAGTATGCCTTCTGCCTCTTCTTAGCTGCGTAGATTCCTGCTGCTCTCAGTCTTGTTTCTCCTAATCGTTCAAGGTCAAAGATCCTAGAGGAGAGCTCATGACCTGTCCATTCGTGCTCTTGTGCTACTCTCAATGTAGGAATCAAGAAGTCCAAGGGTAGCACAGCGTTTTGGCCAAACACCATCTAAAAGGGGGTGGCTTGGAGTACCGTTTTGTAGGCAACTCGGTATGCCCAAACAGCATGGTGTAGCTGTTTGTCCCAATCAGAGCGTTTCGTGTTCACTAATTTAGTCAGTACATTGCATAAGATCTTATTGGTGCTCTCAGCCTGTCCATTAGCTTGAGGGTGATAGGGGGCAGACTTCTTGTGTATTACCAAGAATTCTTGGAGTAGATTCTCAATCACTTCGTTCAAGAAGTGAGTGCCTCTATCACTTACTAGCTCTATAGGTAGCCCATATCTTGTGAATACATTTTCAAACAAGAATTTAGCAGTTGTCTGAGCGTCATTCTTTGTCGTGGCTTTTACCTCTACCCACTTAGTTAGATAGTCTGTTGCAACAATGATGTATTCTGCATGAGAACCCTTAGCTGGGGGATTAATAGGACCTACAAAGTCTATCCCCCACTTAGAGAATGCACGTCCACCCATCATAGGTTTCAGTGGCATCTCATCTTTGCGTATAGGATACTGAGTCCTCTGATAGACATCACACCGTTTCACATAGGTATGTGCATCCATGTGAAGGGTCGGCCACCAGAAGCCCGCAAATAGTATTGCCTTGATCACCCGATCTGGTCCAAAGTGTCCTCCTGCTACACCTTGGTGAGCAGTTTCCAAGATCTTGAGATATTCACTTTCATGGACACATAACCTCAGGTAACCATCTTTACCACGCTTATATAGATTATCACCAATGAGTGAGTAATCTTGGGCTTCTTGTTCTAAACTCCTTTTCCTAGCCAAGGTCATATTTGGAGGGAATGCTTTCGTCCTCAGGAAGGATACTAGTGGTTCACTCCAATCTGGCACTATAGACACTTGATAAAGAGTGGCGTGTTCCACAGGTGGTTTAGTGTAGCAGATTGGGCATTCCTTGCACAACTTTTTGACATCAGCTTCCATAGTTGGCCAATGTACTCCGAGTCTCTTTAGGGTCTGTAAAGTTCGTTGCTTTGAGTAGTGTTGCTCTAACGCACCTACATGTGCTAGTTGCAACCATTGAGCGTACTCATCCTCTTCTACGCCACAAGCCAAGATCCCTTGATCTGTGTGCTTGTACATGCTTCCTGCCATGATGTGGTACTTTTGGGCTTTAACTACCTCTCTATTCCGTGTGTTTACCACTGGATGATTAGGCCCGTATGTCAATACTGGTACCAATGGCTTAGCCCACTGCGGTACAACTTCCAGATTAAACAAGTAAGCATCAGGAAGGTCATCTGATACTCCTTGTGGGGCTTCTCCCGATGTGAGCCTAGAGAGATGATCTGCTCTTAAATGAGTCCTACCTTTCCTTACCACAACCTCAAAGTCATATTCCATGAGCAAGAGAAACCATCTCACTAATCTTCCTGTATTGCATGGCTTGTTTACGAGGTATAGCAGTGCCTGATGATCAGTAAAAAATTTAAACTTATTTGCAAGCAAATAGTGTCTAAACTTCTTAACTGCATATACCATGCCTAAACCTTCTCGCTCTGTAGTGGTGTAATTCCGTTCAGCTGCATTCAATTGTCTACTGGCATAGGCAATTGGAAGATCCATATTACCTTCACCAGTAGGTTGTGCAAGCACACATCCAATGGCATAATTGGATGCATCCACGTGAACATGGAATGGCTTATTCCAATCTGGTGTGGTCAAGATTGGTGCTGAACATAATCTTCGTTTAAGCTCCTGGAAGGAATTCTCACATTCATCCATCCACTCAAAGTTAGTCAGAAGTCCGTACATGGGATTTGCAATGACAGCGTACATATGAATGAACCGGCGATAATAACCACAATGCCCCATGAAAGCTTGTACTTCCTTGACATTCTTTGGCCTAGGTAGCTCTGCTATGGCTCTCACTTTCTCTTCGTCGGTAGATATGCCATTCTTTGACACTATGTGTCCTAGAATCTTGCCTTGCCTTACCATAAAAACGCACTTTTCTGGGTTCAGGCAGACTTGATATTCTCTACATTTGTCAAAGATTTGCCTGAGTTCGGGGATATGGGTTTGCCTAATGTTCGAATGAGCACAAAGATCATCAACATAGACCTCTAAATTCTTCCTCAGGAACTCCTTAAACACATGGCACATCAGCCTCTGGAAGGTAGCTGGTGCATTGGTAAGCCCAAATGGCATTACTCTAAAGGCAAAAATGCCCCATTCAGTGGCAAAGGCAGTCTTATGTTGATCCTCTGGAGCTATGGCTACTTGATTGTAGCCCGAAAATCCATCGAGGAAGCTGTACACTTCCTTGCCTGCTACTCTTTCTAAGAGATGCTCTGTGATAGGAAGCGGATAGTTATCCTGAATTGTGGCTGCATTAACCTTTTTCAAGTTAATGCACACACGCAGCTTTCCATTCTTCTTGGGCACCACTACGATGGGGGATACCCATTCAATGTGCTCAATTTCATAGATAAATCCAGCTTCAACCAATCTATCTATCTCTTCTTTGATCTTAGCAGCGTAATTATCGTTATATGTGTAGGGTTTTTGCTTAGAGGGTTAAGCATCTGAGGTCATGGGGATGGTGTGTGAGCATATGTCAGGGTCAACACCTTTCAAATCCTTGTAACTCCAAGCGAACACATCTCTGTATTCTCTTAGCAAGGCAATCAACGCGTGATCTTCTTCCTCTGTTAGGTCATGGCCTATGTACGTGCATCTCTCCTCTCCTTCTTCTAGGGCCACTACTATTTTCTTGGTGGTTTCTTTGTTATCATAGGCCTCTCCTACTTGTGCCTCTCGTTTAGGCATTCTTATCATAACCCTCCTGTCGTCTATCTCATACTTCTTAAAATTTTCCGGGACCTCAAACAAAGATTCTTCCTCTTCTGGTGAGGCTTCTTTCTTCTTTCGTTTCTTTCTTTCTTCCTTTTGGGTCACATGTGTTGCTAATCTTACATCGTTTGTAGGCTCTCCATGCCTCTGGGGTTGAAATTCTACTTCATGGAAGTATTCTTCATCTGATGCAAATGGTGGGTCCATAATGATTGACTCTAGATCGGAGTCACTTGCATCCTCAAATGCATCAGGGCTAGGTTCGCATTCTTCTAGAACTGCCTCTCCCATGATTGGCTCTATGGAGAAAACTGAAATGTCATAGCCATCCTCATCACAGTGAGGTGTCCATTGTTCTTCATTGATGGCTACGTCCATGGTTGCTAAAATTTCTGCCCAGCCATGGGGTTCAAATTCCTCATCTGGGAAAACTACAGGTGCATAGGCTGGGTCTTGGATTGATCTATGGGATTCTTTTGCACCTACCTCTCTGGCTTTTTCTCTCTTCTCTTCCTCTACTGCTACTTTGCACATCCATAAGTGGGTGTCTTCATGCATCCATGAGGATCCTGAGCCTATGGAGTGCACGGATTCCGTATCATCTTTGGCTCTATGGATGGGATTCCATTGGATGGGAGGGACATCTCTATGAGAGTAATCTTTGAGATTCACTTTGGTCGTAACACCTAAGTGCTGCAGGTACAAAGAATTGGTTCCCCAATCCTGTACCACTTGCAACTGTCGCATAAATGGTCTTCCCAAAATCATCTCATAGGCATGATTTTTGCTGAAGTCACATATGGCAAATGTATGCTCAAACTCGACACCACAGGTGGTGAGAGTTATTCCTTCTAGCAATCCTAAGGGTCTCTCTATGTGACCATCAGCCATTTGCAATTTCATCCTCGTGGGCCTGAGTGTCGGCTTGCCCCAACGCTTCCATAGGGAAGTGGTGGCAATTGCAACTCCTGCACTTGAGTCCAAAATTGCCTTGGTGGTGTACTCCTGGTAGGTGATGGGAAGATAGGTGTTCCCTTCTTCGCCTTCACACATATCTCCTATCTTATCCAAGGGAATTTCTGGCACCGTCCTATGGGATCCTACCTGGGAACAAGGTTTGGCTATTTCTGGTACTTGTTTGGCGACGTGTTTCCATAATTCAGGTCTAACCTTGAGTAGCTCTTCTAACTTGAGATTGCACTGCACGTTAGTGTTCTTCACTACCTCTGTGTTCCTAGGTATGACTGAATCTTCGTTTCTTACCATGATTGTAGGTGTTCTCATACACGTGGACTTTGCTTCCCATGGGCCTGTGAAGTGGGGTAGCTCTTGTATGGAATTAGACTCAAAGTCCAATCTCTCGTGAGACTGAGTACTCTCATGTTCCCCGTAAATAGATGGGATGTCTTGTGGGAATTGGTCGTGTGCATCATCCACAAGTTCAAAGGGAGGGGCGACTTCACTTTCGTTATCCCATTTGTCTTCTTGAATCTCTCGTAGGAAGTCTGGTGCAAACTGATTCATAGAAGAAGAAGTGTCTGGCTCCGTAGAATTAGGCACATAAGCCACCTGGGAAGGAGGGCTTATTCTATCGTTGGCTCTCTCCTCGTTCTCATAGATGGCTGGAGCACAAGCTTCCTGGGGAGGATTACTTATTCTATTACTTTTCCGAACAGGCTCATACGCTCCCTGAGAAGGAATGTAGGCAACCTGTGGAGGTACGTAAGCTTTCGAGGGAGGCTCATCTGCCTTTTGGGGGGAAAGATAAGCTTCTTGAGGAGGCACATGGGCTTCCTGAAGAGGCTGGCTTATCCGTTCTCTTGCCCTTTCCTTTCTTTGAGGGGCAGGTTCCTTTTCTGATTGTGCAATTAGCCTCTCTATTCTTTCTAGCAGTCCATCAAAGTGTAACTGCGTCTTAGCTGAGCTAGAGATGTTAAAGAGGCGGCTAGCTTCGAACATGGCTTGAGCCAATTCCACCATCTTAGCACAAATTTTAGTTCGTTCAAGCTCTAGCTCGGCTCTAGGGTAGCACTTTTCATGATCGGTTATGGTTGGCCCTTCTTGGATTCTGGCCTGATATGCTTTAAGCATCATATTAAGGTCTTCGGGAGTGGGATCTGCTAGGATTGATCCTACTCTGGTGGGTGGTGGGTTTAGGTGAGGCGGGTTGGAAGGTGGCTGGTCGGATGGTGATGGGAATGGTGGTGGTGGGGTAGTGTGAGAGGGAGTTTGAGTTGTGAGTTCGGTTATTCTGGCTCTTGTTTCTCTTACGCTTTCCTCAAGTTCACTCATCTTTTTAGCCCATTGTCTTTTCATTCTCTCCCGACTATCTTTCCATACTCTAGTCCTTTTCTTTGTCATGCTCTCTGTTTCACTAACTTCTGGGCTTTTTTCCTGACCTACACCCTGGTTTTGTTGCAATGCTTGAGCTCTAGTGACTACCTGTAATGGTGCAGTGGAAGTGACACTTCCTGTGGAATCTACCACTAACCCAACAACGTTGATAGGAGTGATTTTTGGCATATTATTGGGGTTCTTTGGGCAATCTCGTAAGAGATGCTCCTTCCCACATTCTTGGCAAAAGCCCTGTATCGTCACTGACTGGGGTTGTGTAGGTGGTGGCAAGGGACAATCACGAATGAGGTGATCACCTTGGCATCTGTAGCATGGTCCTCTAGGGAACGGGGGTCTTACCTGCCTAGGTTGAGGTCTAGGGTTGGGGTTTGCATACATGACGTTTGTATAATCTGACTCCCAACTAGGTTCATTTGGCTCTTCGCTGTAATAGGACTCACCATGTTCTGGAGACTGCATGTAGTACGCCTGGGGACTATCAACATGTGTAGAATCAAAGCTATGGTCACTCGGGTCACTTTCAGAAATCAAGGGTGTTACAGGGACTATAGCTCTATTCAGGTTCTCTTCTGCAACAGTATACTTTATCGGAATCACATTGGCTGGGGCAGGGGGTTGTTGTGCTAACACAGGTTGAGGCCTTTGTTGAGCTTGATATGGTTGCTGATAAGGTTGCTGTGGCCTGCCATATGGCTGTGGAGGGTACTGGTTCTGGTATCTTCCCTGTGGTGGATAGGGTTGAGGGTAAGTTTGCCTAACTGTTTGCTTATTGTAGGGGCAATCTTGAGCGGTGTGATTGGTGTACCTTCGTTCTATAGTGCAGTACTGGCTACTAGGATTAACTTGGGGTTGAGCCATAATGGGACATACATTCGCCATGTGGTCGCCACCACAAGTATAGCACCTTTTCACAGGGGCAAACCTTGGGATTTGTTTGCTAGTTACACCTAATTTCTGAGCTACTTTCTCTGCAAGCTCCTCAATTGATGTGGATTGCGTGGAAGAGAGGCTAGAGGCACTATCTGAATCTTTGTATATCTTGGAAAGCTCTAACTCCTCCCCTAAGTTATCCTCAATGTCAATACACATGCGTACACACTCTTCTATGGTCCTAGGGTCCTTCAAGTACACATATGATCTTAATTTGGTACTTAGCAATCCATCCAAGAATAAAGCCACTTGCTTGGCTGGTGTGGGTAACTCCGAAACAGGGCATCTTTCAAGATATTGCCTAAATCTCCTTCCTGCAAGTCTCACGGTCTCTTGCGGGGTTTGCTTGAAGCTGTGAATCAACGAGGAGGTATTATGCCTTACGCCACTCTTAGAGAATTCAATAATGAAAGCTTCTAGGAGTTGGTCTATGCTCCTGAACTGCCTCTCATTTAGTGGCTGAAACCATGTCAGGGCAGTGTTCCTAAGGGTCAGACCAAAGGCATTGTACTGCATGAATAGATCCTCCACTTGTTCAGCTCTCAAGACTTGCCTAAACTCAGCCACATGATCGTATGGATCTCCCGTGCCATCGAAGTAGTTCTTCATGGACTTAACTAGCTGAGTCGGTCTCAAAGTCTTTGTGTGCTCTCTAGGTCGTGGTAGAGGGAACTCATCCACATTTCTTTGATTCCTGTGAGCTCTGAGTATCTCAGGTTCTACTCTATTCGTTTCCGTCCTCGTTCTTTCTCTGCCCACTGGGTTAGCAAAGCTGACTTCTGGTCTATCTCTACTTCTGTCTCTTTGCATTCCATGAGCTTGGGATTTTCCAGCTCCAGGGTGACCATAGGATACATTCGATCTCGGTTGGGGGAAAATGAATTCACCCTTCCAAGTGTAAGCATGCCTATCATTTTCCGTAACCACAAAGATCCGTTTTGAAGCGTGATCTAAGTAGGTCACTCTGCCTGGGCTATCAGGATCCTTAAACTCATAGATCATGATAGTTCCTATATCAGTTGGCTGATTAGATTTATACCTCCAAAAGGCTTTGTCAGTTTCTCGATTGAGAAGCAACTCTATGCTCTTATTATCCTGGGGAATCCACTCTGGTGTTATAATCCTAGTGAGAACCGATTTGCCTGGGGGGGTTCTAGGTTCTACACCCATGTTTCCTTGTTCCAAGTCACCTAAGTCCGCCTCTGAGATTACATTCCCGAATTCATCTCTCCTGTCTGGGTGACTGGTGACTACGTATATGGTTCCTTCTTTGTCCAGGTATGCACCGTTTTCAAACTTGACTGTTGGGTGCTCTAGTCCAGTGGATTGATCAGGATTCTTAATCTGTACCACAGATCTTCCTCATAGATGCTGGCACCTCATAGATGCTGGCACCTAATCGGTTGGTCCTAAGGTATTCCAACTGTGTTTTGTAAGGGCCTTCTACCCTATACAAGTAAGGCGCTCCTGAACTTCCCGTAGGTCTGTCCATGCCTTGAGACATCTCTGACTCACTGGTCTCAGAGCTAGGGTAGTACGAGTGGTGGCTCAACTGCTGGGCCCAAGACCTAGCAGTGTGGTTAACACTAGCCTCTGAAGACCTAAGGCTTTGTCTCTCCCTTACTAGATGTCGTCCTGATCTAAGGTTCATATGCCTATCTAAGTAGCCCAATTCTTTGCCCAGAGTACAACCTCGTTGCTGGTTACTTTATATTAGTCGCTTGGTTCTTTTTAGTTATTTCTCGTGTTTCAGGTCTTGTCTGATTTTACGTCGTCAGGAATACTTGAATGTTCTTCGTGCTTTCAGGTTGATCGTTCCACGTTAGGTTCTTTTCCTTTATGTTATCGACAGTACAGAGATTAGGTTTTTAGCTTGAACTTGAGTTTTTAGGTAGTCTTCAACTTGATACTTGCCTATCGTCGCCCTGACTTACTCCTGCCTCTAGTCGTTCTTAGCCTAAACTATGAATTGACAGAGGGGTTAAAAGCTTCCAACCTTTTGTTTCCTGCTTGGTTGCCCTTGAGTGCCCAGGAAGTGTGTTCCCAAGCTTGCACTTACACTTGCTTAGAACGCATTTTGATGCTCTCAATAGATCTGTAAGAGTTCCAAAGCTAGCTTTAAGATTTAAATTCTAAAGACAGAGCCAATGATTTTCATTCCTGTAGCACAAACACTAACTTGCATAGTGATTTTTAAGAAAACAATTCTAAAGACCCCTGACTTTGATCCCCCTGGGTATGGTCAACTTCAAAATACCCTATCTGAAAATCAACGCATTATCTTTATAAAAAAACAGTTGAGGGCGTGTAGTGTATGCCACGAGCTTTCCAACAAGCCCAAGAGCTCAAAAAATGGATTTCGTATGAAAAAGTTATGACTGTTCAGGGTTTAGGGGGTTAAGACAGGATTCAATCTGGCTGACAGATCCTAGGATTTTCTCCCAAATCTCAAGTGTAGGAACCTCCAGAAATGCTAATGGATTGACTATTTTGCCCCAAAATTATCCCCAATTTTGAACAAAAACAAACCCTAATTTTTGGCCGAAAAGCCTGTCAATCGCGATCGACAGGTCTGTCAATCGCGATTGACAGAGGTGTCCGTCGGGCCTGTCAATCGCGATCGACGGTATCAATCGCGATCGACACGTTTTCCGGATTTTTCGCCGAAATTTCAGTCAATCGGGGGCCTATCAGTCGCGATGGACACGTGGTTACGCATAAAAGTCAATCAATCGTTGAATTTCAGTCGATCGCGATCGACGGTGTCAATCGCGACTGACAGAGGTGTCGGTCGTGGCTGTCGATCGCGATCGACGGTATCAATCGCGATTGACAGGGTCCTACGTGGCAGTCTGTCGGTCGTGAAGTCTGTCGGTCGCGATTAACAGGGTCTGTCGGTCGCGATTGACAGAGGCTGTCGGTCGTGATTGACAGGGTCTATCGGTCGCGATTGACAGAGGCTGTCGGTCGCGATTGACAGAAAATCACGGAATTTTTCTACTGTTTTATGTGATTTGGGAAGTGCTCATCATGCTTGTGCTAGTGGTGAACTTTGTTTTACCAAATGATCGAATTTTCTGTCGATCGCGATCGACAGAGGCTGGCGACTGCGAGACAGATTCGACGAGTTTCGTACCTGCGCAGGGAGCTGGGGATGGTGATTCAGCAAGGTCCTGCAAAAAGCTCACGAAACATGCAAGAAAGCACACACGCAATATCGCTCTCTCGCTCTCTCTCACAAGTGAAATGAGGGAAGTGAGGTGGGAAAGGTGATATGATGAAAAAACAGAAATTTTCGCAATGATGGAGATGGAGGTGGGAGATGGTGATGATGATGATGGTGATGAAGATGGTGAAGGAAAAACAAGAAAATAGGTGAAAGTGAAGAAAATACCTACAACTCCAACGCGTCAACTCTACGTCTTACCCTCACACGCTCGTCCTCAAAGCTCGTTCCCCGGCAACGGCGCCAAAATTTGGTGTAGCTCAGTGATGAGTAGCACCTCCTTTAATGTCAATCCGGGAAGACGTGAGGATGGTATGAAGACCTCGAGCAAGTGGCGGCACAAGTGTGTGAGTGAGAAGCACACAAACATGCACACACATACACACACACGCGCACACACGGCAAGACAGAGTGAGAATCAATGGAGTTCTTAGATTACTTTCCAAAAGCTCTTACAAGTTTGTTTCAATTACCATCTAACCCCAAAAATGAGCTCTCTAGCTCTTTTTATAGTTTTTGACTAGCTTTGGCCCTGTTCAGACCTAGTGTCCGGCCTAGTTAAAAATTAGGTTCCAGGGCTTATTTGAGGGCTCAAACGAGATCTAAAAATTACGAAAATTGGCAGGTAGATACTTCTAAAGCTCCTCAAGCTCAAGGACTCCTTGGCTTGCACAAAATGGAGCTACAAAAATATGAAATGGTATTTACAATGGTGTTTAGTGATGAGAATCACTTTTAATTGGTGTAAGGGTTTTGAAAAACTAAAGGGTTGCCTTAGTGCTAGATCTGCGTGAATGCTCATACGTGCTTCTTCCTGAAGAAAATTATTGGCCTCTTTGCCAGATCTTCGTTGACTCCCTTGTCTGCTTGTGCCTTCTCTCCCTTCTGACTCTCTTCTTTGACTGCCAGGCCTCGTTAGTCCTTCAGTTCCTTGTCTGCTGCTAACACAAAGCCAACAAACTTTGTGGTTCCCCTCCCCCCCCCCCCTTCTCCCCTGTGTGGTTCAATTATTGCTCGAGGGTTCAAGAAGAATCGAGGCACCTTTTCTTTTCTTGTCCTCAAAGCATCCTAGCTTGGCAAGGCCTCCTCAAGCTCCTAGAGCTCCCTAACTCTCTGTAACTCTCTGTAATTCTCTTTTGTAACTCTCTCTATCTCTCTTGTATTCTTGTTTCTTTTATAATTAATGTGACATTTGTTTATGGAGTAAGTGTATGTGGATGACGTGTACTCTTACTATACCGAGTGACACCTGCATATCCCATAATTGCAACAAATAACCTTTTCTTGTAAAGCCATCTACACTCTGTAAAAGCTTCTCCCGCTCTGTGGGATTCGGGGGATGCCGTGGCACTAGTCCCCTTCTTTTGAATTTTTCCTTTATTTAATTCAAGTCCGAAAGAGTAGGCTAAGGCCGAACTTCCTTTATTAAAAAAAAAAACACAAGGTGTAAAATTATATGAGACACCCGTCTCATAGAGGAGAAAAAAAAAATGTAAGGGTTGCTAATTTTCTTATTAAATGGAACTCGGAAGAATATAGAAACATCCATGGACATAATAAATATCATCTCCATTTCCCTTTACATCGTGTGCATGAGAATGTAAAGAATTCGCGATGTCACATGTGACCTTGGAAGTCCTTGAAAGAGTGATCATTGATGAAATGTCTTCTTTACAAGAGAACTCTTGATGTGTCCAAACTTTCTTTTCCGTTTTAGATGTACTGTCCTTCATGTCGGAAGCTTATAATCTATAATTTAGTGTATGCTTTAATACTTCTTCGAAGTTGGATGGGAAAGCTATCTTCATGAATTTGTCGTCGTCTTCCTCGTGTCTTCATGTGCCATCATCCACTACAACAGTGCGTAATTCACTCTTTGCAACTTATTTTATGGATCCTTCTCTATCTCCCCAAAGTGATATTTGATGCGAAAGTTGACAAATTCTTTTTTTTAACAAGATTCGACATTCGTTTACTCTCTTGACTTTAACTTTGAAAATATAACTCTAGAGGTGAATGGACGTAGTACCCACGGGACCCCCTGTATCCCACAAAACAGGGGTTAAGCTAAGTTACAACTTGTTTAAACTTGCGTGAGCCATTACATATCCAACTCAAGAGTTGCTCTGAACCTTCGCCTCAAGAGGCCATTTCCATGAATTTATGAGTGTGCGTCGAATCACTTTGCATAAGACCTTGAGATTCAATTTTTTGCTTTTTCTAGAATATCTTGGATATCAAGGTGAAAATTTCTATTTTTGGAGGCCTTTTAGAGTTATGGCTATTTATTTGTGGCATTAGAATTCATGGTCAAAACTAAAAATTTCTATCTCAACAACTCTTTCCAATACATGGTCTATATTTTCTAATGAATAACTTTCTTAGTTTGATATTTATTATGGTAAACTATTCTCATTCTATCCTCGTGTTTGAGCAAGTTGAAGAGCTATTTTTTATGAAAACGCTTTAAATTATTGACAAGGAAAATATACAAGAAAGGTAAAGAGAGTTACAAAGATTTTTTTTTTTTTTTTTTTTCTCTTTTGTGGCGGTCCGCTTGCTTTTCAGCTTGTTGTATTTTCTAGAGAAAATACTCTATGGCTTTTAGAGAAGGGAGTTTTCTTACAATAATGAATCCTTCTACCTAGACAAGTTAGGGATTGATCTATAGAACAGTCCTTAAGAGGCTTGTTGAAATTGAGCGCACATCTTTTCTTTCAAATTTCCTAAGTCCACTTAAGATCAATGTCTTCAAACTTGATCCAATTTCTTTTGCCTTGGCTCCAAAGGTGCTCCCACATGGAAGAGCTTATGTTCTAGAGATTTTTAGCTCTTTGTAGGTTCTCAGACTCAATGTACAAAATCCCAACAATGGGCAACCAAATGGATTCTTGTTGTTCATATATCCTTTCCAAAGGATATTTTCATAGATCCTTCCCATCTTTTGAGGCTCCGTATTGAAAGGTCTCCAACAAACGAATAAAATAGATGATTGATGCAATAAGGAACATGTTCAAAACCTTAGCATGTTCTTTCACATTGAGTTGCATACCCTTCTAGTAACACAACTTAATGTCAATTTTGAAAAGGACCCAATCCCATCATTGCCCCATGGAAATGAAAAATCCCATCGAGATACCCAAAAGATGAGATACTTGGCCAATATGAAGCTCGTGACATCCTTGGTCCCTCAGAAAAGAAGGGGCCAAATCAAGTGGAGATTCATAGGCCATCTTAGAGTGGTTGACCTTGGAGCCAGAGGCCTCACAAAAAATGTCATGATAATGTCAAAATCTGGAGACACGATCATTATCATTTTTCAAAAAAACTTTGATATTTCTAGCAAACAATCTTATGGATATCAGATCAATGTTGTAGGGAAGAGAGAGGCCCCGAATATGGACCAATTTCTCCTTATCAATGACAACACATCTGATACCATCAAGCACAATAACAAAAAGCAAAGGGTCAAGTGGATAACCTTGCCTGATGGAGATCTTAAGGTAAATAACCGACATGCATTGCATGTTGAGTAGTGGAGCTCTCTAGGATCATGGAGACCATCCTTATTATCTTAGGAACAAACTTGATGCCTTTGAGGGATTGAATGATAAAGTCCCATTCCAGTCTTTTGCATGTTTTGACAAATTCAATTTTGAGCAAGAGAATGTTTTGAGAAGACTCTTTCGTATGCTCAATCCCCTCCCAAGTATGAATAATGGCTTTGAGGATGGATCTACCTTAAATAAATCCTTTTTTTATCTTCATTGATCCATGCATGAAGATGGTTCTTGATGTGATTGGAAAGGACCCTGGCAAATACTTTGTAGCACGTTTGAAGCATAGGGATAGGCTCCTAGTTTTCAATTTTGTTTTTGTTATCTTTTTTTATGGATGGTTCATTTAAGCACCTTGGGAGCAAGCCAAAGATGAGAGCCTCACGCCAAACCAAACAAAGCAAAACCACCAAAACATCTTTAAAGGATTTGAAAAACTCATTGGTGACCCCCAAAATATCTTTGAAGGATTTGAAAAACTCATTGGTGAGTCTGTCAAGCCCAGGGCTTTTACCTTTTGGGAGAGCATCAATTACTTCAAGGATCTGTTTGCTAGTAAGATTAGCATCCATGAAGCCCATAGTATTGACAAGGATCTTTTTGGCTATGACTCTTGAAATGCAGGCCATACACTCTCATTGAGGTGGAAAAAGTTAAGTAGCAACCCCAAGCAGTTGGTCGAAATGATTGACAAACAACTCGCAATTTTTCTTGTCGGATGTACATTCCAAACCATTGTGTTTGTTTCTCCTCATAAACACGTTAAAAGTTCCCGATCCGCTTTTTTAACGAGCATTGATTTTGTTTTTATCGTAGTTTTCTTTGTACATTAGTTTTCGCCGCTTTTTTAATTTGTTTTTTTTTTCCGTTGTATTATTTTATTTTTTTGTACTTGGTCCTCAACAACACCATGATTTTGATGACGGATTCTAAAATGATTGTTAGTCATTTGGTCTTCTCTCATCACTTGAAATATCACTATGGAATAATAACTCATTGATCCCATGATAAGGTTGATTTGTATGGGAGGAGCATTCAGTGAGTTCCATTGTTTGGGAGGAGCATTCATAATAAGATTGATTTTGGTTTCGTTCTCAAGTTTTGAAAATATAATGAATGATGTTTTTTTTTTTAATAAAGAAGATTTCGTAGGCGTTTACTTTGCCCAGCTTTAACTTTGAAAGTACAAATGTACAAGTGAATGAGAATCTTTGATTCTTTTGTCTTACAAGAGCCCTATCGAGTCCATTCCTAAGGGCTACAACATTGAGTCTATTCCTAAATTCCTACTTGAAGATTTTACAATATTATCCTTATTTTGATGTTCCCATCTCTTGAGTTTGTGGATAGGGTGTTGGATTAACTCCCATCCTACTTGGATTGTCTAAGAGAGAACATTGGGATTTACTAGAGAAAATATTGGGATTTTCTAGAGAAAATATTGGGATTTACTAGAAAAATCATATTTTTGGTTGATAGCTTGTTTCTTGGGCTCTGATTAGTTATGCGCATAGATTCCTTACATGGGTGTCAATTTCTCTTCTAATGGGCGGGATATGCTATTATCCATTAGTATAGTCCCATGAGAGTGTGATACTCCACTAGCACCACTCATTAGGCTCCTAAAGCCCACTTAGTTTATCACACAAATGAGTTGAAAAATCATCAATCATAATTAGTGAAAACTTGATATGCCAAAAGGCTTAGGTGGATTCGACATTCTAGATGTGGTAACCTTGGCAAAGAATGTGGTGGCCAAATGGATGGATAAAGCTTGGTGCAATGGTGGTGTTTCTTCAGCCAAGATCATCTTGAAAAATATCAATGCCCTCTCTCTTGTAGGGCAACCAAGATGGAAAGAAATTGATCTTTTCATGCTCTTATTCTCACCTTTCTCAGTTGTCCCAATGGATGAGATATCACACTCTCCCTATGGAAAGGTTAGAGAAAGATGAACCCCTTTTGCTTCATACATTATGATTGGAAGTGTTTGTTTGCATTAGATAGCATGATTCTATTTGGTTCCCTGTTTCAGTGATCAACAAAGCAGAGAACAAGAAGCTCCATGTTGGAAGTGGGGTGGGCCTCAATAATGATATAATCAGAGGTTTACAGGATCTTCCAACACATGAACCTTCGCATACACACACTACGACTAAAAAAGATGATGAGTGAAAGATAGAGAGTGAATAGATAAATTTTCAAAGTATACAGCAAGCTAGGATGCTCACCTAGTACACTATCTTATATTCCAATGCCAAATTATAATATGTGAATATAATAGAAACTAACAAGATTTGAATCCACGCAAAAATAGGAGCTAGATACAAGAAATTGTGTGCCTAGGAGGTATGAAGAGTGTGTGTGCAAGAATATGGAGAATACAAATAGATTAGAACTGTTTCACAACAACCCTAAATTTTGATTATCTCTTAATAGAAAACTAGTGAACGAACAAATGAGAATAGATGTAGACTTGTTACTCACAGTATATTGGCTGACATGAACTCCTCTAGATGTCTCTAGATGTAGAGAACACCTTCTCCAAAAGTGTAGAACTACTCCTGCTTGATCACCTCCATAGCTTGAATTATCAAAAAGCAAAAGCAATAATAGAAAAACTAAATCTCAATCACCACGAAAAAAATATATGACGGCCATTGCGTGGGCACCACTTGTATAACTTTTAATAAAAAAATCATCTACTGCACTATCTCAGACAGTGATCTAATCATCTCCATCTCTTTGAGGGATTTTTTATCTAGTCACATTGCCCAATGCATTTTCTTGTGGGAAGTCTACTAAAGTTAAGATCTAAATCTGGTACATGTTCAAGATTTTGGACTATTGTGACTTGTTTCCAAAAATCCCCCCTTCAATGTCATAATGGTACAATAACTTGCAAAACTTATGATGTCTACAAAACTTCGGATCTCTAAAAATATATCCCTTAGCTGATTTCCACTAAATCTTGAGCTTAGTATGCATGAACCTGGATACTTGAGAAACTGCAAATAGAATGTGCGAACATGTATTCCATAGATCTATCAAGAAACCTACTACTTGAATATATAATGTAGCATCAAATGATTCTCAATCTGCCTCCAATTGTATTGACACATTAGCATCCATAGGTGTTTGTATAGGCTTGGAATCTATCATCTCAAACCTTTCCAATAATTTCTCAATGTATTTATGTTATTTCATGTAGATACACTCATCTTTGTATATGGACTCAATCCCAAGATAATAATGCAAAATACCTAAATCATTTACATCAAATGTATGATTAAGTTCTGCTTTAAAATACTGAAGGTTTGAATCTTTGCGACCTATGATGATCATATCATCAACATATATGATAATAATAATCAAACCATCTTTCTCAGCTTTAACATAAAGAGTGGGAGCTGCAATTGAGTTTTCAAAACCAATAGATAGAAGATAGTCATTTATCTTCGCATACCAAGCTCTTGGTGCTTGGTTTAGTCCATACAAAGCTTTGATAAGCTTGCATACTAAATGCTCTTTACCTATCTCTTCAAAACCTTCTAGCTACTGAACATCAACATCTTCATGTAGATCACCATTAAGAAATGTAATTGTGATATCTAAATAGTATACTTTCCAACCAAATAATGCACCTAAAGAAAGTATTGTCCTAACTACTGTCATTCTAGATGTAGGAGCAAAAGTCTCTGTTAGTATATGATCAATGTCTACCCCTCATGATTGTATGCACATTTTGTAAGGCCCCCTTTATGAGGAGAAGCCAAGCGTGCATTACCCAATTGATGGGAATCCCAACTTGAATGTTGGATGAAGGTCATATTGGACCATGTAAGATATTATAAGGAAAGGGAGTTATCAGGGTCCCCAATTGTGGGGTCCGGGGCAGCGGTGAGCAGCCCCGGCTGGGGGGTCCAAGGGGGCCAGCGGGCCCCCTGGCTGGGGGGTCCCAGGGGGCCAGCGGGCCCCCTGGTGGGGGTCCGGGGGCAGCGCCCCCGGCGCGACGGTAAAGGGAATATTCCATGGAATATTCCCTGTCGGAGTCAGAAATCATTTATATTTGTTAGGTCGGTTCAACCAGTCTAAGCCGTGTATGGCAATTACGCGGGCGGTGGCCGCCCACGCCCTACCGCCCATGTATAGCCGTCCATGGCAGGCCACCCATGATCCTATATATACATGACTTCTGCACTACCTAAGACATTGAGTTGAGCCAGCATACCTCTACCTTGTATCTCCCTATCTAGAGTTGTCTAGATCACCATTTAAGCTCTACCTTGAGAGCGCACGGGTGGACAACGCCATCATCTTTGTACTTGCTGCTAGTAGAAAATTGTTGAGATTCTCCTATATCTGTTATCTTCTCTGCTATTGCTCCTGTGTTATATTGCGTAACTATTGTCTTACATGGTATCAGAGCTGTAAGGTTCGAATAGCTTGAGAAGTATCATTATTTTAGCCTACTAGCAGACTAGAATATCAGTAGATTATTCGAGTGATTACATGATGGCTTCATCGTCGAACACTAGTCTTGGTGCTTCACCTAATGTTAATGCTGCACCTATTCGAATTCGTCCACCTGCATTCACTGAAGGGAAGCTAGATGGAACCAACTATACACTCTGGAAGTTCAAAATTTTTGCAATTTTGGACTCCTATGAATTACTTGACACTGTCATGGGACCGATGGGATTGGATCCAGAGCCTATACCAGTTGAAGATCCAGCAAATTCAAGATTGATGATTCAGCCAGATCCAGATCTTCTACGAGCTTGGAAGAGGCGGAATGCTGATGCATTATGTGCGATTGTCACTAGTGTAAGTGATTCTGTGCTTACTTTAGTTCAACATACTACTAAAGCACATGAGGCTTGGGGCATATTGGCTCGACAATATGAGACCAAGAACCACACTAGGATACAGAATTTAGAAAATCAGTTGGCAAATGAAAAGCATTCTGATTCTGAAAAGGCTGAAGATTTTATCAAACGGATAAAGCATCTTCAAGATCAATTGGCTGCAGTTGGTGTTGTTATAACACCAGAAGAGCTAGCTCGAAGATCTGTACGTGTTCTTCCAGCAAAGTATGATGGATTAGTAACAACCCTTAACACTCAGGTAAGGCCAACTCCTCTTACATTTGAAGAGTTTTGTGCCATGCTTTTAGAAGAAGAGATGCGGCTGAAGAATCGGCAAAGTACAACTGATGCTGCATTCTCAGCAAATGCAAAAGGTAAAGGCTCTTCAGAGGGATCAAAGAAGAAGCCAAAGAAGAAAAAGTTCACAGGAAGTTGCTTCTATTGTGAAAAGAAAGGCCATGCCATCAAGGATTGCAGAAAGAAGCAAGCTGATGAACGGAATGGGACTGTAAAATCATCATGGAAGAACAAAGAGTCTGCAAACAACACAGAGCTGGAACTTTGGGTAGCTATTGAAGAGGTATGTTCATCTGCTCAAGCTCGTGTTGATGAGCCATGGATTTTAGATAGTGGAGCTTCTCGCCATATGACTAGTAAAAAGGATTGGTATAGTTCCCTAGTGCCTCTGCAGGAATCCATCAATGTAGTGGTGGGAAACGACTCCAAGTGTCCAGCTGAAGGAACTGGAACCATCTCTTTTATCACTTCTCCAGGTGTTGAGAAAAAGTTATCCGATGTTCTCTATGTACCTACACTCAAAAGAAATTTGTTGTCAGTTTCTGCAATAACAGATCGTGGACTCGAAGTTCACTTCAATAAGAGTGGTGCGGAAATCATGGATTCATCAGGTAATGTTGTAGGTAAAGGCACACGACGGGATAACTTGTATGAGTTAAGTGTTTTAACTGCTACAGAAGATAAAGATGTAAGCAGGTTATGGCACCAACGATTTGGGCATCTCGGATTTGCAGTTTTGAAGGAGATGCAACGAACAGGGATGGTTGCTCATTTGCCTGCATTTTCAGAGTTGCAGGAACCTTGTGAAGCTTGTATGATGGGCAAGCAACAACGAAAGGCATTTCCAAGAGAGACCAGCAATCGATCTCAAGCTCCTCTAGAGTTGGTACATGCTGATCTCTGCGGTAAAATGTCTACACCTGCTTTAGGAGGATCTTTCTACTTCTTGCTGTTAGTCGACGATTATAGTAGAAAGATGTGGGTTTATTTCATTCGAGAGAAGGCTGATGCTTTTGAAAAATTTAAAGCGTGGCATAAGTATGTAGAAAGTGAATCAGGAAGGAAACTGAAGAAATTTAGAACAGATAGAGGAGGTGAATTCTTGTCAACAGAATTCAACAATTACTGTAAGGAGCATGGTGTGAAAAGGCAACTTACCACAGCTCATACACCTCAACAAAATGGAGTTGTTGAGCGCAGGAACAGGACAGTAGTTGAAATGGCTCGTTGTATGTTAAAGGCTCAAGACATGCCTGATTCATTCTGGGCAGAAGCAGTCAATACAGCAGTCTACATCCTCAATCGAAGCTACACAAAAGCTCTGAAGGGGATGACTCCTCAAGAAGCATATTCTGGTAAAAAGCCTTCAGTTTTGCATTTCAGAATTTTTGGTTGTTTCTGTTATGCACATATTCCTGATTCAACAAGATCAAAGTTGGATTCAAAAAGCAAAAAGTGTGTCTTCCTAGGATATAGTGAAGAGTCTAAAGCATACAGGTTATGGGATCCTGAGGCAAGGAAGATTTTTGTCAGCCGAGATGTGGTGTTTGATGAACGACCACACTTAGTAGAAGATAAAGGTAAATCTACTATCTCATCAAACGGAGAAATATCTCACCTTGTGCCTATCAAAAGACAGGTTAAAGTTGAGGAGGAGGAAACATCTGATGGAGAAATTTCCTCAATAAAAAGCCAACCAATTGTAGCTGCACAGCGTAAGCCACTACCGAAGTGGGCACAACAGCTCTTTGATGATCACAATCCACATGTAGATGCACCAGAATCATCATCGGATGGATTACGAAGATCAAAGAGAATAGAGGAGCAAAGAAGAGCCTCAGAACACATTGTTAACATGGCTCTAATGGCAGATATCATGGGTTCGATAAAGGAACCTACCACCATTGAAGAAGCCATTGATGATCCAGATTGGAGAGCGGCAATGCACTCTGAGTATGATAGTATACTCAAAAATGATACATGGGATCTAGTCGACCTGCCGCCAAAGAAGAAGGTAATAGGTACTAAATGGATTTGGAAAGCTAAGTATAAAGCTGATGGAACATTAGAAAAGTATAAGGCACGATTAGTTGCACAGGGTTTTTCACAAATTGAAGGATTTGATGTTCAAGAAACTTTTGCACCAACAGCACGCATGACAACTATTCGGACGGTACTTGCAGTAGCTGCACAGTCTTGGCCTATTTTCCAGATGGATGTCAAATCTGCATTTTTGAATGGTCACCTCAAGGAGGAGGTATATGTATCTCAACCACCAGGTTTTGAGGTGCCCAATTCAGAAAATAAAGTTTGCAGGTTGAAGAAAGCTTTGTATGGACTTAAGCAAGCTCCACGGGCTTGGTACCAACGAATAGATCATTTTTTCAAAAATATGGGTTTTGAAAGAAGTACTTCTGATGCTAACTTGTATGTAACGAAAAGGGATAGCAAGCTAGTTGTTGTCATTGTATATGTAGATGATTTGATCATTACAGGAGATCATCAAGAACTCATCAATCAAACTCGAATCAGCTTGGGAACTGAGTTTGAAATGACAGACTTAGGTCTACTCCATTTTTGTCTGGGAATTGAAGTATGGCAAAGGAAGGATGGCATTTTCATCTCACAACAAAAATATTCCAAAGAAATTCTCAAGGCATTTGGAATGATGGACTGCAAACCAACTAGCACACCTATGGAGGTAAATCATAAGCTATCTATGGATGATAACATGCCTGATGTAGATGCTAAGAAGTATAGGAAGCTCGTTGGAAGTCTTATTTTTCTGTGCAACACTAGACCAGACATTTGCTATGCTGTTGGAGTGTTAAGCAGGTTTTCCAACAAACCTAAGGAGAGTCACTGGAATGCTGGAATGCAAATTCTAAGGTACATTGCAGGAACCTTGGATTTTGGTATTTTGTATACCAAAGGTGATACACTCCAAGGATATTGTGATTCAGATTGGGCTGGAGATTGTGATTCTAGAAAATCAGTTTCTTGATATTGTTTCTCACTTGGTTCAGGAATATTTTCTTGGGTAAGTAGGAAGCAACCAACTCTCGCACTCTCCTCCACTGAAGCAGAGTACAAAGCAGCTTGTTTTGCTTCTTGTGAGGCAGTCTGGTTAAGGAGAATTCTTGCAGATCTAGGCTTTCCATCAAATATGCCAACTGTACTCAAGTGTGATAATCAAAGTTGTATGGCTATTGCAAAGAACCCAGTATTTCATGCTCGCACCAAGCACATAGAAGTACAGTACCATTACATTCGTGAGCTAATTGAAGATGAAATTTTGGAGCTAGAATATTGCCCAACAGAGGCAAATTGTGCTGACATATTCACTAAAGCACTTGGAAGAGAGCAGCTCAACAAGCATCTTCAACAGATGGGCATAGGACCGAGACCTACTTGACTTATCATCGGTAAACATTGAGGGGGGGTGTTAGTATATGATCAATGTCTACCCCTCATGATTGTATGCACATTTTGTAAGGCCCCCTTTATGAGGAGAAGCCAAGCGTGCATTACCCAATTGATGGGAATCCCAACTTGAATGTTGGATGAAGGTCATATTGGACCATGTAAGATATTATAAGGAAAGGGAGTTATCAGGGTCCCCAATTGTGGGGTCCGGGGCAGCGGTGAGCAGCCCCGGCTGGGGGGTCCAAGGGGGCCAGCGGGCCCCCTGGCTGGGGGGTCCCAGGGGGCCAGCGGGCCCCCTGGTGGGGGTCCGGGGGCAGCGCCCCCGGCGCGACGGTAAAGGGAATATTCCATGGAATATTCCCTGTCGGAGTCAGAAATCATTTATATTTGTTAGGTCGGTTCAACCAGTCTAAGCCGTGTATGGCAATTACGCGGGCGGTGGCCGCCCACGCCCTACCGCCCATGTATAGCCGTCCATGGCAGGCCACCCATGATCCTATATATACATGACTTCTGCACTACCTAAGACATTGAGTTGAGCCAGCATACCTCTACCTTGTATCTCCCTATCTAGAGTTGTCTAGATCACCATTTAAGCTCTACCTTGAGAGCGCACGGGTGGACAACGCCATCATCTTTGTACTTGCTGCTAGTAGAAAATTGTTGAGATTCTCCTATATCTGTTATCTTCTCTGCTATTGCTCCTGTGTTATATTGCGTAACTATTGTCTTACAGTCTCATCATAGTCAATACCTTTCTTTTGTGCATAACCTTTGACAACTAATCTTGCTTTATACCTGTCTATGGTATCGTCTACTTTGCTTTTGATTTTGAAGATCCACTTAACACCAATATCTTTCTTACCTTTTGGTAACTCACAAAGCTTCCATGTTTGATTCTTATGAATAGAATCAATCTCTCCTTGCATAGATTTCTTTTGCACAGGACTATTTAGTGCATCTTGAACGCTAGCTAGTTCATTGTCAACTAAAGTAAGAGCTAAAATATTATGAAGCTCAAAATGTTCTACATAATTTACCTAGTCTGTTTTTTGTCTCCTTGTTTGACTTCTAGTTCTTCCAGTGTATTCCTTTATACCAATGTCCTTCCAGGTTTTATATACCCATTTTGCATATCCTTAAAAAGTGGTGGAATTCCTTTCTAGTTCTTTAGTATTTCTTTCTTTTGGAACTGTGAAACCTTCACTAACTACATAAGTCAAAACAATAAGAGGTACTGATGATGGACTAGGTACTGGTGTAGGTAATGAAACTTTCTCTTCACCTTTATCAAGTGCATCTCTTAGGGTTTGAGAAGGTTCATCACCCCCCTTGTATGTCTGAAAATAAGAGTCTAAATCTCTTCTGAAATATGCATAGTCATCTCCTTTTATGAATTGTGGATTCTTCCCATAATAAGCTTCATTTGAAAGCTTTTGTGGAAGACCTATTTAGAGTGGGATTAGCTCCATATGTACTACATCAAATCAAAGCTTGGGTGAAAGCTTTTTGGATGACATCATACTATGCACCATCTCAACAAGTATCCTATTCGTACTCTCTAAAATACCATTTTGTTTTGGAGTGTAAGAAATAGTGATTTGATGAGAGATACCTTTATCTTCAAGAGAAGACTTAAATTCTTTTGACATGTATTTTCCTCCTCTATCACTTCTCAAAATCAAGATCTTTGACTAACGTTCATTTTCAACCATAGCTAAGAATTTCTTAAAAGTAGAGAAAACCTTTGGCTTCACTTTAAGACCATTAATCTATGAATATCTTGAGAAATCATCAATGAAAGTAACAAAGTACCTAAAACCTTGAATAGAGTTTGTTCTCATTGGACCATTCACATATGAATGTATGATCTACAACTTCCTTGTGGTTGTGATGTTTCCATGCTTTTTGAAAGGAAGTTTGTGAATGTTTCCTTCAAGACATCCTTCACATGGCTTTGCATCCTCTGGTAAAGAAAAAGTAGGAAAAATCTCTACCATACCTTGATTTTTGACATGCTTGAGAGCTGTGTAACTAATATTACCAAACCTAGCATGCCATAACTTCATGTTCTCCTTAGGTGTAGAAGACCTAAGAACATTAGATGAATTATTTTTGACAATACAAACATGCCACTTCTGTTTTCACTTTGAAGTAGAAAATGCTCCTCATTAGGTGAGAGGATCTAACATGAATCTTTCTTTAAAAATAACTTTATAACCATTTGACAAGAAAGTAAAGATAGAGAGCGAATTCTTCTTCATGTATGGAACATAAAGAACATTAGAAATGATGAAATTTCAACCTGCTCTTGACTTTAGGTTCACTTCTCCAACACCTACAACATCCAAATCATGACCATCTGCAATGGTTACTCTTCTACCAGAAGAGTTAGAAAGGGAAGAAAATACCTTTCTGGAACCTTTCATATGCTTAGTAGCTCCAAAATAAGAAACTCCAAGGATTATTTGAGATTGCATTTAATGCTACCTGATCATAAGCTACTTATTCAATAGTAACACATGCATATGAATCTACCTTTGAATATTTAGGTTTTGGATCATCTTCAGAACTATTACCTTATTCATTCTTCTTTTCACTGCAAATCCTATTTCTCCATTTTGCTATGAAATGATTTGGTTTCTTATAGTAATGGCATACTCCTTTCTTTGAATCAAATGTAGTCGAAGACTTTTCTTTGGATGTAGAGGAAGCATTATGAGAAGGACTAGACAACTTAAGATTAGAAGACTTAACTTTCAAGTGTTCACATGCCTCTATTTAAATAGGCATAACTCTCTCATACATGGGAATTTGGTCTAAATCTTTTGGATGGATATTCTTCATGATATGAAAAAAACATTTTCTGAAGGAAGCATTTTGAGATGACAGACATAGCTCGAGAAACAACCTTCCAAAGTTGGAATGCTAGCCATTTTCACAAATCTCCCAATTTTTTACCTACCATCTTTGTGCTTGCAAGTCTTGACATTTGAGTTGAATGAATGACATAATTTTGGTAAGATTATTCTCCATATTGAGTAGAACATTTTCCTTTTTATATCATCCCAAAATGAGAACAAAGTAGAGAGATATGTTTCGTGCAAAAATTCCTCCAAAAAAGGTGAGTTGTCCTAAATTTTCTCCTAGATTGTAGGAACACTTTTCCAACCTTGCATTGAATTCAAATATGACTTATTCATGACCATTGATCTTTGAGGAGATGATGTGGACTTTTATATTCCAAAACCTTCCCTCAAGTCCAACATCTTCTAACTAAAATGAAGAAACTTATTGAAATGAAAAAACAACTGAAACGAAAAAGGTTTTTGAAGGCATATGAAGATGCGCCTCCCATTGTTTTTTGAAGATACACGATGATCCTTCCCTTAGTCATGACTTCCCTCCCTTCACTAGAGCTCCAACACGCCAAGTGATGACCTATGCTTGATGAACAATTCTTTGTTGAGAGCTTTGGTGAAGACTTCGGCTACATTCTCCTTTGTGTTGCAATGTTTTAAGATGATATCTCCACTTTGAATCTTTTCTCTAATGAAGTGCTTCTTAAATTCAATGTGCTTAGTCATTGATGCATAACTAGATTCTTTTCCAAATATTCAACTGAGACAATATATCACAAAGAATAGTTGTAGTTTGGTTTTCACCAAAACCAATCTCTTCCAAGTATCTTTTGAGCAGAATACCTTCACAAGCCGATGTTGTGAGAGCTTTGTATTCATTTTTTGTAGAGGATAAGCTGATAGTACTTTGCTTTTTCAGAAATACATGAAATAGCTGCAATACGTAAGAAAAAGGCCTTCCTACTTATGCTCTTTCTATCAACCAAATTTTTTGCATAATCTGAATCACTACATCCATGAAGATTCAATGTATCTCCTCAATAAAGAATTCCAAGTGGCGAAGTACCTTTCAAATATCTAAGTATCCCTTTTGGTGCATTCTAATGATATACCTTGGGAGCTTGTAGATATTGGGAAAGAGAGTTCACTGCAAAATAGATATTGGGTCTTGTCATAGTAAAATAGAGGAGATATCCTATGAGTTGTCTATATAGGTTTTCATCATAAGGAACACAATTCTCATCCTTGGTGAGTTTGAGAGTCGATTACATATGTGAGGAGACTAGCTTAGAGTGAGACATCTCAAACATGTCAAGAATGGAAAATATATACTTTTGTTGTGAGATAAAAATATCTCAATTATCTAGTCGAGAGACTTCAATACAAAGAATGTGTTGGTGTAAGGCAATCAATAATTGAAGTTTTGATGAAGTTTTGAAGTCGAGGATTGAAGAAAATATCAAGATATGAAGCTTGAAGAAAGTATATGTTCAGAGAATGAAGATGTGTATACATACGTACCTTAATTTAGAGTTAGTTCACTTATACTTTTGTATGGTGATGAACTTGTACATATTTGCCTATATATACAAGGAAAAATGTCGGGGCAAATATGAGAGAGCATGTGAATAGAGAAATTAGAAGTTGTATGAGTCATTAGACACTTTAGAAGTGAGTAAGATCTCTCTCATCACTCAGATGTAAAGTTTTCCAGAAATGAAGAAAAGTTGCACCCGATATTTCTGAGAGTTCTCCTTCTGTGTTGAATCTTTTGTGGAATGCTTTTGTACAAGTCTAATTCTATAATTTATTGACCTCTATACAAGTTTTTAGCTTTTAATTGTAAACAGGCCATGAGAATTATGAGTAGGAACATTCATATGTGAAGAAGTGTTGAGTGTCTTTTGAAACAGGTGCACCTTGATGGTCAAAGAATTGATCATTTGTCAGTGCATAGTGTAAAGTTTTGCACAAATGAGGAGTCAAAATCTAAGTTGGAAGGTAGTCCATCTATGGCTAAAAGCATTTGCATAAATGGCTTCTAGGTTGAGAGAACCAAGCTTTAGAAGTTGCAGGTGTAAAAGTCGACTATAAAGAACTACAGTTTTAGACATAGGTGACTTGTTAAGATCATTTCTCAAGATCTACTGAGTTTTTTGGAATGATTTAAATTGGAGGAGGTGTGCAAACTATAGGTGACACCTTGTGCAAAGTTTTTTAAAAAACTTTACATATTTGATAAGTCAATGAATGAGTTATGCGCAGCAGACTTTCTGTGTAGTCACCTTCTTCACAGTTTGTTCAAAATTTTGATAATTGATCATTGATCCTCTAAATTGGTAAAGGTTTTGAGTTACCCTTGATATAGAGGTGCTATAAATTCAAGAGTAGCTTGTTCTTTTGGAGATTAACACTCTCCATCAATGGTATCACAGCAAGAAGAATCAAAATCGAAGAAAGGAGGACCCCGACTGCTGCAGTCATAAAGAATTCAACATTTGAAGATTCAAAAGGTGAAAGCTTGAGAGCAAAGCTTGAGAAGGAGGACCTAAGACATCAAGGAAGACAAAAGGAACTTCATTCGAAGTAAAGGTAACCTTATTCCTCATAAAGCTTGAAGGATTTAATACACAGGTGAAGAAAGAATGGGAGATTCTCTTCAGATAGAGAAACTGGATAGAGAGAACTATCCAGCATGGTCAATGAGGATGGAATATCATCTTATGAGCAAAGACTTGATAGGTTATATTACAGGTGAAGAATAAAAGCCTCAGTTCACAGATCCTAGTGTTCCAACTAGGGAGGAATTATCAGATTGGAAGACTTGGATGAAGAGAGATGCTCAAGCCAGGAGCATTATCTACATGGCAGTTAATGACTACTTGCTACCTCACATTAGAGGTCTTGAAAGTGCAAGTGATATATGGAATGCTTTGGAGGAGCATTTTCAAAACACCACAAAGTCAACGAAGGCATCCTTGTGGGCAGAGTTTACCACATTCAAGAAGAAGGCCTCTCAATGCATCTCAGATTATGTAACAAGAATGAAGGACATTGCAGATGCATTAGGAGCAGTTGGTCATGAAGATATTGAGGAGGATAAATTGGTAAGGCAAATCCTTACATGTTTGAGAGGTGATGACAAATGGAAGCCATTCATTTTGTCTACTGAATTATCACTAGATCATTTTACTCCTGATTTAAATCAGTTGCTAGGACACATGTTAGCCTTTGTGCAGGATGTCAAAGGAGAAGGTGATAAAAGTGCAGGTCAAGCAATGTGTTCAAAGGATAAGAAGAAGAATAGCAAAGGGAAGCAACAAGCAAATCAAGATGAAGGTACAACTAGCCAAGCTAACTTCCTAAGAGGAAGAGGAGGTGGCAAAGGTAGAGGAAGAGGCAGAAGTAATAAAGATGGAGGCAAAGCTTGTTGGATTTGTGGTAAGACAAATCATTTAGCTAATGATTGTTGGCATAATACTCAGAATAATGGTGGATATAATCAGAACTTTAATTCAAGAGGAAGAGGTGGCAGAAATCAAAGAGGTAATTTTAGAGGTAGAGGTAGTAGAGGCTACTTTGGAAGAAATGCAGGTAGAGGATTCCAAAGTCAACAATACAACAATACCTAATACAACTATGCTTCAGATTAGAAGGAGGATTCAACATTGATAATGAATGCAACTTGTGAAAGGCAAAGTGAAGATCAAAGAGTCTTCTACATTGACTCAGGGTGTAGCAATCACCCGAGTGGCAACATAGCTTTGATGAATGATTTGGAGAATAAGGTAACTAATCATGTAGTTCAAACAGGCAACAATACAAAGCACAATGTGAAGTCAATTGGATCAGTGAAGGCCAAGGATGGAAGTACTCTCTTGAGTAAGGTTTTGTATGTTCCTACAATTCCAAAGAATCTGATAAGTGTAGGAAAAATTGTTGAAAAAGGTTATGAAGTTAGGTTCACTAATGAAGGAGTTTTTGTGGAAGACCCTATCAATGGGTATAAACAAATTGTTTCAGGGAAGAAAGAAGGAAGACTCTTCACATTGAAGATTCAAGGTAACATTGGTCATGCCTTGTACACCTATGGAGGACATAAGATCTCAGAGTTAGATCTTTGGCACAAAAGGCTTGGACATTCTAATGAAAGAGGTATTAAAGATATGGTTAACAATGGTTCAGTGCTTGGATTGCCTAATGTTGCAGGTCAACATATGACATACAGATGTGAGGCATGTCAATTAGGTAAGGCTCATAAGCAATCTTATTCCAAGCATGGTTTTATGTATTTAGAGAACATTGAGTTGGTACACATAGATGTGTGGGGACCATCAAAGGATTTCAGTATCAATGGTTCAAGGTATTATGTGATTTATGTTGATGATGCTACCAGATGGATCACTATCTATGTGATCAAAGATAAGTCAGAGGTATTCAATGCATTCAAACATTATCATGTGTATGTAGAGAGAATTACAGGTCAAAAGTTGAAGAGACTAAGGTTAGATGGAGGGGGAGAGTATTTCTCTAATGAGTTTAGTGATTACTTGTGGAATGCAGGTATAAAAAGGGAAATTACTTGCAGGTACTCTCCTCAACAAAATGGTGTAGCAGAAAGGAGGAATAGAACTCTTGTTGAGTTTGTAAGATCCATGATGAAGGAGAAAAATTGCCCAAATTATTTGTGGGTTGAGGCTACAAATACAGCCACATATTTGGTCAATAGGTTACCATGTAAAGCCTTGCAGGGTATGACACCATATGAGGCATGGTGGGGTAAGAGACCTACTCTAGATCATTGCAAAGTATTTGGATGTTTGGCATATGCATATGTGCCATCTCAATTGAGGCATAAATTGGAACCTAAAGCTGAAAAATATGTGTTCATTTGATATGATGATAAGTAGATGGGATATAGGTTGTGGAGTCGAGCCACAAAACAACTCCTTGTGTCAAAGGATGTTACATTTGATGAGCAAGGTACTTGGTATGCAGGTACAATCAATATTTATGCAGGTGATGAAGAAGTTGTGAATCAAAAGAAAGGTAAATCAAAGGTTCAGATATTTGATGAAGAAGAGAACAATGAAGTACATGTTGAAGTTGAAGAGGTGCCAAGGTTTGATCCAGCATGTGATGAACCAGAAACCTCACGAAGTGGAGAACTTATAAGGTCATCAAGACACAAATGGCAACCTACAAGGTATAGCTATGACACTTCTTTTTGGCTACCAAAGATTATGCTTATATGGTAAAGGAAGATGAAGACCCTTCTACATATGAAGAGGCAAAAGGTAAGGGAAATTGGGAGAAGGCTATGCAGGAAGAGTATGATGCATTGATGGAAAATGAGACATGGGATTTGGTTCCTAAACTAAATAGTCAGAAGATCATTGGATGCAAATGGGTCTACAAGGCTGTTGAGCCTCTTAGTCCAAGGGAAAGTGCCTACACACAATGATATTTTGCCCAAACCTTCTGATACTAGGTCAATTTTGGTCTCCCTAAGTCCACAATTTTGCTTCAATGTATCAGTGGAGTAGAGGGGAAAATCCATGCACAACTGGATGACCAACTCCTGTGATGATTTCTCGCAACCTCCCTCTCTCTTTACTCACGCTTTCTAATTCCACTTAATTCCTCGTTCTCTCTCTTTCACTTGTTCCCGCCTTCACACACTTCTCGACTTTCTCACTTTCTTGCTCATATGCACTCTCACACACAATGCATACTCAAAATTTATAGATCTCACTCACCGACACTTTCTCCCTCACTCACATGCGCTCATACACTTAGCCCTCACACACAACGCTACTCACACAGTCGTTGGTTACACTCTCTTTCTCTCTCTCTCACTCGTACACATACATATGCTTTCACACACTCTTATTCACACACACACATTCACTCTCTTACTTCCACACTCTCTTGCACTCGCCCACCCCTTCACTTACACTTCCTCTCTTACTCTCATTCTTCACACATACACTTAATTTCTCGCTGTTTCCCTTTCTCGCTCACTCTCACACTCTTCCGCTTCCTCACACACTTTTTATGCACATACGCTCAGGCACACATTCTTGCACTAGTCCCATTTCATTCTCAGACACACATTTACACCTACACTCAAGCACATTCTCACTTCTCCACACACTCCTTTACCCTATGAATACAATAATTGTTACGCTAAACTTATCTCACGAATTCTTACATTCAATATTCAATTGAAAACATGATTTCATTCAAAGTGGGAGATATTAGGCTCATTTAATAAAAGAACGACTCTACCTCGAGCGAATAGCAGACGAATAGCAGACGGGTTTGGCAATACATCCCAAACTTAATGGTGTTGTCGTCATAGGGGTGTTGCACTAGACTTCTTGGACCAGGAATTGTTCATTTGCATAACTTTTACTGAGCATCACCATCTTGGTTTTCATGACTATGGATTCTTGCACTAAGTGTACGAATTAGAACAACTCAATGCAAGTCAACAAATTTTCCCCCCTTTTTTTTTAATCCCTTCGCATTTTGAAGACCGAGGAGCTGAAGGAATGAACTGAAAACACTTTTGTTTGAGATTGAATCCCTGCTCGGAACACAAGCATTGAACTTCTTCACATTGATCAATAAAAAAACTGATCTGTCAAATGCATATATCTCCCCCTTTCTCACTGTTACACCTTCTCTCTCTCAGAGGGCTAGAAACGTAGGCATTCCCTTCCACATTTCAATCAATAAACAAAACTGTAAACAAGTGCACATATACAGCATTCAAGCGAAGCTATATCGTTCATCTTCATGCGTCAGACAACAAAAATAGAACGAGCAAGAACTCCCAATTTGTGAAAGTTTGAACTTACAGCAACATTGCTTCGATGCAAACTTTTTGGTACCAATTGGATGCCATTCATATACAATCTATGAAGCTCCACATGAAAGATCCCGTGGAATGTCTCTGTTTATTGCCGAAAAGCCTCCGACGACAGCCGCAGTGTCCAGCTCTCTTCATTCCTTGCTTGAACTTCCCCAAATGATCAGCAACAGACATTCATGAAGAGGACCCTTGACCATTCTCTCTGTACCATCTCCTCACTCATCGACACATATCCAAATAATTCTCTCCAACGTAAGGCAATCCTGCTCCTCCTTCTCTTCGAACCACTTCCTCAACCCTCAGTCACCTCATGATCCTGAAGACCCCCTCCTTCAAGAAGTCCAGGTTGTAAAGTCATCTCAATGGATGTTAACATCTATCATCTGTCACAATCTTTTTGCATATTGCAATGATAGGGAGAACAACAGCACTGACTGTTTTGAAGCTATCTCCTCCTCTCTTCCTGCGGCAGCCAAAATGGGGGCACTAACACCAGTAAAGCGAAGCCACATGAACACAAGATGTCTTTTTGTATGCAATGTCAAGCACTTCAATCACTTTGCCTTCTTCTTGAACTCATTGTGCGAGAATAGGAGCCTTCTCCTTTGAGGAATGACATAATCTCTTTTCCATATAAACTTCTGCACCTGAGGGTGATGCCTCTCATGCTTCAGTATTTTTCCATGGTAGCTTGCCTTACCCTCTCTCAATGGTTCCTCTCTCGGGCTTCATATTCTCCTTCCCTTTTGTTCCGGTTCCAAGCGACTCCATTGCATTTTTCCCTCTATCTGTACTCGAAGCTGCACACAACAGCAGCCAATTTCCCCTGTCGATGGCGAAGAAGAAAACAAAGCAAAAGTCCCTCCCTTCCCAAAAATGGCCGCCGCCTCCCCCTCCCTCGTTCCTGCACACCAAAAACAGAGAGAGCGCACCCCTTCCTCTGGATTTCCAGAACCAATTAAAATAAAACGAGCAGGATGTGAAATCGAAATCCCCTCCCTTTCCACTGTATTCCAACCAGATGCTGCAGAATCCAAGAGCACATCCACGAGGTGATCATCAAGCAAATTCACTTCATCCACATAAAGGATACCACGATTTGCCTTTGCAAGGAGACCAGGTTCAAATTTCTACCACCAAAAGGCCAGAATCAATAGATTCTAATGGGTCCTTGCGCAGCCGATGGCGAAGGCAATTGGGAATCATTGTATACACATCTTCAGCAGTTACCTCTTCTCTACCACGAAGAGTAGCTAATGCTTTTGCTGCTCTATTTGACACAATATCTCCTTGAAGCCCATCAACATTCAAATCAGAACACACTTGAGATACCTTTACTCAAATATCATGTGGAACCTTCACCTTAGGAAGCAGGGTGCGAGCTAAAGAGATTTGATTCTAGAGTTTTTCCTGTTCTTCTTTGTAAGATTCACGGAAAGACTTTGGATCTTGATCGAACCTTGCTCGTTCTTCCACAATCTTCACTCTGAGTTCTGCATCTCTGACAGTCCCCGTTGAATGCTCTTCTAACACACAAGACTCACAATTCGCTGTTTGAGTGCTCCCTCATGCTTGTCGCACAACAGATACTGTTATGCACTCGTCCGCTAGAGAAAAAGATCGAAGCAGCCCCCTTTGGTACCGGAGAATTCTCCCCCCCCCCCCTTTTGTCTAGCTCTCCCTCACAAACTGACTTTCTTCCCAAATTCCCCTACTAGAGATATGATCATGGATGGCTCGATAATTAGTCAGTCTGCGGTGTTTTTGGCACCACCCGTTTTCCTCGTGACGAGGCCCTCCTATGGCCTTAAGGTATTGATTCAACCCCTTAGCTTACAACTTGAAGGTACTGATACAAAAGCATAAAACCCATTCCCCTCTGGCCTGTTCTTCGATACCGTACATACAAAACTGGAAGCTTTCAATTGCCAGTGGAAGGAACAGGTAAGTGGATATAAGAACGGAAATCCATCAGCTCAAGTAACCACCAAAATGAATTGAACAAAGTTGAAATATCCCCTTTGTTATTGATCGAATTCCCCTTCTTTATTCAGAGCTATTTCTGCGGCGATATATTTCAAAATGCATCGATGTTTTTGCAAGCAAAAGCAGGAACCAACACCTTTGTGCATGACTGCATCCACGGGCAACACATCTCTGGTCTTGTACCTCTTTGAGCACTTGTCAGGGTTCTACCCTTCTGCGTCTCCAGTCCAAACAACAACAGAATGGAAGAGCTTCCACCTTCTCGCACTGCCCTTCCTCCTCCCCAAACACTACAAGAACGAAGCAAAAGAGAGGGCGCCCCTTCTTTTCTGCTGCCCAAGATAAAAAGCCTCCATTATAAGATTTTGTGATATCCTTTATTCCAGGCCCCAGCCCTGTGTAGCATCCTCCTCGAGAATGAATCGAAGAAGACCTCCCCTTCTGCCCGATACTCTTCGAGTACCTATGCCCAAAAAACTGAAGAAGCCACCCCTTCTAAGCGAGAGAGAGCCGTTTTTGCTGCCGCTCCCGAGAACCACACAACACAATAATAAGAGATAACCTCCCCCCTCCGCTGATGAATACATGTTTGCCATGAGAAGGATAGCTGGCCCATGCATTTTATCCACCTGTGCAGCCTGTTCATATGCCAATCTCCCAACTTTGATATCTCCCCATTTATGGCTTGCACTCAATCTGAATTTGGGATTATCCCATATTTGGTTGTCATATTTACAAAATATTCATAACCTTTGTCACCATGAGCAAGATGACTACAAACATTGAGTATACAAAGAAATGATACTGCATCTGGAGATATGCCCTCACTTTGCATCTTCTCAAAGCAGCTTAGAGCTTGTTCACCTAAACCTCCCTGTGCAAATCCTGTAATCAATGCATTCCAAGAGACAACATCACGAAAAGGGAGTTGGTGAAGCACTTCTTGTGCCTTTGAAAGTTTTCCACACTTGGCATACATATCCACAAGTGCATTGCCAACCATAATGTCAACTTCCAACAATCCTTGTCTTTCAATCTCATCATGGATCTTCTGCCCTTCATCACATGCACCAATAGAAGCACATGCTTTTAACATGCATGCATATGTTGTTGCATTAGGAGTGATACCATCATGCTTCATTCGTTTGAAGCAGTCCAATGCCCATTCACCTTGTCCATCATGCATATAGCCTACGATTAAGGCATTCCAACAAACAACATCTTGATGCAAAAGGCTATCAAAAACACATTTTGCCTTGGAAAGAGCACCACATTTAGCAACATGTCCACAAGAGCAGTGCCCAGTTCAACATTATTCTGCAATAATCCTTGGTTTTTTACCACATCATGGATTTTTTTTTCCTTCATTAAGAGCTCCGAGAGCCGCGTAAGCCTTCAATATGCATGCATATGTCACTGCATTAGGAGGGATGCCCTCATGCTGCATGCGATGAAAACATTTCAATGCTTGCTCAGCTTGGCCCTCTTTGGCATATCCTGCAATCAGTGCACTCCATGATACAACATCGCGAAAAGGAAGGTTTTGTAGTACATCTTGTGCCTTTGAAAATTTTCCACATTTGGCATACATGTCTCATGACAACCATGTCAACCAAACTGTAGCCAACTTTATCGATAGCCATTAGCACGCCACAAGATTTCAGTGCATAGACAAATGAAACAGCCTCTGGGATAACACTTGGGTACTTCTCCATAAAATATCCAAAGCAACAGGGTCATCACCAAATGTGAACTCTGAACGCCCGAATGTGTCCAAAAACTTGTGGTAAATCTGTGTATATTGTTAGCATTTCATGATATGGACAGAAGTGTTTAAATCTGGATAGATTCCTTCAAATTGCATCTGCTCAAACAAGTAATTACATCTTGGACATGCTTATATTTTCCATAATCGGAACTCCAAACACCAAGGGCATTCCCCTCTGAGCAAGATGTCGTCATGTAGTTGCAAATACCTCCCTTCAAACATTTGATCACTCTTCAAGTACCTATAATCAAACATCCTCTTCTGCCAAATAGCAACACATTAGTGCATAAAAACCAACCATTTCTTGAGCTAACATACTCCCCTCTTCTTAATTGTGAAGTCGTCCTCGACGAGCAATATGCTACCTGCACTCAAGTTATCCAACATGTGATTATCACTCAATCAAATACAAATCTTTACCTTGTATGCCTATTCTCTTCTTCCTCGATGTAGCACCTGCAATCGACCTCATACAATCATCAGTTAGTACCAAAATCCAATCATTCCACTTACCATCGTTATCCATCCTCTCGCATCTTCATCGACATGTCCACCTGTCTGCAAACTTCATTAAAACATTAGAACTGTTCTTCATCAAATCACAATATGTACAACCAAAATGAAAAGACAATCATATCCTTCATCCACATCACACATATATACGCAGCACACACATCATGATCCCGCATCACACATGCATTCTCGTCACGCACAACACACATGCAAGCAAAAAGCTCATCCACATTCCCTCTTCTCACTCTTCTAGACTGTTCGTTCAACACGTCACGAATCTCTACTCCACATATCAACACACTTTCTACACACACCATCAAAAACCATTTCCGAGTTCCGTTTTCGATACTTTTCCCGGTCACACAATCGTTTTGCTGATTCCTTTGTCTCATTTCTAACCGAGTTCTCTTGCCAATTTCCCATTTCCTTCCCACCTAGGGTTTTCTATTCCCACTTGCTTTCCTTTCTATCTCTCGTTTTTGCTTGCTCATCGACTAGATCCTATGCTAGGTCACCACCACGCCACTCTAACTTGATGGATACACGACAAGGACCACTCAAGCCTAACATGAGCTCACCTCGACAAGACCACTCATCATCAACGCGATTCAGGACTTGTCAAGTTGTCATACCACCTAAGAACCAAACTGAACACTTCTGGAAGATTTGCTGACAAACAAGGTACCTAGCACGATTGGATCCCTCAAGTCCAAGCTTTCCACAGACACGTCTCAGCCAAAACCCTAGCCGAGCTTAAGCTTCGATTTGACATGCCTCATCAGGAGTCCACATATTCCCATATCCCCACAACACATACACACATTCCCATCCGAGCATCATGCTCTCTTGCCTCTCTTTTGTCCCCCCTCGAGCGAGGAATTCATCTCATTTTTCTTTTTTTTTTTCATCATTTTTTCACATAATTACTCACACTTGCCGGCCTACGCTGAAGCTGGATGCGACTCGTGGACTCGACCACCCGATCAAGTTTGTTCCACCCATCTACCAACCCAACGCAGCACGCGACACATAGACAGCTAGCCCTATGCAAAACCGACATCGGTTCGTGGCTTTGACCACCCGGCCAAAGTGGGTCCACCCACCTATCGACCCACTTAGGCACGTAGCCACATGCACATATACACAAACATATATGTTTTCCTCTTTTTTTTTTCATTCCCGCATCTCGAGAATTAGGAGACAAAAGAAAGGATCTTTTCTCAGCCATCCCGATCATGACACACATATCCCCGTGGATATCCCGATGAGACATATCTCCTCTCTACCACTACTCAAACCAAAATCCAGCCACTAATGCCATGGTCAACTTTTCCTCTTGAAACCCGCATACACTAATTACCTTGCCGACCTAAAAACCCCAAAAAATGCCACTTTGGTCCTAAGCATACAACAGACTTGGTCCATCTGTCCTCACGTCTCTGATTTGCAATCCCACGAAACAAACCCTAATCAGACCCAAGCCATCCTTACCGACATTCATAGCCTTATCTATTTCTTTTTCATCTCCAACCTCTGCCTCGCAGAGATTCCACCTGTCCTGATAAATGACCTGGAAAACTACCATTAGCCGTTGTACCTCTTAGTGCCTCAAGCCTCATCGCTAGGCCTCTTAATCCTTGTTTGTTGTGCTCAATATCACTCTGATATTGGAACAGGTGCCTCTTCTCAACTCGAACGGTCAACTTCTCGACTTCCTCTCTAATCGATCTTTCCTCCCAAATCCTATTCATATTTTCTTCATCCACATCATCTACCTTCTTCGACAATTCATTCTTCGTTCTTTCTAACTCCGTTCCAAACGCATCCAACTTACCCAGCATGGCTTTCAGCTCTCCATCCATTTTTCCTACTTTCCAATCCTCTACCTCTCCTCTTGTCTTGTCGTCTTTTGGATTCATCCACCTACCGAGCTTGCTACTCAGCTTTGCATTCTCTTTTTCTACCCGTCCAACTTTCTCATCACTCTCTGCTTGGGCACTTTTCATTCTTTCTAACTCCAGGTGGAACTCCTCACATGCCTTACCCGCTTGGTCACTATATCGACGGATTATGCTTTGTACCTTCTCAATTTCATGCTCCATTCGTTCGACTCTCCTCATCAGGTCATTCCTATCTCTTGCGGGCTCTTCTTCGATCATGACATGGTAGCAGTCTATCATTACCCGACCAGTTCTAATGTCCAAGACTTCTTTTCTCATTTGCTTTCCCCTTCTAACCCCGCTTCCATGCTGAAGTGTTTGGATTTGTCTTTTTAAGTTGTTGTTTTCCCCCTTTAACTCTTTATTCTCACTTTCCACCGATCGCATTTGCTTTTCCCAATTTCCTAAGACTTCTGCCAATTTTACTTGATTTTCCTCTATTCTCTCCATCTTGACCTTATCGCCATGCCGCTCCACATGCAGCCAATTGACTTGACATTCCAGGCTCTTCGCAAGTTCTACCAAGCCTCGGTCCGGAGATCCAGTGTCCTTGCTCTCACTTGCTCTTGCGGTCTCTGTCGACGAAGTAACTCTGCTCTTGTCAACCTCCACATATAGAGAAGATACACACCTATCAGGTCCATTTGTTGCAACCTTTCTGACATTCACTTCTTTTGAGCTACACATGTGCTCACATAACCGCTTTTTTCCGCAGTCCTCACATGTGGGGACAAAACCCAACGGGGTGCATACGCGAGGGCAATATTTGGCTATATGCCCCACCTGCTCGCAACTCCAACATCTCACATAATTTGATATCGGGCCAAATCGCCACCCTTGGTTCATATGATGTCTCATGGTCGGATCAGAATATATCCATCTCCTATTTTGTCCAGAATTCATTTGCCTCATGTTGGTCTTCTCAAAACCACAGGTTTTCCTTTGTTGAGCCATTTCTTCAATGAAAATCAAAGCAGACTTGGGATCGACTTGGCTGTGCCACATGATTGGGGCACCAAGCAAACTCGTAGCACTCTCTATGAGATGTGCTAAGCCAATTCCCGGAAAACACACCAAAATGTTGAGCCTCTTAGTCCAAGGGAAAGTGCCTACACACAATGATATTTTGCCCAAACCTTGTGATACTAGGTCAATTTTGGTCTCCCTAAGTCCACAATTTTGCTTCAATGTATCAGTGGACTAGAGGGGACTATACATGCACAACTGGATGACCAACTCCTGTGATGATTTCTCGCAACCTCCCTCTCTCTTTACTCACACTTTCCAATTCCACTTAATTCCTCGTTCTCTCTCTTTCACTTGTTCCCGCCTTCACACACTTCCCGACTTTCTCGCTTTCTTGCTCATATGCACTCGCACACACATGCATACTCAAAATTTATAGATCTCACTCACCGACACTTTCTCCCTCACTCACATGCGCTCATACACTTAGCCCTCACACACAACGCTACTCACACAGTCGTTCGTTACACTCTCTTTCTCTCTCTCTCACTCGTACACATACATATGCTTTCACACACTCTTATTCACACACACTCATTCACTCTCTTACTTCCACACTCTCTTGCACTCGCCCGCCCCTTCACTTACACTTCCTCTCTTACTCTCATTCTTCACACATACACTTAATTTCTCGCTGTTTCCCTTTCTCGCTCACTCTCACACTCTTCCGCTTCCTCACACACTTTTTATGCACATACGCTCAGGCACACATTCTTGCACTAGTGCCATTTCATTCTCAGACACACATTTACACCTACACTCAAGCACATTCTCACTTCTCCACACACTCCTTTACCCTATGAATACAATAATTGTTACGCTAAACTTATCTCACGAATTCTTACATTCGATATTCAATTTAGCATGAAAACATGATTTCATTCAAAGTGGGAGATATTAGGCTCATTTAATAAAAGAACGACTCTACCTCGAGCGAATAGCAGACGGGTTTGGCAATACATCCCAAAATTAACGGTGTTGTCGTCATAGGGGTGTTGCACTAGACTTCTTGGACCAGGAATTGTTCATTTGCATAACTTTTACTGAGCATCACCATCTTGGTTTTCATGACTATGGATTCTTGCACTAAGTGTACAAATTAGAACAACTCAATGCAAGTCAACAAATTCCCCCCCCCCCTTTTTTTTAATCCCTTCACATTTTGAAGACCGAGGAGCTGAAGGAATGAACTGAAAACATTTTTGTTTAAGATTGAATCCCTGCTCGAAACACAAGCATTGAACTTCTTCACATTGTTCAATAAAAAAACTGATCTGTCAAATGCATATATCTCCCCCTTTCTCACTGTTACACCTTCTCTCTCTCAGATGGCTAGAAACGTAGGCATTCCCTTCCACATTTCAATCAATAAACAAAATTGTAAACAAGTGCACATATACAGCATTCAAGCGAAGCTATATGGTTCATCTTCATGCGTTAGACAACAAAAATAGAACGAGCAAGAACTCCCAATTTGTGAAAGTTTGAACTTACAGCAACATTGCTTCGATGCAAATTTTTTGGTACCAATTGGATGCCATTCATATACAATCTACGAAGCTCCACATGAAAGATCCCATGGAATGTCTCTGTTTATTGCCGAAAAGCCTCCGACGACAGCCGCAGTGTCCAGCTCTCTTCATTCCTTGCTTGAACTTCCCCAAATGATCAGCAGCAGACATTCATGAGGAGGAACCTTTACCATTCTCTCTATACCATCTCCTCACTCATCGACACATATCCAAAGAATTCTCTCCAATGTAAGGCAATCCTGCTCCTCCTTCTCTTCGAACCACTTCCTCAACCCTCAGTCACCTCATGATCCTGAAGACCCCCTCCTTCAAGAAGTCCAGGTTGTAAAGTCATCTCAATAGATGTTAACATCTATCATCTGTCACAATCTTTTTGCATATTGCAATGATAGGGAGAACAATAGCACTGACTGTTTTGAAGCTATCTCCTCCTCTCTTCCTGCGGCAGCCAAAATGGGGGCACTAACACCAGTAAAGCGAAGCCACATGAACACAAGATGTCTTTTTGTATGCAATATCAAGCACTTCAATCACTTTGCCTTCTTCTTGAACTCACTATGCGAGAATAGGAGCCTTCTGCTTTGAGGAATGACAGAATCTCTTTTCCATATAAACTTCTGCACCTGAGGGTGATGCCTCTCATGCTTCAGTATTTTTCCATGGCAGCTTGCCTTGCCCTCTCTCAATGGTTCCTCTCTCGGGCTTCATATTCTCCTTCCCTTTTGTTTCGATTCCAAGCGACTCCATTGCATTTTTCCCTCTGTCTGTACTCGAAGCTGCACACAACAGCAGCCAATTGCTCATGTCAATGGCAAAGAAGAAAACAAAGCAAAAGTCCCTCCCTTCCCGATAATGGCCGCCGCCTCCCCCTCCCTCGTTCCTGCACACCAAAAACAGAGAGCGTCCCCCTTCCTTTGGATTGCCAAAACCAATTAAAATAAAACGAGAAAGATGTGCAATCGAAATCCCCTCCCTTTCCACTGTATTCCAACCTGATGCTGCAGAATCCAAGAGCACATCCACGAGGTGATCATCAAGCAAATTCACTTCATCCACATAAAGGATACCACGGTTTGCCTTTGCAAGGAGACCAGGTTCAAATTTCTACCACCAAAAGGCCAGAATCAATAGATTCTAATGGGTCCTTGCGGAGTCGATGGCGAAGGCAATTGGGAATCACTGTATACACATCTTCAGCAGTTACCTCTTCTCTACCACGAAGAGCAGCTAATGCTTTTGCTGCTCTATTTGACACAATATCTCCTCGAAGCCCATCAACATTCAAATCAGAACACACTTGAGATACCTTTACTCAAATATCATGTGGAACCTTCACCTTAGGAAGCAAGTTTTCTGGATTCCGCCCTTCTGCGTCTCCAGTCCAAACAACAACAGAATGGAAGAGCTTCCACCTTCTCGCGCTGCCCTTCCTCCTCCCCAAACACCACAAGAAGGAAGCAAAAGAGAGGGCGCCCCTTCTTTTGTGCTGCCCAAGATAAAAAGCCTCCGTTATAAGATTTTGTGATATCCTTTATTCTAGGCCCCAGCCCTGTGTAGCATGCTCCTCGAGAATGAATCGAAGAAGACCTCCCCTTCTGCCCGATACTCTTCGAGTACCTATGCCCAAAAAACTGAAGAAGCTGCCCCTTCTAAGCCAGAGAGAGCCCTTTTTGCTGCCACTCCCCAGAACCACACAACACAATAATAAGAGATAACCTCCCCCCTCCGCTGATGAATACATGTTTGCCATGAGAAGGACAGCTGGCCCATGCATTTTATCCACCTGTGGAGCCTGTTCATATGCCAATCTCCCAACTTTGATATCTCCCCATTTATGGCTTGCACTCAAAAGAGAAATCCAGTTTGCTGATCGATCAAATACTCGCATCTCCTGGATCAGTTGCACTGCCTTTTCTAGATGTCCTGCACATCCAAAACAGGTCAATTATACAAGTAAAGCATTCTGAATTTGGGATTATCCCATATTTGGTTGTCATAGTTACAAAATATTCATAACCTTTGTCAACATGACCAAAATGACTACAAACATTGAGTATACAAAGAAATGATACTGCATCTGGAGATATGCCCTCACTTTGCATCTTCTCAAAGCAGCTTAGAGCTTGTTCACCTAAACCTCCCTGTGCAAATCCTATAATCAATGCATTCCAAGAGACAATATCACGAAAAGGGAGTTGGTGAAGCACTTCTTGTGCCTTTGAAAGTTTTCCACACTTGGCATACATATCCACAAGTGCATTGCCAACCATAATGTCAACTTCCAACAATCCTTGTCTTTCAATCTCATCATGGATCTTCTGCCCTTCATCACATGCACCAATAGAAGCACATGCTTTTAACATGCATGCATATGTTGTTGCATTAAAAGTGATACCATCATGCTTCATTCGTTTGAAGCACTCCAATGCCCGTTCACCTTGTCCATCATGCATATAGCCTACGATTAAGGCATTCCAACAAACAACATCTCGATGCAAAAGGCTATCAAAAACACATTTTGCCTTGGAAAGAGCACCACATTTAGCAACATGTCCACAAGAGCAGTGCCCAGTTCAACATTATTCTGCAATATCTTGGTTTGTTACCACATCATGGATTTTTTTTCCTTCATTATGAGCTCCGAGAGCCGCGTAAGCCTTCAATATGCATGCATATGTCACTACATTAGGACGGATGCCCTCATGTTGCATGCGATGAAAACATTTCAATGCTTGCTCAACTTGGCCCTCTTTGGCATATCCTGCAATCAGTGCACTCCATGATACAACATCGCGAAAAGGAAGGTTTTGTAGTACATCTTGTGCCTTTGAAAATTTTCCATATTTGGCATACATGTCTCATGACAACCATGTCAACCAAACTGCAGCCAACTTTATCGATAGCCATTAGCACGCCACAAGATTTCAGTGCATAGAGAAATGAAACAGCCTCTGGGATAACACTTGGGTACTTCTCCATAAAATATCCAAAGCAACAGGGTCATCACCAAATGTGAACTCTGAACGCCCGAATGTGTCCAAAAACTTGTGGTAAATCTATGTATATTGTTAGCATTTCATGATATGGACAGAAGTGTTTAAATTTGGATAGATTCCTTCAAATTGCATCTGCTCAAACAAGTAATTACATCTTGGACATGCTTATATTTTCCATAATCGGAACTCCAAACACCAAGGGCATTCCCCTCTGAGCAAGATGTCATGTAGTTGCAAATACCTCCCTTCAAACATTTGATCACTCTTCAAGTACCTATAATCAAACATCTTCTTCTACCAAATAGCAACACATTAGTGCATAAAAACCAACCATTTCTTGAGCTAACAAAGACAAAGAGGTTTGCAGATAGAAGTGTGTCTAGGTATAAAGCTAGACTTGTTGTGAAAGGGTTTGCTCAGACATATGGTATAGATTATGATGAGACCTATAGTCCTATGGCAAAGATGACAACTATCAGGGCACTCATAGCTATTGCTGCATGTAAAGGTTGGAAATTATGGCAACTAGATGTGAAGAATGATTTTTTAAATGGTTATATTTCAGATGATTTTTTCATGGAGCAACCACAAGGATTCAGAAATGAAAGGTATCTAGATCATGTATGTAAGCTCAAGAGAGCTTTGTATTGTTGGAAGTAGGCCCCAAGGGCATGGACTTATAGACTTGTAAAGTTCTTGAAAGAACTTGGTCTTCAAGTATCTAAAGCAGATAGTAGCTTGCTTGTTAAAGCAAGTGATGATGGGTTCATTTACATGTGCATATATGTTGATGAGATAATTCTTACAGGTACAGATGAGAAAGGCATTCAAAGCCTAAAGAAGCAAATGGAGAAAGCGTTCAAGATTAGTGACTTGGGAAACTTGTCATATTTCTTGGGAATGGAGATCTCATACACTCAACATGGAATGTATGTAACTCAAGAAAGGTATTTGAAAAACTTGTTGATCAAGTTTAAGATGAATGATTGCAGGGTAGCACCTACTCCAATGGAGGTGAATCACAAATTGAGCAGATATGGAGGAGAAGAGTTCAAGGACATGAAGCTTTATCAGAGTTTGGTGGGTAGCTTGATTTATGCTACATTAACAAGGCATGATTTATCATATGCAGTTGGAGTTCTATCTCAATTCATGCATTGTCCTAGAAAGGAACATTGGATTGTAGGACAAAGAGTGTTGAGGTACATTAAGGGTACACTCAAACAAGGTTTGTATTATGGTTTTACATCAGATACAAACATCAAGATATATAGTGATACAGATTGGCCAGGTAATCCTGATGATAGGAGATCAACTTATGGATACTTGTGTTATGTGGGAGATAAGTTAATTTCATGGTGTTCAAAGAAGCAACACACAGTTGCTTTATCATCTACATAGGCTGAGTACAAAGGTATGGTTGAAGCTGCAAAGGAAGTGATATGGCTTAAGACTCTTATGAAAAGTTTTGACATTACTCATAGTACATCCACTATTCATGGAGATAACATGAGTTCATTGTATTTAGCTGCTAATCTTGTTTTTCATGCCAAGACTAAACATATTGAGATTCAGTATCACTTTCTAAGAGAGAAGGTGATGGATAAGGAGATTGAAGTAGTACATACTTCAACAAAATATTAGATAGCTGATATGCTAACCAAGAGCTTGGATGGACCAAAGCTACAGAGATTCAAAGACATGGCAGGTATAAAGAAGTTAGAGAGAACCTCAATTGATGATTGAGGGGGAGCTGTTGGTGCAAGGCAATCAACAATTGAAATTTTGATGAAGTTTTGAAGTCAAGGATTGAAGAAAAGATCAAGATATGAAGCTTGAAGAAAGTATATGTTCAGAGAATGAAGATGTGTATACATATGTACATTAATTTAGAGTTAGTTCACTTATACTTTTGTATGGTGATGAACTTGTACATATTTGCCTATATATACAAAGAAAAATGTCGGGGCAAATATGAGAGAGCATGTGAATAGAGAAATTACAAGCTGTATGAGTCATTAGACACTTTATAAGTGAGTACAATCTCGATGGTCAAAGAATTGATCATTTCTCAGTGCATAGTGTAAAGTTTTGCACAAATGAGGAGTCAAAATCTTAGTTGGAATGTAAGCCATCTATGGCTAAAAGAATTTGCATAAAAGGGTTCTAATTTGAGAGAACCAAGCTTTAGAAGTTGCAGGTGTCAAAGTCGACTGTAAAGAACTATAGTTTTAGACATAGGTGACTTGTTAAGATCATTTCGCAAGATCTACTGAGTCTTTTGGAATGATTTAACTTGGAGGAGGTGCGCAAACTATAGGCGACACCTTGTGCAAAGTTTTATCAAAAACTTTACACATTTCATAAGTCAATGAATGATTTATGTGCAACAGACTTTTTGTGTAGTCATCTTCTTCACAGTTTGTTCAAAATTTTGATAATTGATCATTGATCCTCTAAATTGGTAAAGGTTTTGAGCTACTCTTGATATAGAGGTGCTCTAACTTCAAGAGTAGCTTGTTCTTTTGGAGATTAACACTTCCATCAGAATGTAGTGTAAGTCACCAAGGTCCTTCATCTCAAACTCTTTGGAGAGTCTTCTTTGAACATCTTCAATCATGACTTCATCGCTTCGTGTCAACATGAGATCATCCACATAAAGAAGAACAAGAACATTATCTTTTCCCTTGACTCTATAAGACAAGCTATGATCAGCATTACTTCGTCGAGAACCTTGAGATCAAAGTGTTGATATATTTAGGTAGTGGTGTGTGTGAAGACACTAGGACCGCCGGGGCACTTTTTTCCCTCTTTAGGAGGTTTTTTTCCCCTGGCTTGTATATACGCCTATTGCCCTAGTGGGCTACTTATCTTTGTACATTCTCTAGTAAGACATTCAGTATTGTGTGTTTGTGCTCCAAGCTTCTTCTTCTTCCTTGTGCTATTCGCGTGCTTCCACAGACGTCTAACTCCAACAATTGGTATCAGAGTAGGTCGTCGCTTCATCTAGGGTGCTGTCGACACTCCTCCGTTTGCAGTCTCAGATTTGCACGAAATTTGGTGAGCATACTCAGGGTGTTTCCGAGATCAAAACAGCTTCGCTATGTGGTGCCGAAATCATGATCTGAGCTCGTTTCGGCCTCCGAACGCACTATCGCAGCCCTTGTGCAAGATATTTCGTCTTTTTGTGCCAAAGGTATATACCAGTTTCTGTTGGCCAGTTTAAGCGTCTCAAAGTCTGCTACAGGTCTAGCAGAACTCGTCTGGGCAGTTCTGTTCAACTTTTTGAGATACAGTCGATTTTCTGCATCAAGGTGTTTTAGTCACCGGCCATGGCTGAAAGCAGTGATGTATTCCGTATGTTGGCTGTTGAGGATAAGTTGGATGGTACCAACTACCCATTATGGGCTTATATGATGCGACATGTTTTGGTTGCAAAAGGATTGTGGAACATTGTGCAGGATGTTGAAAGACATCCTGTTACACCTGTAACGATAGGTACTGCAAATACAGGTGTTGGAGCTGATGAAGATGGTGTTGAAGATGATATTCCGCAGATTCTTGTTCGTGCTGATTTTTCTGTTGCACCTACTGCGGAGCAGATTCCTTGGGATGGCAGAGATGCCCAGGCACATGCATTGATAGCTTTGTCTGTCAAACGTGCCATTATTCCTCATATTCGCTCTTGCAGAACAGCTAAGGATGCTTGGGATACACTTACCACATTGTACCAAGCTAGGAATGAGGCTCGTGTTGCTTACCTCCGAAAACAATTAGAGAGTGAGCACATGAATGAAGATGATTCTATGGACAGTTTCCTAACAAAGATCAAAGATTTGAAGGAACAGTTGATTTCTGCTGATGAGGTTATACCAGATAGCTCACTTGTGCAGACCGTTCTGAATGGTCTTCCTGATTCATACCAGAGTTTTGCTTCTACTCTTTGGCTGATGATGAAAGGCAATCCAAATGCCTTATCATTTGAGGAGTTAGTCTCAGTTTTGTTGCAGGAAGATCAGTCCAGGCAGAACAGGTCCATTATGCGTGTTGCAGATCAAGCTTTCCTGGCTAGTCAGAAGGGCAAAGGAAAATGGAGCTCTTCTACTAGTAAGCAGAAATCTGCAAATGCTGCATATTCGAAGAACCAGGATAAAGATGAGAAGAAATAAAAAAAGCAGAAATTGTTTTGCAAGTACTGTAAAGGGAATGATCATATCATAAAGAACTGTCCAAAATTGGCTGCAAAAGAGGCAAAGAAAAAGGAGATTGGAATGGTTGTTGCAGAAGCCTCTACACCAAAAACAGAGTCTGCTAATCTTGTGCAGGAAGAAGAATGGGCGTTTACTACTGTTTGTAGTTTTGACCCATCTTCTCATGAGCAGTGCATGTCTGCAGTAGACTCAGATGTTTGGTATTTTGACAGTGGGGCGACCAAACATATTACCTTGCAGTGCAGTTTCTTCTCTTCACTCGAGCCTGCCCCTACAGGGAATACTGTTACATGCGCCAACAACTCCTCTTATCCTGTTATGGGAGTTGGTAAGATCATTTTGACTACTGCTGATGGTAGTTCTTTCACTTTGTCAGATGCTTTTATTTGTGCCAGGGATCAAGAAGAACCTGTTATCAGTTTCTGCATTAGCCAAGATTGGCTTGGTTGTGAAATTTGTTGATGGCAGGTGTACAGTTCATGATTTGTCAAATGGCGATGTGATTAAGCTATGACAAAAGTAGAGAACATGTTTTGTAGATAACCTGCCCAATAGAAAAAGACTCAAATACCCTAAATAAGAAATGGAAGAGGCCATTAGGTTCTTGGAAGAAATGAATCTTGTCGGACTATGTCAAGGACCTAGGCCTTTGTTGGAGTTCGTGTGTAGCTGGCTTAGAAACACGTTCAAACCTCTTGATCTAGGTTGCATTATTTGTTATTCAATAATTTGATTATTTGTGAATAATCATAGAATTTTACATCAAACCCTTATTATTCGATCGAATTATTTGGTGTTACATAAGCTTATTCAAATGGGAGTGAATGGTTTCTGCACAGAAATTCAGAGTTTTTTCAATAAAAAAGCTTTCGATCAAAAAGCTTTCAATTGAAAATCTTTTTGATGGAAAGTTTTTTGATCGAAAAAGTTTTTGAGTGGAAAAGTTTTTTATTGAAAAAACATTTGTTCAAATAACGTTTTATAAAAGAATGTCCCCCCAAAACTATACTTCATCATAAATATTTTGTTTTTTGTGAACTTATAGTGTCTAAATAGAACAAGGTATAAGGTCTTGCTAAAAATATTTAGTATCTTAGTATTAGAAAAATAAAAGAAAATATCTATTTGTTTGTTTAAAATTTTGAGTTATAAACTCAACATTGATCCTTACTTCACAATAGTATATGTGTGTGTGTATGATTGTGAGTGAAAATCTTTTGTGATTGTTTGAATCAACATTAATTCTTACTTCACAATAGTATGTGTATGTGTATGTCTGTGTATGATTATGTTGTGATTATTTGAATCAACATTGATTCTTACTTCACAATAGCATATGTTTGTATATGTGAATGTATGATTGTGAGTCAAAAATTATTGTGATTGTTCCACTCAACATTGATTTTTACTTCACAATAGTATGTGTATGTGTATGTTTGTGAATTAAAATCTATTGTGAAGTGTTGGAAAGGTTTCATCTTCTTTTGATAATTCAAGGGTTGAGAAGTGCTAATAAGTCAACTAGAGATTTTTTGGTCTCTAGATGGCTTTGTCTTGTGGACTTATTAACACTTTGTCAAATCAATTGAATTGTAAAGGGATCCATGAAATTTTTCATCCGATTAAGCAAAATGTTTTACACAATAGTATGTCAATGTGCATGTGTGTGTATGACTGTGAATAAAGATATATTGTGATTGTTTGACTCAACATTGATTTGTACTTCACAGTAGTATGTGTAAGTGTTTGTGCCTATGATTGTGAATTCAAATCTATTGTGACTGTCTGACTCAACATTGATTCTTACTTCACAATAGTATGCATAAGTGTATGTGTGTGTATGATTGAGAATTAAAATCTATTGTGATTGTCTCACTTAATATTGATTCTTACTTCACAATAGTATGTATAAGTGTATTTGTGTTCATATGATTGAGAATTAAAATCTATTGTGATTGTCTGACTTAGCATTGATTCTTACTTCCCAATAGTATGTGTAAGTGTATGTGTGTATATGATTGAGAATTAAATTCTATTGTGATTGTCTGACTCAACATTCATTCTTACTTCACAATAGTATGTGTAAGTGCATGTGCACATATGATCATGAGCTAATCTATTGTGATTATCTAATCAACATTAATTTTTACTTCATAATAATATGTGCATGTGTATATGTGTATATGATTGTGAGTTAAAATCTATTGTGATCGTGTGATTTACAACATTGATAAAAGATTATTTGATTATATGAAGCGGTAGAATTATGAACAGATAGGTACATAAATACATATATTAATACATTTAAAAACTTTAAGAGAGATTCAAAGTAGTTGTATATATTTTAAGATATATATTTAGTGGAATGTATATCTTATTTGATATTGATTTATGTTTTCTTTTTGTAGATATAAAGTCTTGATGAAAGCAAGCATTATGGGAAAGGGAAAAGAATGGTCATATGTGATTATTCATTAAGAGGGTGAAATGGTCTCCAAAATAAAATGAAAATGTTGTGGACATCATTATGTAGGCAATGCAACTCGGATAGAAGAGCATTTTTTTAGTCAGGTAATTATGTTGGAGGATGCTCTAGTCTAGATAGTGTTATATGGATATACTTTGCAAGTTATGAAAACAAATGTAGATCCAAAGGTATCACATCAAAAAGATTTAAATGCATGAGTAGTTCATAGTACTTTCGAAGTCATCCAAGTGTAGAGCAAGAACAAGTAGATGTATCAATAACAATAGAGGATGCTCATGATATTTCTACTCAAGTAGCACAAACTATTTTTGAGCATAATGAGGAAATATCTACTACCTTTTCTCTAGATACATCAAGAAAGAGTTGACCAAGTGAATCTGGTAGAAACGGTGGATCTAATAATGTGTTACATGCTTTGTTCGTACTAAATCACAAAACACAACACTTGTAGCTTTTGAAAAGGAATATTTTTTTGAGCTTCATCTTGAATGGACTCAAGCACTTTTAACATGTGAGATTCCTTTCAATATTATTTGTAATCCTATTTTTTCAAAGATGCTTTGATGCTAATTGCACAGAAAGAATTCACCATGTCAAATTATAATAAAATGCAAACAGAGTATGTGGATAAAGTGAAGAATAGTACTGAAGCTATTCAATTATGTACCTGTGTATGGATGCACAATAAAACTATATTGATGGACAAGTTGTCAAAAGAAGCCATTGATTAATATCATGGTTATATGTCCAAAGGGACGCATGTTTATATAGTAGTTGATACTTCTCTTTAGGAGAAAAGTTCATCTCTTCTTGTAAAGATATATGAACATGCTATATCTTGCATGGGTGGTCCAAAGATGTCACTATGATAGTGACGGATAATGCATCTAATTTTGGAAGTGCTAGAATTGCAATACGTAACAAGTGTGAAGGCATTACTTGGGTTCCATGTGTAGCTCATACATTGAATGTATTATTGAAAGATATAGGTAGATATTCTTTCATTAAAAAAAGTTTATTTGATGCAAATCATGTGGTCAAATTTATCCGAGAGAATCAATGTTCATATTTGCTCTTTTGTTCAAAATCTCCTAATAAAGCACTTCATATATTTTGTGTTATACAATTTACAGTAGCTTATATTGTGCTCAGTGGATTATTGGAAGTCAAGACATCACTTATGGAAATGATTGCGGATCGAAGATGGGAGGCATGGCTAGAGAAGTATCCTTCTTATCGAGTTGCAGCTTCAAAGTGTATGTCTCTAATACAGTCACAAAATTTTTTGTGTAATCTTGAAAAAAATATTGGTATCTCTAAACCTTTTGTGGAACTTTTACGAATTGTTGATGATAAGCTTGTGATAGGAAACATTTTTTGGATTATGTGAGAAGCTATTCAAAAAGTGAAAGAACTTAATCATTTATCATCATGAGAAAAAACACAAATTATATCATTAGCATAGAAAAGATAGATGAAAATGCATACTCATTTTTGAGCAATGTTCATCCTAGATCCAACATTTCAATTCTATGGTCAAACATCAAACAAAGAATTCATGGAAATTTTCAAAACCACATGTCAATGATTACTTCCACGCATAGACGGTTGAGATGAATTCCATCATAATTAGCTTATATAAATCGAGAAGGATATTTTGAAGATCTATGGCACATTGAAGCGATTCAAAAGCATCCACCTCCTGTATGGTGGAAAGAGTACAGAGGTGAAATAGTGGAGTTGCAACATATAGCTATGAGAGTGTGGAGTTGCAACATATATCTATAAGAGTGCTTTCAATAATATCCTGAAGTGGTATTTATGAACATAATTGGAGTGCATATGATCTTCTTCGTTCAAAACAAAGTAATTGCTTAAGTGTATCACATATCAATGATCTGCTATACATTTTTTGTAATATGCATTTTTACATGCTCCAACCAAGATAGCTTCTACAATAGCACAACAAACTTTTGGATAATTTCAAACTTATGAAAGTTTAACAAATGATTCATGAAGTGATCATGATTTGGATGTAGATCACAATGATGGTTCAGACATGGAAGAAATAGATGACATGGTACCTATAATAGATGATGATATTCAAAATTACAAAAATTATGCACTCTCAATACTTTGATTATATTCAATTGCAAAAATGATGTCTTTAACATAAAGTGATGATTTGAAATATTACAAAAAGTGACTTGTCATTTAGTGTTTTGTTGATTGAATAATTCATTGGTAGTGAACCCATCAAAAGATGATGATGACTCTGATAGTCTTCCATATATGTTCTCATATGCATCGGAAGATACTTGTAAAATTTTCACTTGATTTTCTAAATCATCAATTCTCTTTTGTTGATCATTAAATGTTCTTCATAATCCAAGAATTGTTAATCTTTCATTGTATACCTCTTCTCCTTGTGATGATAAATCATTTCTTGGGGTAGTAGAATATATAATGGCTTTCAAGGAAGAGGGCCTTCGTGTCCTTGATTACAAAATTTTGCATGACTTTGAGGATGGTCCAAACCTATATCTGTATTCTTAGGGCGATCATCCCAATCTACATGTTGGTGAAGAATATTTTGTACAAAAACTTTTTTAATGAAATATAGTGTTATTTGATTATTATTTGGTAACGATCTTTCAACTTGAACAAAGCATCAAAGTAAAGTCTTTGCTAATCCTTTATGTTGTAATTTAGAAGACTTTAATGCTATTGTTTCTTTCACCCTTCTTGTAACTGAAAGGAAAAACGAAATTTGTTGGTAAACCTTGGGTGGCTTGTCCTAACTTTATGGACCATTCCATATTGTCCTTTCCTCACAAGAGCTACATCTTCAAAATGAATAGCTAAATATGGGAGCAAAGATAGGTTTTTGGATGTTTGATCTACCATATTCACATGTATATCTGCACATGGATCTACTGTTGTTGCTATCATTTGTCTCTCTCCCTGTTGTTGGAGATAGACGTCTGCGGAAGCACGCGAACAGCACAAGGAAGACGAAGAAGCTTGGAGCACAAACACACAATACTGAATGTATTACTAGAGAATGTACAAAGATAAGTAGCCCATTAGGGCAATAGGCGTATATACAAGCTGGGGGAAAAAAACCTCCTAAAGAGGGAAAAAAGTGCCCCAGCAGTCCTAGAGTGTTCACACACATCACTACCTAAATATATCAACAAATCCCCCCTGGGAGTGATGCGGTGAACAAGGAGCTGGCACTCATGTATAAGGAAGTGCCAAGCTATGTGGAAATTACTCCACAAAAGGAAGTAAGCCCAAAGCTTTGCGGAAAGCTTCAAACTTCTCCCTAGGCAGAGCCTTCGTGAAAAGGTCTGCAATGTTCTCTTGCGTGGGCACATATGCCAAGCTGATCTCCCCAGCAGAGAACCTCTCCCTGACATAGTGATAATGCACCTCAATGTGCTTAGTGCGAGCATGGAACACAGGGTTCCTCGCAACTGCCAATGCGCTCTGGCTGTCAGTGAAGATGGTGGTGGCAGAAGACTGGCCAACACCCAAATGAGCCATAAGGCGTCTGAGCCACACACAATCAACAGTCGCTGTGAAAGCTGCCCTATACTCAGCCTCACAACTGGAAGTGGCCACAGTAGGCTGCTTCTTGCTCAACCAAGATATACATGAGCTACCAAGCATGAAGCAAAAACCACTAGTGGACACACGAGTGTCATAGCAACCAGCCCAATCTGAGTCAAAAAAAGCATGCAAATCTGGCGGTAGTGATCCCCCCTTGGGATAAAACAACCCAAGTAGCCGAGTACAACTCAAGTAGCGAAAGATGCGCTTAACCACTTTCCAATGCGTGACTCCTGGGCAATGCATAAACCTGCTCATCTGTGAGACAACAAACTGAATATCTGGCCGAGTAATGCATAAGTAAATCAAGCATCCAACATCCTGCTGATAGAGAACAGCATCAAATGCATCTCCAGCATCATGAAGACTCAATCGTAAACCTGTCTCCATAGGAGTGGCAATAGGCTTACAGTCTTCAAGGCCAAAACGCTGCAATAATGTGTCAATATATTTCGTTTGACACAAAGCCATTCCACCATCAACGTGCATAAATTGAATGCCCAAATTGTGATGCAAATGCCCCAAATCAGACATCTCAAATGAGGCATGCAAATCATCCTTAAAATCAGCAATATGTGTCTCAATAGGACCAGTGAGCAGCATGTCATCAACAAAGACAACAATGATCAGAAGCACATCATCAGCACGTTTAACATATAAGGTGGTTTCAGTTGGACTGTTCTCAAAACCATGTGCAATCAGATAGGCATGTATCTTCTCATACCAAGCACGTGGTGCTTGTTTTAAACCATATAATGCCTTCTTTAACCTGCAAACCTGGTTTTCATGCCCTTTCTGCACAAAGCCACGGGGCTGAAAAACATACACTTCTTCATGCAAGTCACCATTCAGAAATGCTGTTTTAATGTCCAACTGATGTACATTCCAACCATGATGGGATGCAAGTGCACAAATGCTCCGAACAGTAGTCATACGGCATGTAGGTGCAAAGGTCTGATCAAAATCAATGCCTCTTTCCTGTGCATAACCCTTTGCAACAAGCCTAGCCTTATACCTGTCTCAACTGTACCATCAGGTTTACGCTTCAGCTTGTATACCCACTTAGTGCCAATGGCCTTCTTGCCAGGAGGCAAGTCACATAAAGACCATGTACCATTCTTCATTATAGCATCATATTCAGATTGCATAGCAGCCATCCAATTTTCTGAATTTTGTGCTTCATCAAAAGAAACTGTCTCATTCTCATCATAGAGACTAGATGCAGCCATAGCATAGCAATATGATGCAAAGGAGGCACTATGAGAGCCTGAACGAGTACGATATGACAAAGGTGCATCTAATTTGCTGTCACGCAAAGTTTGCACTAGCCATTTTGGCATAGTTTTTGCCTGCTCAATATCAGCTCTCTCATCAACAAGTGCATCATGTAAATCTGCATAAGAAATGGAATGATCTGCATCATCATATGAAACCTGCAAAGGCTGAGAAGTTGCCTCATTAGGACCAGCACTAGCCTGTCCACCTGTAAAAAGAGGCATCAAAGTATCATACATGTCTTTGGAGCTAACATATGTCTCCTTAGTACATGAAAGCAATGGCTTAATAGCATCTTCCACAAAGACAACATCACGGCTAACCAGAATGCGTTTAGTCTGTGGATGATACAGACGATAGCCTTTACTTTCAGAACTGTACCCAACAAAAATACATTTTACTGCCTTATCATCCAATTTTCTGCGATGTTGTTTCAGGCACTAATGCATATGCCAAACAACCAAAAACTCATGCAGATGAGCAACAGATGGCTTGCGGTCATGCCAAGCCTCATATGGAGTGATAGAGTGCAATGCTTTAGTGGGACACATGTTCAGTACATATGCTGCACACATGAGAACCTCAAGCCAGAAATTATGTGGTAAAGCCTGACTTTTGACCATGCACCTCGCCATTTCCATGAGTGACCTGTTCTTTCATTCAGCAACTCCATTCTGTTGAGGTGTATACGGCACTGTACATTGGTGTTTTATCCCACATTCAGCCAGAAATGCATTAAAATCTGAAGACATATATTCCCCCCCTTGATCAGAACGGAGGGTGCCCATTTTACATGCTGACAGATTTTCAGCCAAAACCAAAAACTGTTTGAAGCACATGAGCACTTCGGACTTTGCTTTGAGTGGATATACCCATGCATGCCTAGAAAAATCATCAATGAAAGTCACGAAGTAAAGGTAATTTCCAAAAGATGGTGTCTGCATAGGACCACAGACATCACTATGTACAAGCTGCAATTTCTGCCTAGCCCGAATTGGAACATCTTTTGGAAAGGAAGAACGCTACATTTTGCCCAAAATACAGCCTTCACAAACATGTTTTCCAGGAGCCTCAAGTTTGGGCAAAGAGGACACCATTTCAGATTTGTGCAGCAAACTAGCAAAATTCAGATGACCAAAGCGTGCATGCCAAAGCTTTGCATCTGACATAGCCTGAGAATCATGAACTGCACATGCCGAATCATTAATAGATCTTTCATAGTCTATGAGCTTATACAACCCACGACATAAGATGCCAGAAGCAATAATCACATCACCGTTTGAGAGATCATGGGTTGTACACCTGTCATCAACGAATTTCACAACCAAGCCAATCTTGGCTAATGCAGAAACTGATAAAAGGTTCTTTTTGATCCCTGGCACAAATAAAGCATCTGACAAAGTGAAAGAACTACCATCAACAGTAGTCAGAATGATCTTACCAACTCCCATAACAGGATAAGAGGAGTTATTGGCGCATGTGACAGTATTCCCTGTAGGGGCAGGCTCGAGTGAAGAGAAGAAACTGCGCTGCGAGGTAATATGTTTGGTCGCCCCACTGTCAAAGTACCAAACATCTGAGTCTACTGCAGACATGCACTGATCATGAGAATATGGGTCAAAATTGAAGACAGTAGTAAATGCCCATTCTTCTTCCTGCACAAGATTTGCAGACTCTATTTTTGGTGTAGAGGCCTCTACAACAACCATTCCAGCCTCTTTCTTCTTTGCCTCTTTAGTAGTCAGTTTTGGACAGTTCTTTATAATATGATCATTTCCTTTACAGTACTTGCAGAACAATTTCTGATTTCTTCTCATCTTTATCCTGGTTCTTCGATTGTGCAGCATTTGCAGATTTCTGCTTACTAGTAGAAGAGCTCCATTTTCCTTTGCCCTTCTGACTAGCCAGAAAAGCTTGATCTGCAACATGCATAATGGACCTGTTCTGCCTGGACTGATCTTCCTGCAACAGAACAGAGACTAATTCCTCAAATGAAAAGGCATTCGGATTGCCTTTCATCATCAACCGAAGAGTAGAGGCAAAACTCTGATATGAATCAGGAAGACCATTCAGAACGGTCTGCACAAGTAAGCTATCTGGTATAACCTCATCAGCAGAAATCAATTGTTCCTTCAGGTCTTTGATCTTTGTAAGAAAACTGTCCATAGAATCACCTTCATTCATGTGCTCACTCTCCAACTGTTTTCGGAGGTAACCAACATGAGCCTCATTCCTAGCCTGGTACAAAGTGGTAAGTGTATCCCAAGTATCCTTTGCTATTCTGCAAGAGAGAATGTGAGGAATAATGGCACGTTTGACAGACAAAGCTATCAATGCATTTTCCTCGGCATCTCTGCCATCCCAACAAATGTGCTCTGCAGTAGGTGCAACAGAAACAGCAGCACGAACAGGAATATGTGGAATATCATCTTCGACACCATCTTCATCAGCTCCAGCACCTCCAACACCTATATTTGTAGTACCTGTAGTCGCAGGTGTAACAGGACGTCTTTCAACACCCTGCACAATGTTCCACAGTCCTTTTGCAACCAGTACATGTCGCATCATATAAGCCCATAATGGGTAGTTGGTACCATCCAACTTATCCTCAACAGCCAACATATGGAATACATCACTGCTTTTAGCCATGGCCGGTGACTAAAATACCTTAATGCAGAAAATTGATTGTATCTCAAAAAGTTGAACGGAACTGCCCAGATGAGTTCTGCTAGACCTGTAGCAGACTTCGAGACGCTTAAACTGGCAAACAGAAAATGGTATATACCTTTGGCACAAAAGGAAGAAATAGCCTGCACAAGCACTGCGATAGTGCATTCGGAGGCCGAAACGAGCTCAGATCGCGATTTCGGCACCACAGAGCGAAGCCGTTTTGATCTCTGAAACACCCTGAGTATGCTCACCAAATTTCGTGTGAATCTGAGACTGCAAACGGAGGAGTGTCGACGACGCCCTAGAAGAAGCGACGACCTGCTCTGATACCAATTGTTGGAGATAGACGTCTGCGGAAGCACGCGAACAGCACAAGGAAGAAGAAGAAGCTTGGAGCACAAACACACAATACTGAATGTATTACTAGAGAATGTACAAAGATAAGTAGCCCATTAGGGCAATAGGCGTATATACAAGCTGGGGGAAAAAGCCCTCCTAAAGAGGGAAAAAAGTGCCCCGGCAGTCCTAGAGTGTTCACACACATCACTACCTAAATATATCAACACCTGTTTGGTAGGTCTCACTCTCTTTCCTCTCTTCATTGTTTAGTAGTAGGAATCGACAAAGTTGATTTTGTCAATAAGTCCTAGCATTGATGTGATATCCAATGCAAAGGATTTTGCTACTTTTGATATTTGTCCAAAGCTGTGAGTAAGATCTTTGGACTTTTTTCACCTAGTACCTTGTGCTCCTTCTGATACACTTCCAAATTTATCTTCAATATTAATGTATGATGTGATGAGCATGTTTTCAACATAGATTCAGGTTGCTCCAATCATGTGGTAGGAAATGTGGCACTCCTATCTGATTTAAAAGATCCAAGGAACAAGCATGAAGTGCAGACAAGGGATGATACAAGGTATTTGGTGGAAATGATAGGAAATGTGAAAGCACGTGATGGAAATATCAACCTACTTAGCAAGATACTCTATGTTCCTACCATCACAAAGAATTTGATGTGTAGGACAGATTATGGAAAAAGGCCTACTTGTTAGGTTTGTTACACTTATGTGTTCCTCGAGTAGCTTTGATGTGAACCTTTTCCCTATACATGGGCACTTTTTACTCTAGTGCTCGCTAGAGGTTTTTTCCCCATGTTACCACATACTTGATACTCTCATATGTGGTGGTACTTTGTCCTTAGGGATATTATTCAGCTCTTACTTCAGTTCAGTACATCGATCAATAGAGTGAGCTATTCCAGCCATCGTCTTCTCCGTGTGTCTTGTTGTGTTTGTGCTCCTTGTGTGTGCTTGTTGTGTGTCTCTCACACTTCTACACACACCCAACAGTGGTATCAGAGCAGGTTCAACTTCTTCTCAAGTTTCGGTTTTTCGCGTCACGGCGCGCGTGCACTTTAATAGTGCAAATCGACTTCGGAGCATAGAAGTGTGAATTTCAGCAGCTCGAAAACATTTCCATCAGGTGCGCTGGGGTTTTACCTCCATTTCGAAGCCATTCGTGCAGTCAAAATTGCCATCAGAGTGATGGTTTGTGAGCTGAAATTTCAGCATTCATTTCAGCTTTCGTCGAAGTGAAGGATTTGTCATATTCTTGTTCCTTAGTGAAATGGCGGGCAGCAATGACTTGTTTGGCATGCTTCAAGCTGAAGACAAGCTTGATGTGACCAACTATCCGATGTGGTCTTACATGATGAAGCATGTTCTTGTTGCAAAACAACTTTGGAACATAGTGGCAGATGTAGATCAAAGACCGGCAGGTGCTTCTACTTCACAGTCTACTATCACAGATGGAGCTTCTTCTTTGAGTACAGTGGTTTCTCCTTCCCCACATACAGAGGAGCAACTTAGATGGGATGGAAAAGATGCTCAAGCTCATGCGTTGATTGCGCTTTCGGTGAAGCGTCATATAGTTCCACACATTCGGTCATGTTCTACATCAAGACATGCATGGGCCACTCTTGCTTCTTTGTATGCCATGCGTAATGAAGCACGTGTTGCATACTTGAGGAAGCAACTTGAGGATGTATGTATGGCTGAAAATGAGTCGGTGGATGTGTATGTGACTCGCATCAAGGACTTGAAAGAGCAATTGGCAAACATAGATGAGATCATTTCGGATGTATCACTCATTTCTACATTGTTGAAAGGATTACCGGAATCTTTTCAAAGCTTTGCTACTACACTTCGTTTGGTTGCAAAAGGAAATCCTAATATGTATGCATTTGATGAGGTTGTGTCTCTTCTTTTGCAAGAAGAGCAATCTAGAGTGAATAAGAGTGGTTTGATTGAAGGAACACAAGCACTTGCTATCTCACAAAAGGGGAAAAGCAAGTATGGTTCAACTTTGGGTTCATCAAAACCAAAGCCTCAATCTTCCACTAATTCCTCTAATGATAGTGATTTGCAAAAGAAGAAGAGATGCAAATATTGCCGGAAGGCTAGCCATACTATTGGTGAGTGTAGAAAGCTTGCTAAACGCAATGAAAAGAAGAAGGAATCCGGCATGTCTATTGCTAAAAATTCAGCAAATGCAAAGAATGATGAAGCTAACATGGCTCAAGATTTTTGGGCATGTGTTGTTACATGTCATTATGATGCTTCTTTACATTCTAAATGTATGGTTGTGAGTGAGGCTGATTCGGATTGGTTCTTTGATAGTGGTGCTTCAAAGCACATGACATCATGCAAAAGATTTTTTGCCTCTTTGAAAGATGCACCTAAAGGAGGACATGTGGTGTGTGCAAACAATGCCTCTTATCCTATCATTGGAGTTGGAGAGATTGAGCTTACGGCTACAAATGGAGGTGTGATTCTCTTGAAAAATGCATTGTATGTGCCCGGTATCAAGAAGAACTTAATTTCAGTTCCGTTGATTGCCAAAGCTAGACTTCATGTACACTTTGTTGATGATAAGTGTATGGTTCATGATTTCAGCAATGGCGATGTTATCATGATGTCCGGTACATTATGTAATGGTTTGTATCGCATGGATACATACAAGAGGGCTGCCTCGAATGCCTTAGTTGCTCATACTTCTTCCATGGTTGAAATGGAGCTTTGGCATGCTCGTTTTGGTCATTTAAACTTCAATAGTTTGCTCTACTTGCAAAAGAAGGACATGGTTATTGGCTTGCCTACACTTGAGTCCATTGAAAAGCATGCATGTAAAGGTTGCATTCTTGGAAAAATGCATCGTGCTTCTTTTCCAAAAGATGGTCATACACACACTACAAGAAAATTGCAACTTGTTCATAGTGATGTATGTGGTCCGGTCAAGACTCCTTCTTTTGGGAAGCATGTATATTTTGTTACCTTCATTGATGATGATACTCGCCATACATGGGTGTATCCTATGAAAGCAAAGAATGAGGTATTTTCTTGCTTCAAAGCATTTTTAGCTATGGCTAAAAATTTTTCTTCACAAAAGCTTTTGACTCTACACACGGATCGTGGTGGTGAATACATGTCACATGAGTTTAATGCTTTTCTTTGTGAAAGAGGTATTTCACACCAATGTATGGTGCCATATACACCTCAACAAAATGGTGTTGTCGAGTGTAAAAATAGAACTCTACTTGAAATGGCACGATGTATGGTTAAAGGAAAGCATCTTCCTCATAAGTTTTGGATGGAAGCGGTCATGTGTGCAAATTATGTGTTGAATCGCTGCCCACAAAAGCATTGAGAGTCATCACTCCTTATGAGGCTTGGAATGGTCATAAGCCTATGGTTAGTCATATGCGTGTGTTTGGTTGTTTGGCATATGCTCTTGTGCCATCACAACAACGTCACAAACTTGATGACAAGGCAAAGAAATGTATATTTGTTGGTTATAGTACTGAAAGTAAGGGATATCGATTGTACCATCGATTCACGAACACAATTATTGTGAGTCGAGATGTGGTATTTGCTGAAAATTCAGTTTTCCCTCTACTTGAATGCAAAAAACTGCCAACAGTTAGCTCACAAGATGTGTTCAATACACTCATGCCTTTGTTCCAAAATGGTGCGCTTCACTATGGCCATGTAGACCAGCCAACTGAGGTTCAAAGGGCTGAAAAATTCCAGCCAAATAGAGCTGAAAATGTGGAGAATTTCCAGCCAAACATGGCCGAAAAATTTCAATCAAAAAATGTCCAAACTGCTGGAAATTTCCAGCCACATATGGCTGAACATTTGCGTCAAAATATGGCTGAAAATGAGCATGAAATTCAGCCCACGCATGATGTACATATTGAAGATGTTTTACATAATGAACTCATGTCTATCAAGAGCGCACAATCTATGCCAAAGTGGCTGAAACAAACTTTGCAAGATAGTAAATTGAGTGCACCTTTACTTGGTAGAACAAGATCAAGCTCTCACCATGCATCAAGTAATTTTGTGGATTATTCTCTTATTGCTATAGCATGTAATGAAGAGCCACTTTCTTTTGAAGATGCATGTGACGATCCACAATGGATGAGTGCTATGCAATCAGAACTGGATTCCATACATAGGAATGGTACTTGGGAGTTATGTGAATTGCCAAAAGGAAAGAATGCCATTGGTACAAAGTGGGTTTACAAGATTAAGAGAAAATCTGATGGTTCCATTGATCGCTACAAAGCTAGATTGGTTGCCAAAGGATATGCGCAACAATATGGCATTGACTATGAGGAAACTTTTGCACCTACTTCATGCATGACTACCATTCATACCGTGGTTGCATTGGCTGCCCATCGAGGTTGGAAAGTGCATCAGTTGGAGATAAAAATAGCCTTCTTAAATGGTGATTTGCAAGAAGAGGTCTATGTGAAGAAACCTCCTGGATTTGCTATGAAAGGGAAAGAGCATATGGTTTGTCGCTTGCATAAAGCTTTGTATGGTCTCAAGCAAGCTCCACGTGCATGGTATGACAAAATCCATAAGCACTTGATTGCTCTTGGCTTCACATGTAGTCCAATTGAAAGCACACTCTATGTATGCAAAAATGGGGTGATCTTATAGTGCTTGTTCTTTATGTCGATGACATACTCTTGATGCAAAACTTGACATTCTTATGGCTGATTTGCAGCATACTTTTGATGTCACTTATCTTGGTCTTTTGAGCTACTATCTTGGCATCCAGTTTGTATCTGTTGAGGGGGGAATTGTTATGCATTAAGCAAAGTATGTTGAAAAACTACTTCAGCATTTTGACTTTGAGGATTGTAAGCTAGTTTCCACACCAGTTGAGACAGGATTCAGGTTCTCAGTTGAGGATTCTAGTGATGCATTTGACACTTCTCTTTATCAGCAAGCTCTGGGATGTCTTATATATGCATGCAACACAAAGCCGGATATACAGTATGCAGTTTCCCAGTTGAGTCGATTCATGCATAGCCCTGGCACTAAGCATTGGCAAGCGGTGAAACGTGTGTTTAGATATCTCCGAGGCACTTTGAGCTTAGGTCTATTTTATGGCAGAGATGTTCAGCCATGCTTGCATGCTTTTACAGATAGTGATTGGGCTGGTTGTTATGATACTCGCGTGTCCACTAGTGGTAATTGTTTTTTCCTTGGAGACTCATGCATATCTTGGTTGAGTAAGAAGCAACCTACAGTGGCGACATTGAGTTGGGAAGCTGAGTACAGGGCAGTTTTCACAGCGACAGTGGAGTGTATATGGTGCTGAGACGCCTATTGATGGATCTTTGCATGGAGATTGATGCTGCTACGCATATTCTCACAAATAGTTAGAGTGCTTTGGCTATTGCACGAAACCCAGTGTTTCATGCACGAACCAAACATATTGAGGTGCATTATCACTATGTGAGAGAACACCTTCATGCAGGAGATATTGATTTGGTATATGTGCCTACACAAGATAATGTGGCAGACATATTCACCAAAGCTCTTCCATGGGAAAAGTTTGAAGCTTTCCACAAAGCTTTAGGCTTCTTAACTTGTGGGGGATGATCTGTCATTCCCTGTATGTGTTCACATCATTCTCTCTAGGTGGGTTTTTTACACTTATGTGTTCCTCGAGTAGCTTTGATGTGAACCTTTTCTCTATACATGGGCACTTTTTACTCTAGTGCTGGCTAGAGGCTTTTTCCCCATGTTACCACATACTTGATACTCTCATATGTGGTGGTACTTTGTACTTAGGGATATTATTCAGTTCTTACTTCAGTTCAGTACATCGATCAATAGAGTGAGCTATTCCAGCCATCGTCTTCTCCGTGTGTCTTGCTGCGTTTGTTCTGCTTGTGTGTGCTTGTTGTGTGTCTCTCACACTTCTACACACACCCAACAAGGTTCACAAAAGCAAGAGCATTTGTTAAAGATCCAAGTCAAGGATTTAGGAGAATTGCAAAGGGTGAAAAGATAGGTAGATTGTTCACATTTGAATTACAAGGCACTAGAAACATTGCTCTCTTTAATTATGGTAGTTAGACACTCACAAAATTGGAAGTATGGCACAAAAGGTTAGCACATATTGGTGAAAGATCATTAAAGCAAATTTGCAAGGAACAAAGTGTACTTGACTTGTCAAAACAACACATGATTAATAATTATAGTGCATGTCAATTTGGAAAGTCTCACAAATACCATTCATGAAGAAATGATATATGCATGGAGATCTCTTGGATTTGGTTCATACAGATGTATGGGGACCTAGCAAGGATGCTTCAAAATCTAGATCAAGGTATTATGTCTCCTTCATTGATGATTGCAGTAGATGGACTATATTATATTTTATGAAACACAAAGATGAAGTCTTTTCATGCTTCAAAAGATATTGGCTCTTGTGGAGAATCAAACAGGTAAGACATTAAAAAGGCTAAGGTCATATGGATGGGGAGAGTACTTCTCCCATGAATTTAACTCCTTTCTTCAAGAAAGAGGAATCAAAAGAGAGATCACTACAAGGTACACTCCTCAACAAAATGGAGTGGCAGAATGAAGGAATAGGACAATTGTTGAAGCTGCAAGGTCTATGCTAAATGAGAAGCACTTACCTAATTACTTATGGGCTCAGGCTGTATCCACAACCACTTATTTGATTAACAGATTACCTTCAAAATCACTTGATGGCATGACACCATATGATGCTTGGAATGGAAGAAGACCAATCCTGGATCATTGTAAGATTTTTGGATGTGCTGCTTATGCTCATGTTCCTTCAGAGGTTAGAGGGAAGATGGATCCCAAAGCAGAAAGGTGTGTATTCATTGGATATGACAACAATCAAAAGGGCTATAGATTATACAACCCAACAACCAAAGGATTCTTGGTGAGTAGAGATGTAGTATTTGATGAGAATAGTTCTTGGAATGAAGATTCATGTAGAAAGGTCAACTTACCTTATAATCTTGAAGAGGATTTTTGAAAACTTGTTAAGGATAATCCTCCTAAAATTGAAGAGTAGGATACCTTAGAAGATGATGAAGTGGCTCAGTATGAAAAACTCAAAATGTGGGAGTTTAAAGGTAAAGCAAAAATACAAGAACTTGGACAAGAGACAGAATCATCACATCATGGCCTAAGAAGGTCCATGAGGGAGAAAAGAAAACCAGAAAGGTATGGGTTTGATACTTTTCTAGCCACTAAACATTCAATCTATCTAGCAGATTATATAAATCAAGAGGAACCCTCAACATTTGAGGAAGCCAAGAAGAAATCAGAATGGAGGCATGCAATGGAAGTAGAAATTGAGGCTCTTGAGGAGAATAACACTTGGGAGTTAGTTCCTAAGTCTCCATCAATGAAAGTGATAGGACCAAGATGGATCTACAAATTGAAGAAGAACTCAGATGGATCCATTTATAGGTATAAGGCAAGGCTTTTGGCAAAAGGCTTTGCACAAACTCAGGGAATTGATTATGAGGAGACCTTCTCTCCTGTGGCAAAGATTCCTCTAATTAGGGTTCTGCTTAGTATTGCTTCTTCCAAGAATTGGAAGATACTTCAATTGGATGTAAGAATTCAATTTCAATTGGATGGCACAACCACCTACTTTTGAGAATCACATATATCATGATTATGTGTGTAAACTTAATAAATCTTTTTATGGACTCAAACAAGCCCCAAGGGCTTGGAATCACAGACTTGTCTCATTCTTGCAGGACAAAGGATCTCAACCTAGCAATTCAGATCAATCACTATTGATAAAAAGGAGTAATTTTGAAGTCATCTATTTGTGTGTGTATGTGGATGATATTATACTAACAGGAAATGATGTAGATGAAATGAAGAAAATCAAAGAGTAGATGAAAGAAGAGTTTAAGATAAGTGACTTAGGGTCACTCACATACTTCCTAGGATTGGAAGTGGTTTACAAGGATCATGGTCAATATCTTACTCAAAGAAAGTACATTAAAGACTTATTGACAAAGTTCAAAATGAAAGATTGCAAGATTGCAGGTACTCCAATGGAGTTTAATCACGAATTTAACTCACATGAGGGTGAACTCATAGAAGACGTGATAGGTTATCAAAGCCTTGTGGGTAGTTTGAACTATGCCACATTGACAAGGGTTGATATATGTTATAGTGTGAGTGTGCTAAGTCAATTTATGCACCTCTAGGAAACCTCACATGGAAGCTGCCAAGAGGATACTTAGATATCTCAAAGGGACCATGAATGATGGGTTATACTACCCTTATGTATCTCATTTAAGTTTGAAATTGTTCTCTGATGCAGATTGGGCTGGCTTGAAGGAAGATAGAAGGAGCACCTCAAGATATCTTACCTTTGCAAGTTCAAAACTTGTCTCATGGTCATCGAAGAAGCAACCCACAATTGCACTCTCTTCTACTAAAGATGAATACAAAGGTCTTGCCATAGCTACTCAAGAAGCAATGTGGATGAAGATGCTATTTAAAGATCTTGGATTGGAGATTGGAACTCCAAGTATCTTTGGGGACAATATGAGCTCCATTCACTTGGTTGCCAATCCAATTTTCCATGCACGGACTAAACATATTGAAGTACATTATCACTATGTAAGAGAGAAGATTGTGAGCAAGGAAATTCATCTATCTTATGTGTCAACCCATCAACAATGTGCAAATATCTTAACCAAGGCACTAGATGGAACCAAACTCAGCAAATTTAAAGATATTGGCTTGCACAAAATATTGGAAGATTGAAGACCTCAAGCTCATTTGACTTGAGGGGGAGCTGTTGGAACAAGTCCATGGAAAGTCTAAGTGGTGGCTTGAGTCATCAAAGGACATAGAAATTTAAAAGAAATGTCAATCCTTTGTAGAGTTCACTTGTGAGCTCACTCTTGTAACTTTTTGAGCTTCCACTTGATGTAAAAGTGAAAGCATCTAATGCCTTTAGTCGCGGGTTTTGTACCTCTATGAGAAAGGCTTCATGCCATATCTGAGTGTGGTTTCAAGGCACACATATGTACCAGTAAGTCCATTGTACTTTACAATCAATATACATTTATTTTCATGATCATTTGTGTTCATATCCTCATGTCTATGTGAGTGTACTGTTCACTACCATACTTCTCAGTTTGTCTCAATCAGATTGTAGAGATGAATTCTCTGAGCATGATCCATCATCTTCAGTGATTTAAGTTGGTAAACTTAGCTCCTTAATTCTATTATATACTCACAAAATTTCATTGCAATTGGGTTTTTTAATCGTGAGATATATTCATCAGAAGTCGACTATATCTCTGCATAGTTCACTTCTCTATTAATACTCCATCAAAATAGTGATTTTATCAAGGCTTGTTCTCAATGTGTACTTGGTCATTTTCCATTATTTAAATCATGTTAGATTTAGCATAATGTCTATTATATGCCTACAAAGTTTCATTACCTTTGCCTCTTGGAATCTTGAGATATTAATGTATCTTTGCTCATTGGTCTGAGGATTGCTACAACCTGTGAAAATCGGGATGATGCTGTGACTTGCTAAACTCTTTTCTCTTCATGTAGTCCATCATTTTTTATGAAATCACTCATGATTGTTAGCTTAATAAGTTAAAAAAAGTTCCCCCAAATGAATTAAGTTAGTTGCTACTGTGGCCAAAGAATTCTTCAAAACACTGAACAGGTGTATGAACCAAATAGCAATTTTTTATGCTTGGTTCAACTTCTACCAATCTGCTTTGATTCAACTTTTTGAAACTGATCTTCCAAGGTACATAGGGTGTCTGATACATTGCTTGGCAAGCTAAAAGGGCCAAATTCATATCCCTGGAGTTTATTTGGCTGGTGTAGTGCAACGTTTTTGCAGCACCACTTCATCTTCTCCTCAAATCCATCTCTTCACACAATCTTGTGTGGATTGGTAGTGATTCGTATGGCCTCTAGCACTTGTGTTGGTTGAGTTTTATTGTTTGTGTAATAGACCGAGTTCTTCTTCTAACTGATCATAGGAGTCAATGAGACTTACGTGTTCTTCCAAGATAATGCAAATGTTCTCAGAAGGTACTACTTAAAATCTTGTAGGACTAATGGTTGCTCCCAGTGTACCTTTCATTGCAACTTCTAGATTGCCTTGGATTTGTTAAAGTGAGTGATTATTTTCCTCAAAAGCTACTACCATATGTCTTCTGAGGAGAGCTATGTTTCTTTGAAGCTTGGAATTTCTCTCCATCCATCCATGCAACATGATTTCCATATTCTTTATGGACTCCTGATCAATGGTCTGCATCTTGGAGTCAAATTGATGGTGTGCTTCTTGTAGAATGTCCTACAATCCTTGTAAGGTCACATTTTTCTCTTTTAATGCTCCCACTTGTTTCTGAAGTCAGAGGGATTCGATAGTGAGTGCCTCTTTATGCTCCTCCAGTAGCTAATACTCTTGTCATAATTGTTTGGCACACTCAACCATGGTGTCTATTCATTATTTAGATTAGTAGATGCAATAGTTACAATGAACCTAGTACATGATGGTGTTATGGGTGGTTGTGATGTTGATGGAGGGGGAATTGTGAAAGTGTGGGGGTGGGGGCGGGGTGGAGAGATGTCCATGGGATCGGTTGTAAGTGTGTATGTCCTCTCTACCATAAAGAAAGGTATGGTAGGTGCAGTGCCCATGGTGTTGGTGAGCAATGAAGAAGTTACAATAGGATTAGGAACATATGAAGAAGATGGTGTTGGGGCTCAGAGCATGACTTCCATGAAGGAAGCCCATAGTGTTCGTAGGGTAGTTCTAGGTGATTGAGATCGAGATAGGGAGGAGAATATGGATGAATATGAATTCTTGGTATGAGGAACATGGGTGGGAGGAAATGTCAGGATGCCTTCACTTGGAGGTGGGTTTCCTTAGACTAGGGACTTTAATGGGTGGCCTATGAATGGTTCTAGTAGATCTCAAGAGGTAGTGTATAATGGATTGGTGATGGAAGAGAACAATTCTGCATCGGAGACTGGAGCACAAAAATGCAAAGAAGGTGTAGAGGTGCCGATTTCAATGGTTGTTGGTGTTGCTTTGGTATGGGGTGGTGAATTGGGTGGGGTAAGAAAGATGGGCTCTTTTGCATGGATGGTTTTGGTGGATGTGGCAGTAGTTTGTACTTCTTGGGTTCATGGTGGGGATGGAGGGTGTGGAGGTGAGATGGGTGAGGTTTGTACAAACATTTCTCTAGTAAGATCTATAGTTGTTCTTGATGGTGCCTCTTGACTAGTGGGTGCTTCCATTTGTGAAATACGTATTTGAATATTCTTTCCCGGTCATGGCCTATCATTGATTCATCCTTGATGATATTCCAATCATGGTCGTTGCATCATGGTGTGGATGACTTTCATAACCCCACAAGTCTCTCACATGATTTGGAGGGTCTCAACGAAATTCAGGTCCACATCTTCTTCGCCAAAAATGTGATTAACTAGTAATTGGCCAGTGTGGAATGAAAGTCTATCACTTTCCTATACACTCGAGATTGTGTCATATAATCTTTGAGGTTGCACGATGTAAGCAGGGGTGCCTTCAGTTCCTTCATCATCTTGTTCTTCATCATCTTGTTCTTGTTCATGATGACGCTCATCCTCTTGCTCTTCTTCCTCCTACTGTTGATGGTCACTTGCTACCTATTCTTCTTCAGAACCTACATCCATGTCTCAGAGGAGTTTTGCAAAGTCTACATTTTGCAATTCTTCTAGACCAATTCCTATAGGAAACTCTAAATTGGATGGTACATGTGGGACTATTAGCTGAGGCCCATTGATGCTTCAGCTTGGTAATCTAAGTGTGAAGGAGTGTACCATAGGTTTTGGTGCTGAAGAGAGTGAAGGTAACCCCTTTTGGGCACATGGATTTGACCCTCTCATTCTTTTAGATGGAGGTGTTGAGGCCTTTTTGCCTTTGAACTACTGAACTTTGTTCCATGATAGGGATCTATGAATTGGGATATCATAAGCCAAGTATTGATAAATGATACCTGTGAGGGCACAACATCCGTGCAAGGTGGTATTTTGAGGCCATCACTTCTTAGCTATATGAATATGGTGATGATTCAATGTGGAAGATTGATATTCAAGTTTTGAGTGTCGACAAAGTATAAGCTAAACCAAAATTTCTTATGGGGTTGTATGAACCTATCTTGCCCAAGAAAAGAGAAATGTTGCATACACATTCTAAGGTGGATTGCTATATTAAGGGTCATAACTACCATATCTTTAAGTTTGGAAAGATTTATATTCTTCATGCTATCTGGTACGAATGTATTGGCCACCCTGGTACGAATGTATTGGTCAAAAACTCTTCATTCCTGTGTGTTAGGGATGAGAAGTATTGGCCACCCTCCCATCCTTGTTAGGCTGCAGAGTGTTAATGAGATAATAGTAGCACATGAAGTTTGGTTTAGGGAGCCTTGCACTAACGTATTCAGCTAAGATGGCCTTGCACCATATAGGTTGGAGTTCCTTTGCATTTTGTAGCAAGAAATGCTATTTTCCCCATACATTATTGAATTGAATCGCTACTTTCTAGATGGGCATCATGTCTCCAAGAGGTCTAGCCATCTTGTTGAATTAATGAGAGTGGCGATTGACTCTCATGATATGTCCCATGGGTGGATCTTGGATGGGTATCATCTGCAAGTGTACTAGAGCCTCTAGTTGCTCCTTGGGTATGTCTAAAATAGGCAAGGCATCGATGTCTATCACTTGGTAGCTAGCACGTGCATACAAACTTGTGCATACGACTTCAATTATGATGACCACGGTTGTCAATGTGTTGTGAATTTGCAAGAAGAAGAAAATCACATTAGTATTGTATCATAAACTAGATGAGAACTTCTTCCCTTTGTAATACCAATGTGACATCCGTGATTGTTATTGAGTTAGTGGATGTGATATGTGATATGAATGCGAATGGAAGCTAGTAAGGTTAGTGGATGATCCTTGATGCATACTTGGGATATGAAATGTGCTCAGAATGCATCTAATATTATACAAGGATGTTTACACAGTGCACTCAGGGGCCTGGTTACATGATTTGACTCTCCATACTTCCCTTATGGATAACAAGTTTAGTGTGTGGTTACATTTAAGAGTTTAAGAGATAACTCTACCTTGACTTGGGACTTTTAGGTGCCCACTTCCAAGTAATGGTAGGTTTGATTGCAATTGAATACGTGTTTACAACAATTATTCTTATTGGTTTCTATGGGATGGGTTTAGGTGAGAATGGATTCAACCCTAAGAGCTTATGTGTGGCAGCTAGATCTGTCTAGGTTTGTGGTCAACCTTCACCGATCACTTAGGTAACCAAATGGTGAATACACGCTGATAATGACATCTTGGAGGTACACCCTTGGGTGCTTTGATTTTGACATACGCTTCATAAGTTTTGAAGGTTCAAGCAAGGGGGTAGGTGGGTGCTAACCCTTGTCTCTTTAGATTTGCTTCACATCATGAATCATCTTGCCTCGAGATGTTTTTTGTTTTTGGGATTCCATAGTCTTCTCAAGCTGCTTCGCATGTTTCCTTGCTTGAGTTGTACCAATGATTGGCATCTTTGGAAAAGAAGGGAGTTCCATCCTCTCTTTTGATTGTTCTTCAATAATCGCATCCTTCTACATTATAGAGCTTTGGACAAGAAAAACCTCATTTCCTTCATGATTAACCTTGCAAGGACCAGGATTTTGTGCCATTCCTATATCAATGATTGTACTACTTCCTAGTTTGATTGTGATGCATTGCTTATTCACCCAAACATGAAGACATTCACTCCTTAGGTTTAAGGTAACTGCATGATCATAGATCTTGTCTTGACCAAGAATGAGAGGCTCAATAATATCCTCACCATGACACACTAGCACTTTGATTGTCATATGGAAATCTTGAATGGAGATGGGAAGTTCCACCTCCCCCATGCAAGGGGTTTCCACTCCTCCTAATCCTATAAGATAAGCTTCAATAGGATTAATGCACAATTCCATATCTTGGCAACAAGAAAATCAAGCAACACTAATGACTGCCCCTGAGTTATAATACTATTTTTTTATCTTTTTCTTTTTCTTTATTTTTCTTTTTCACTTCCCAACAACCCTTAATGTACTATATCTTTAATGTTCTTTAACTTCTACTTTTTGAGGATGGAAGAAAGAATAAACTTCCTAAAATCTAATATAATGAAGGATCTTCTCAACTTTTTTGTTTAAGGGAAAAGGGCTTAACCCCTGATCAAAGCTCAAGATCTAGAGATATGCATTAGAAGGAGTCAGGATTTCACTTCCTAAGTGTTTTTTGAAACATCACATAGCCTATCTACATAAAACAAGGCCTTCATTCTACTAAGTTATTCAAGTGAGAATGTCCTATCTAGGTCTTCATAACGATTATAGGGTGTCTCAACCTACTGTCTCAAGTGCACACATCCCTACTAACATTTCTAATAATATCTTATTGCAATTTAAAAACCTCTTTTAATCGTTTAGAACATATATGAAATGTAATACATGATATGCGTAAAATCAAATATACAAAGTAATAACAGAGAATGGACAAATCAAATACATTCACTTGATTTAATTTCCTTCAATAGCATTAGCATCATCTTCATGTTCTTCTTCAAGCAATTCTTGATCTATCTCATACTCTTCTTCATTTCTTTTCTTCAATAACTTGGACTTTGTTTCCTACAATTAAGGACTTTAACGGAGTACCATCAAATTCACGAAGCTCATACGTATGATTACTAAACACAGACATCACTACATATGGCCTAAACCATCTTGTAGTGATTTTCTTTCTCATATCATATTGAGTATCGAACGTACTATACGTACTATCATACACCAAAAGCTATTCATTATTCTCAATCTTACGTGGCCTAACTCAATGGGTTTTGTCAAAGTATATTTTATTCTATAATCTTGACTCCTTTATCTTTTGCACTGCCTCTTTTAGCTTTTTATTTCTTTGTTCTAATTGTTTAATTCTCAATGATAATAATTTTCCTCTTGTCATTTCATCATTACAAGGGAGCACCATCCATGTTAGAATCAAAGTCTACATGGGGAAAAGTGGTTTTTGACAATACATGAGTTCAGCAGGCATAAATCCTACAGATCGAGTGTACATCATCCTATAAGCCCATAATGCAAATGGAAGAAATCTAGGCCATTGTTTTATGTCACCATTGCAGGCCTTAGGGATCCCCTTCACAATAGAAGGATGACATCTCACAATCTTTTCATTAGCCTCAGGGTTATAGGTAGTAGTGAGTATCCTATGTCGGTTAAAGAATTCCTTCACCTCTCTCATATCTAGATCTTCCTGATCCACAACCACTTTCTCTATGTATCTGAATCGTGAAGTCACTTCTTCTAACGGAAATCTACATACATTATAAGTAGTCTCTGTACAAAGAGTTTGAACTTCCACATGGTTAGCCAATTCCTCTCTAGCAACTATGTATCTCATTTTATTAAGTCCTTTAGGCATGGTTACAAGGTCACCTACCCACTTGTAATGAATACACGGAAGGTAAATCCAATGTAACAAGTATCTATAGCTAACTGAAGAATGAACTTGACATGTGGCACATGTGGCACATGTGCTCACAAAGTCTCAAAGACTCACATATATAGCTGACCACCAATAGGCTTCCCTAATCTTCTCATACATCACATTAAATCCTTTGTGACCTACCCATTAGGTCTCATGCATTTCTCTCATGACCTTGCTCTAAAGACTCCTATTATTGAGTACATGTCTTGGGTTCTTTACAGGCTACCTTTAGCATGTCGCGAGATAAAGCTATCCTTCAAGAAGAAGTAAGACTTTTTCCTGATGGATCTAAAATTATTTGTGGACTAGCTAAGGAGGGGTTCAGTGAAGTCCGATAATTTCCTATGTCTTTCCATTCTCCATCATACTCATTCTTTTGGAATTGATCATAAACATTGACTAGAGGATCATATCTCATCATATTTGTATCTCCTTCTATCTCATCATCATTAGAATCATCATCAAAATTTAGCAATTGTATTTAATTTTCTAGCTATTTGGAAAAAAGCTCGATTAATAAACTTTACATATGAAATCCATCTAAGCATCGCAATATCCGAAGAAGAACCATTAGCAATCATACCTATTAGAGAAAGAAATTCACTTTTTACTACAACATTAGCTCGAATGAAATATTCTCTATCAAATTTCAATGCACTTACAAATCCCCATAATTCTCTCTTAATCTGTGGATATTTTCTCTAAGTATCATGTAGTATCTTGGCACCAAAGCAAACTGCATATCTTTGTCCATCATCATCATCTTCACCTATGACCCAACATATGCCAATAGGAATGGTATCAATAGTCAAAATAATGGCTTCTGACCCCAATAATCAACATGCTTCATAATAGGAGCTTCAATTACGAGTTGCTATAGTTTATGTATGGCTCTTGTATCTTTTTCTGTCCAAAGAAATTTCTTTTCCAATCTAGTAGATCATATAAAGGGTTCACAACATGAGTGAAGCAAGGAATACAGATAACATAGAAGACACAAGCTCCTAAGAATCTCCTTACTTCACTAACATTATGACGCACCTCAAAAATTCTACTAATGGCCTCAACTTTCTGCACATATGGCTTTTGTCCATAATTTCCATATATATGAGAACCTCATCGACTCCAAAAGCATATTTCTCTAGAGAAAACGCCAGCCCTACCTCTTTGAATCTTTCAAAAATTTTCTCACAATCATAGATATGATTGCTAGTAAATTTCCTACAATCAAAAGCATTTAAACTATCATCCTTTATTCTTTCATCACAACCCTTTATTGGAATATCATTCATGAAAGGAATAGTCCCAAAAGGTATAAATTCATGTAGGACCATATTCATGGCATTCATCGTATGAGCTACAAAATTCATCACTCCCTGTGGCAATGTACACATGTGTACAAGGGCTAGTGGAGTCTTCATGGTAGTGATGTCTATACTCTCAATCGCCAATTGAAACTGGTCATACCCTGAATATAGGTCACCCATTGAGTAAATGGAATGCCAAGTGAATGCTTCAACAAATGCATCTATTGTATGCCCTATCCCTACATTTCTAATCGTGACTTTGTTCATAAGCTCCAAATCCTAGATGAAATGAAGTTTCCCATCCTTCTTTGGCAACATGAACCATCTATTTGAATATGGTGCTAAAGATGGTTCCAATATTTGCATGGATATCTCCTCCTTTAACAAACTCATCAGCTTAAGTAAATGAGCTTTTGGAACTGGTATAGATCAAATACTCCATGGAATATGTGGCACTATAAAGGTGATCATGGGTGCAACCTCTTTCTGATCCATAAAACCTATCTCATGTGGTTAAAGAGTGAATGCTTTCTTGTGTCTCTTGATAAATTCTATAAATTTTCACTACAACATATGAAGTGCATACCGACATTGTCCATACCAATGGTCAGGGCATGGCATCGATATGATCATTGGAAACGCCTGAATAGAGCAGGTTAGGGATATCGACGGTCACTTAACCATCGATATAGCCATTTAAAATGGACTATCGATATATGCGATGGGCACCAATGCTGGCCCCGATATATGCATCGGTATAGATATTGGTAATTTTCTAGAAATTACTGATGCTTATATTGATGCCTATACTGACACCTATATCGATGATGTCTTTTATGAAAACGGGACCCGAGAGCAAAAATTTGACATTTTATGTGTTTTGCACTGAATAATGCTCCTATCGATTTTGCATGCGAGTTGCATTGTGACCTACATTGTCTTGTGCACACACACACACATATCTCTCTCTACACACACACTCTCTCTAGTTCAGTAATCTTGGTAAGTGATGCACGTACTCTTTCAGTTTTTCTCTTTCTCTATGTTTTCTATTTTCTAATTTCTCTTCTCTTTGGTTTCATAGGAGCTTTTTGGCATCAATTCTTTGGAAATTGATGAGAGACGATGTTAATTGAGCTTTGATGATAGCAATTCGAAACATTACATCAATGTAAGTGATTGTTTTGTTCTCTATTGATAGAGAGTAAGAGAGAGAGAGAGAAAGAGATCTAGAGAGAAATGAAAGAGAGCAATAAAGAGAGAGAGAGAGGGAGAGAGAGAGAGAAAGATGAAAGAGAGAGAACGAGAGATGAAAGAGAGAGAACGAGAGATGAAAGAGAGAGAGAATGAGAGAGAGAAAGAGAAAAGATAGAGATACATCACACACATAGATGTAAATGATTATTTTTTTTACTAGAAATAGAGATAGAGAGAGAGAGATGAAAGAGAGAGTGAGATAGAGAGAGAGAGAGAGATGAGAGAGACAGATGAAAGAGATAGAGAAAGAGAGAGAGACAAAGAGAGAGAAAGAGAGAGAGATAGAGATACCTACACACACACACATACTCATGTATATGCATGCATACACACACACATATATATGTTGATATTTAGGTAAGGATGTGTATGAACACTCTAGGACCACCGGGGCACTTTTTTCCCTGTTTAAGAGGTTTTTTCCCCCCGGCTTGTATATATGCCTATTGCACTAATGGGTTACTAATCTTTGTACATTCTAGTGGTAATACATTCAATATTGTGTGTTGTGCTCTAAGCTTCTTCTTCTTCCTTGTGCTGTTTGCGTGCTTTTGCAGACCTCGAACTCCAACAATTGGTATCAGAGCAGTTCACCCCTTCGTCTAGGGCATCATCGACACCCCTACAGTTACAGTCTCAAAATCACATGAAATTTGGTGAGCATACTCAAGGTGATTAGGAGATCAAAACGGCTTCACTTTGTGGTGCCAAAACCGTGACCTGAGCTCCTTTTGGCCTCCGAACCCAGTATTATAGTGCTTATGCAAGTATTTCATCTTCTTGTGCCAAATATATATATAGGTTTTGGTTCGCCAATATAAGCATCTCAAAGTCTGCTATAGGTTTAATAGAACTCATCAAGGTAGTTATGTTCAACTTTTTCAGATACAATCATTTTTCTATATTAAGGTATTTTAGTTAGTGGCCATAGATGAAAGTAGTGATTTATTTCGTATATTGGTTGTTGAGGATAACTTGGATGGTAATAATTACCCATATATGATGCATCATATATCAGTCTCGAAAGGATTGTGGAATATTGTGCAGGGTTTTGAAAAACATTCTATTACACCTACAAATATAATACAGGTACTGAAGCTGATGTAGAGGACATTGAAGATAACAATATTCTTCATGTTCTTATTCGTGTTGTAGTTTTTGCTGCACCTACGATAGGGAAAATTCATTGGGATGGTAGAGATGCTTAGGCATAGGCATTGATAGCCTTGTCTATCAAAGATGCCATTATTCCTCACATTCGCTCTTGCAAAATAGCTAAGGATGCTTGGGATACACTTACCACATTGTACCAGGCTAGGAATGAGGCTCGTGTTGCTTACCTATGAAAACAGTTGGAGAGTGAGCATATGAATGAGGGTGATTCTATGGACAGTTTTCTAACGAAGATCAAATATTTGAAGGAACAGTTAATTTCTACTGATAAAATCTTGCTGGACAGTTCATTTGTGCAGATTGTGCTGTCTTCCCGATTCATACTAGAGTTTTGCTTCTACTCTTTGTTTGATGATGAAAGGCAATCCAAATGCCTTAACATTTGAGGAGTTAGTCTTTGTTCTATTGCAGGAAGATCAGTCTAGGCAGAACATGTCCATTATGCATGTTGTAGATCAAGCTTTCCTGGATAGTAAGAACAACAAAGGCTAATTTTGCACAATCAAAGAAGGAAAACGGAGAAGAGAAGAAAATAGAAAAGAATATTTTTTTGCAAGTATTGTAAAGCAAAATGATCATGTCATAAAGAATTGTCCAAAACTAGTTGCAAAAGAGGCTAGAATGGTTATTGTAGAGGCCTCTACACCAAAAATAGAGTCTGATAATCTAGTGCAGAATGAAGAATGGGTGTTTACTACTGTTTGCAGTTTTGACCCATCCTCTCTTGAACCATGTATATCTGTAGTAGACTCAGATGTTTGGTACTTTGATAGTGGGGCAACCAAACATATTACCTTGTAGCATAGTTTCTTCACTTCACTCGAGCCTACCCCTAGAGGAAATACTATCACATGCACCAACAACTCCTCTTATCCTATCTGGTATTTGGTAAGATCATTCTGACTACTACTGATGGTAGTTCTTTCACATTGTGGGATGCTCTAGTTGTGCGAGGGATCAAGAAGAATCTGTTATCAGTTTTAGCTTCAACCAAGATTGGCTTGGCTGTGAAATTTGTTGATGGTAGATGTACAATTCATGATCTGTCAAATGGCAACGTGAATATTGCTTCTAGAATTTTATGTCGTGGACTGTATAAGCTCATAGACTATGAAAAATCTGTGAATGATTCAACATGTGCAGTACATGATTCTCAGGCTATGTCTAATGCAAAGCTTTGGCATGCATACTTTGGTCATCTAAATTTTGCTAGTTTGCTATGCCTATAGAAATGTGGAATGGTGTCCTCTTTTCCCAAACTTGAGGCACCCAATAAACATGTGTTGTGAAGGCTGTATTTTGGGCGAAATGGAGCGTTCATCCTTCGCAGAAGATCGTTCAGTTCGAGCTACTCAAAAATTGAAAATTGTACATAGTGATGTGTGTGGTCCTATGCAGACACCTTCTTTTGGAAACTATCTTTACTTCATGACTTTCATTGATGATTTTTCCAAGCATGCATGGTTATATCCATTGAAAGCAAAGTCTGAAGTGTTTATGTGCTTCAAACAGTTTTTGGTTTTGGCTAAAAATCTTTCAACATGTAAAATGGGTACCCTCGGTTCTAATCGAGGGGGGAATATATGTCTTCTGACTTTAATGCATTTTTTATTGAACATGGGATAATACATCAGTGTACAGTGCCATATACACCTCAACAAAATGGAGTTGCTAAATAAAAGAACAAGTCACTCATGGAGATTGCGAGGTGTATGATCAAGAGTCAGGGTTTACCATGCAGTTTCTGGCTTGAGGCTATCATGTGTGTAGCATATGTACTAAGTAGGTGTCCCACTAAAGCATTGTAGTCTATCACTCCATATAAGGCTTGGCATGGTTGTAAGCCATCTGTTACTCACGTGCATGTTTTTGGTTGACTTGCATATGCATTAGTGCCTAAACAACATCACAGGAAATTGGATGATAAAGCATTAAAATGTATTTTTGTTGGGTACAATTTTGAAAGCAAAGGCTATTGTCTGTATCGTCCATAGACTAAATGCATTTTGGTTAGCCGTGATGTTGTTTTTGTGGAAGATGCTATTTAGCCTTTACATTCATGTACGAAGGAGACATCTATTAGCTCCAAAGACATGTATGATACTTTGTTGCCTCTTTTTACATGTGGATAGTCTAGTGTTGGTCCTAATGAGGCAACTTCTCAACCTTTGCAAGTTTCATGTGATGATGCAGATCATTCAATTTTTGATGCAGATTTACATGATATACTTGTTGATAAGAGAGTTGATATTGAGGAGGCAAAAACTATGTCAAAATGGTTGGTATAGACTTTGCCTGATAGCAAATTAAATACACCTCTATCATACCGTACTCGTTTAGACTCTCATAGTGCCTCTTTTGCATCAGATTGCTATGCTATGGCTGCCTCTAGTCTCTATGATAAGAATGAGCCTGTTTCATTTAATGAAGCACAAAATTCTAAGAATTGGACGACTGCTACACAATCAGAATATGATGCTATCATGAAAAATGGTACCTGTTCTTTATGTGAATTGCCTCCTGGCAATAAGGCCATGGGCACTAAGCGGGTATACAAGCTGAAGCATAAGCCTGATGGAATAATTGGTAGGTATAAGTCTAGGCATGTTGCAAAGGGTTATGCACAGGAAAGAGGCATTTATTTTGATGAAACCTTTGATCTTACATGCCAAATGACTACTGTTCATAGCATCTGTGCACTTGCAGCTCATCATGGTTGGAATGTACATTAGTTGGACATCAAAACTACATTTGGGAATGGTGACTTGCTTGAAGAAGTGTATTTTTTTCAGCCCCATGGCTTTCTCCAAAAAGGGCACGAAAACCAAGTGTGCAGGTTGAAGAAGGCATTATATGGTTTAAAGCCCCACATGCTTGATATGAGAAAATACATGCCTATTTGATTGCACCGAGTTTTGAGAGCAGTCCAACTAAAAGCACCTTATATGTTAAGCGTGCTAATGATGTGCTCCTGATCATTGTTGTGTATGTTGATGACATGCTGCTCTCTGGTCCTCATGACAAGCATATTGTTGATTTTAAGGTTGATTTGCATGCCTCATTTGAGATGTTTGATTTGGGGCATTTGCATCATTATTTGGGCATTCAGTTTATGCAAGTTGATGGTGGAATGGTTTTGTGTCAAATGAAATATATTGACACATTATTGCAGCATTTTGGCCTTGAAGACTGTAAACCTATTGCCATTCCTATGGAGACAAGTTACTTCATGATGTTGGAGATGCATTTGATGTTGTTCTCTATCAGTAGGCTATTGGATGCTTGATTTACTTATGCATTGCTCGACCATATATTCAATTTCTTGTCTCATAGATGAGCAGATTTATGCATTGACAAGGTGCCAAGCATTGCTGGGTGGTTAAGTGCATCTTTCTCTGCTTGAGTGGTACGCGGCTACTTGGATTGTTTTATCCCAAGGGGGGATCACTACCACTAGATTTATGTGTTTTTTTTAACTCTAATTGGGCTGGTTGCTATGACACTCATGTTTCCACTAGTGGCTTTTGCTTCATGCTTGGTAGCTCAGGTATATCTTGGTTGAGCAAGAAGCAACCTACTATGGCCACTTCCAATTGTGAGGCTAGTATAGGGCAGCTTTCACAACGACTGTTGAGTGTGTGTGGCTCAGACGCCTTATGGCTAATTTGGGTGTTGGTCAGTCTTCTGCCACCACCATCTTCACTGATAGTAAGAGCGCATTGGAGGCTGCAAGGAACCCTATGTTTCATGCTCGCACTAAGCACATTGAGGTGCATTATCATTATGGTAGGGAGAGGTTCTCTGCTAGAGATAATAACTTGGCATATATGCCCATGTAGGAGAACATTGCACACCTTTTCATGAAGGCTCTGCCTAAGGAGAAGTTTGAAGCTTTCCATAAAGCTTTGGGCTTACTTCCTTTGGTGGATTGATTCCACATAGCTTGGCATTTCCTTATACATGAGTGCCAACTCCTTGTTCACCGCATCACTCCCATGGGGGATTTATTGATATATTTAGGTAGTGATGCGTGTGAACATTCTACGACTGCCGGGGCACTATTTTCCCTCTTTAGGAGGCTTTTTTCCCCTAGATTATATATACACCTATTGCCCTAATGGGTTACTAATCTTTATACATTCTAGTGGTAACACATTCAGTATTCTGTGTTGTGCTCTAAGCTTCTTCTTCTTCCTTGTGTTGTTTGTGTGCTTTCGCAAACCTCGAACTCCAACAATATACACACATGCATATGCATACATACATACACACACACATATGCAAACACATACATATGCATATGTACATTCACACACATATGTACACACACATACATACACATATACATGCACATACACATACATATGCATACATACATTCACACACATATGTACATGCACATACATACATGTATACATACACATACATATGCATATATTACATACACTCTCACATGCATATGCATACACACACGTGTACATACACATACATACACATATGTATACACATACTCATACATATTACATACACATATGCATGCATGCATACACACGTATACATAAATACTCACATGCATACACACACACACTCACATATATACATACACACTCACACCTATACACGCACACTCACATAAATATTACATAAACACATGCATATACATACACACACATATGCATACACACATGCATATGCATACATACATGCATATGCATACATACATACACACATGTATGCATACATACATACACACATGTATGCATCCATACATATATATACGTAGATGTACACACACACACATATATACATACATATACACATATACACACATAATACATATACACATAGACATATATATACACATGCATACATACATATACATGTTTTAGGTCTACGTCTTTAGGATTAGGGTTTTAGGCTTTTTACACATATATACACATATACACACATAATACATATACACATACACATGTTTATACACATGCATACACACATATACATATTTTAAGTCTAGGTCTTTAATATTAGGGTTTTAGGCTTTTACAAGTGCATACACACATACACACACACACACACACACACACACACACACACACACACACACATATATATATATATATATATATATATATATATATATATATATATATATATATATATATATATATATATATATATATATATATATATACATACATACATGCATACACACATATATATGTTTTAGGTCTAAGTCTTTAGGATTAGGGCTTTAGGCTTTTTACACATATATACACATATACACACATAATACATATACACATACACATGCATACACACATATACATGTCTTAGGTCTAGGTCTTTAGGATTAGGGTTTTAGGCTTTTTACACATGCATGCACACATATACACATATAAACACATAATACATATACACGTACACATATATATACATATGCATACATACATATACATGTTTTAGGTCTAGGTCTTTAGGTTTAGGGTTTTAGGATTTTTACACATATATACACATATACACACATAATACATATACACATACACATGTATATACACATGCATACACACATATACATGTTTTAGGTCTAGGTATTTCAAATTAGGGTTTTAGGCTTTTTACACATGCATGCACACATATACACATACACACATAATACATATACACATACACATGCATACACACATATACATGGTTTAGGTCTTGGTCTTTAGGATTGGGGCTTTATGCTTTCTACACATATATACACATATACACATATAATACATATACACATGCATACACATATAGATGTTTTAGGTCTAGGTCTTTAGGATTAGGCATTTAGGCTTTTTACACATGCACACACACATATATACACATACACATGCATATTCACATGCATATAAACATATACATGTTTTAGGTTTAGGTCTTTAGGATTAGGGTTTTAGACTTTTTACACATGCATACACACATAATACATATACACATACACACGATTTTTTACATATATATAATCAAATATATAAAAAATAGGGTTTTAGGCATTTTAAATTAAATTAAATATATAAAAAATGACTTTAGGATTTGTAGGTTTTTTTACATATATGCAATCAAATATATAAAAAAAGGGTTTTAGTTTTTTTAATTAAATTAAATCTATATAAAAAAGAAAATTTAAGAAAAAAATTAACAAAAAATTAGAATATATAAATAAAAATATATAGAAAATAGGATTTTAGTATAGATAAATTAATATGAAAAGAGCTAGAGTTTTAAATATATAAATTTAATATATATATATATATATATATATATATATATGTATATAAAATTAAAGATACAGAAAATAGAGTTCTACGTTATATATATATATATATATATATATATATATATATATATATATATATATATATATATATATATATATATATATATATATATATATAAGGAAAAAAAGTACAATATATAATCAAATATATATAAAAAATAGCATTTTAATATAGATAATAAATATGAAAAGAGCTAGGGTTTTTTAGATAAATTAAATATATATGATTAAATATATAATAAACAGGATTTTAATATAATTTTTTAATTAAATTACGTGTATATATATAAATATATAACAATGGGATTTTAGGTTTAATATTAGTGTGTACTATGTATAACTAAATACCTTAGAAATTATGGTTTTGAATTAAATTAAATATATAATTAAATATATAAAAAATAAGACTTTTGTTTAATAAAAATTAGGGTTTTAGAATTAAATGTACGAACATGTCCACATGGTATCAGATGGCATCTTTGGATCTAGAGGAGATAATGTGATGTCCTTACACTCAGTGCAAGTATCAAATTGATAAAAAATGATGGATTTTGTACTACACGTGTTAGAGAATATGGATCCTTTGATAAAACTTGACTACAAAACCTATGCTACCATTCACATGGTCCCCCTGGTGAGTAGGTGGACCCAAACGACATTACATCGGTAACCTCTCGTGGATAGGAGAGAACAAAGAGGGAGGTAGAAGTACAAGGTACTGGTAGCATTACACAGAATGAACACATGGTAGAAATTCTCGAAGAATTTTATGAGATGAATGAAGATCATGATGGTGGAGAAGATCACGATGGTGGAGAAAATATCATGAGTTCCATGGGCACAACAGAATTTCCATGAACAAAAGCCGATGAAGAATACCATAACATGTGAATGCTATCCCATTTACCACTATACACTGGGGCAAAGATATCTGTACTATGTGCATCACTAGCGATGCTCAATCTTCAATCCATTTATGGATGTTGAGATAGTAGTGTCTCTAAATTGTTCAGGTAAGTGGATTTGAAATAAACTTTCATTGTTGTAACAAAATAACTTTAGTTACTAATATTATTCTAATTGTTTATCGCAGGCTTCTTAAAGATTAGTTTCTGCCAGATGGCAATGACATGCCTCCAACAGGTGGACATTCAAGAAAACTTTTACAATCCATTGGAATCGACTACACCAAGATTCATGCTTGTCTGAATGATTGCATTCTCTTTGGAAACGAGTGTGAGCATCTCCACATATGTCCAAAGTGTGGATCGAACAAGATCAGAGAAGACCTTGTGGGTGAAGCGGTCCCCGCAAAGGTTCTTCACTACTTTCCTATCATTCCAAGAATTAAGATCATGTTCATATGCAAATCCATAGCTGAGTTAATGTCATGGCATGTAAAGACTAGGTCTACAGATGGTGTAATGCGAGTGCCTGCTTACTCTGATGCTTGGAAACATGTAGATAGTAAGTGGCCAAAGTTTGCTAGTGAGCCTCAAAATTGTCCTCTAGGCCTAGCTATGGATGTATTAAATCCATTTGGTTTACACAGATCTTCATGTAGCACATGGCCTATATGTTTGGTCAAATATAACATTCCACCATGGCTGGCCACAAAAAAGGGTCATTTGTTATTAGCTTTCATTGTGCTATGTAAGTATAAGGTTAAAAATGTGGATGTATACCTTGCACCACTTGTGGAAGAGCTACACACCTTTTGGGATGGGATTATTGTGCATGACATGTCTCAACCTATAAGAAGACGAGACGTGCAAGTGCAAGCTATACTTAGGTGGATGATGCATGACTAGATCGATTATGGTGAATGTTTAGGTTGATTGATTTTGGGTTACCATGCTTGTCCCCTATGCAGACCACGACTCAAAGCATGCTACTGCAAAGCACTTAGAAAATTTGTCTATGAAGGACATCATAGATATTTGCCTAATGGACATGTTTTTATGTGAAGGGCAAATTGGTTGACAAGCACAACGCCAAATGAAAGCAAGTAATTGGAAGCAACTATGGTATGTAGAAACACTAGTTGTTGGCATGAAACGGTTGTCGATCTTTCAGGAACTCCCTTATTGGAGTGAGTTATTGATCAATCATTTGGTAGACCCGATGCAAATTTTCAAGAATGCAGGAGAGGTTCTCTGGAAGACTTTGATCAGAAAGAAAGAAAGCAAAGCACAAAGGGAGGACTTGGAAGAGTGAGGTCATATGCAAGAGTTGTGGGAAATTACCAAGCTCAATGGGATAGTGTCACTACCAAGAGCTCCTTGGGTGCTTCACAAGATGAAAGAGCAACAAGTAAAGAAGATGATTTTAGAGTTTCAGACATCTCATGGTGCATGAGGTGTCCAAAGACTGCCTTCACATGAAACAATGATCTTGAAGGGCTCAAGTCTCATGATTGGCTCAAGTTTTTGGTCTAAAATCTAAAAGATTCCCTTTTAGAGGATGTGCAAACAACCATTTATAAAATCAGATCTTTGGTACAGTGAATCTCTTCTAAAGAGATAAAGAGAGATAGCATAGAGAGTGCAAAACTCAATGCTATTAAGGCTATGTGTATGGTAGAGAAATACTTACCCACAATTATTCTCACAATTCAGCTTCATTTACTAGTTCATGTGGTTGATGAAGTTGCAATAGCATGAACTCTCCATAGTCGATGGATGTTTTGCTTAGAGCACTTCATGAAGACATTAAAAGGGTTTGTTTGTTAGGAAGCACGTCTAGAGGGCAACATGGCAAAGGGATGGCTCATACAAGAGTCTCTTGTATTCATAATAGAGTTTCTATGCATGTGGGACCCAAAAATGCCTCGCTTATGGAGGGATCATGAAGATGTTCGTCTCCTAGGTGATGAACCTCAAGGCAAAGGGATGCAAAGAAAAAATGGATGCAAATTTCTGAGAGAAGGCAATGAGATTTTGCATCGTCAACTCTGAGCCTATGTAAAAGTGGTTAGAGAGGTATGAGCTTGCCAAGGAGACAAACACAAAGGAAAGAGTTCAGTTTCAAAAGAATTGTTCCACTCGTTGCCTCTTCCAGAAAGTCTTTGACCTCTTCTACCCTTTCCAATGAGTAGGTGACTAGATACAACGGTTTCACAAGCAAAGGCAGTGGATGAAGATATCTCTAAAGAAGAGGAGGAATCCAGAATGGGGTGTGATTGGGAGTATTCTAAATAGAGTGCACTATGCTCTCATGGACGACACTTTCAGATCACCCAAATCGACCAAAATAGGTCTACTTTTGATAGTGGGATGATGGTAATCTGTTTCCAAAAAAGTAGAGCTAATGCAAGAGACGACAATGCTCAAGAAGACCAGATCAATTATTGTGGAGTGATCCAAGATATCTTGAAGCTATCCTTCAAGAGATTTTATTATTTTCTATTTGATGTGAAATGGTTCAAAGTAGTAACCTCTAGAAGAAACGCAACAGTGAGGCAGGATAAGAGTGGTTTGCTTCAAGTAGACTCCACAAAGCTATGGACAGATGAAAGAGATACATCTAGTTCCCGAACACTATGAGCAAGTTGTTTTTATGCGAGATTTGAAAGAACCAAAATGGCTATTTGTTTTACACTATGCCTACATAGTAGAAAAATTTGTGAGAACATAGACATAGAAGAAATTCCATCTATAGTGGACTCTGAGATTCATTTGGTAGTCACTGAGGAAGAGATCATTGTCCGAGATGAAGAGGTCTTTGAAGAAGATGAGATACATGATGAAGTAACAGACAATATGTTGTATGAGAATTATGATCAAGAAGGAGCTAGCATATCAAGAGATATACAAGTCACCAATGTAGAGATAGACATCCTCTGTGCATCAGATCTCCAAGAAGATGCTAGAACAAAGGATCTCCAAAGCAAACACTTGTACGTACTAATTTGTATTTATTTTTTTTCTACATTCTTTTGTACACTACTATTTCTCTTTATTACCATTATTATCGTATACTAATTATTTCAATTTTTTTGTTGTAGAGCATGATGGGAGAAATCCTCCGTTCACTCCGCGTTCCATGATAGAGGAGCAATTCTTACAGTTTATATCTCAGGCACCTCTTGCTTATATGGCCGTCGCATCATAGTACTGGATCGCTTGCAGTAGTACTTCCCTTCGCCTCACTCTTGTCAGTCTCACTCTTGCCGGCCTCACTCTCGTCGGTGTCACCCGCTGGCATCACTCCCACCTGTGTCACTCCTATGGGCGGGGCTACTCCTGTTAGAGGTATGTCTCCTAGATTTATGACTCCACCACAACTACCTTCTCATCCATCCCCTAGTAGCTCCCATAGTCCACGTATGCATTCGACACCTCAGTGTGATATAAGTGCTGGCCCATCTCATCGATCAAGGTCACACTCTAGAGGAGTATGTTCCAGAAGTGGATCTACAAGTGGCTCTTGAGGAGGCAGATGTTGTGGAGGTAGTGGGATGTACGTTGTGTCTCCCACTTCTACTCCTAGAGCGAGCATCTCAGATGTAGGTATGCCATGTGGTATGGCATGTGGTACACCATATGCACCTTGGGATGCTCATGACCATGATGACTCCAAGGTGTATAGTATATGTGATGGAGCTCTAGTGATGGATGCAGTTGGAAAGGCCATGCATCAGTGCATACGATAGCTTTGCTCCATACGGTTTGGACACTCTTCATGTTGAAATGAACTAAACAAGATAAATATCATAAAAATTATATCACACAGATGATCTATCAGGAGTATCAGCCAGCACCTAGGAATCCTATTGTCAACCTAGAGTGGATTCAGCATGTGGCACGTGAGGTGATGTCCCATCGATGATCGGAGGCTTGTGATGCTTTTAGAGTGGGCTTATCGAAGCATGTATGGTTAGACACTGAGGAGTAGGATATGATTCGCGATGAGCAGTAGTAGACTCCTGATCGATATTGCTAGTAGTGAGATGTAGTGGCCACACGTCTAGATACGATCAAACCTTCACATTTGGGTAGCGGCGGGTATGACACTATGCATCATGAGTTTATGAGTATCATTTTGATTATTGATTTTTTTTTTTGTGTTAAGCACATCGTGTATGTTCATCTAACATTTTGCATATTTGTTGCAAGAGTTGGCAGTGGGTCATCCTCTAACATGAACTCAGGAGGCTTATGAATATTGTAATGGATTGGTTGCACTGTTGTAGGACTTGGAGGGATGCAATGCGCTCATTTCATGGGAGCATCTACGATGAGGTGAGCTTATAAACTTGGTTTGGTGTTTTTAGTTGTTGTTTGTAAATATCATGTCAATTCCTCTCATTTCACGAATGTGCTTTGTTGCAGGACTGTAGATATAGATGTTTTGATCCCTTTGGGCATAAGTATGGTGGTGGTGTCCCACAATTTTGTATTTGTCTCATGTATGGCAATGGTGCATAAGAATTTTGGATTCGGTTCCTATATGATAGTGCTGTGCCACATTTTGTATGTGACTCATATATGGTAGTGGTTTTGCCACACTTTTGTACATGGTTCATTTATGGAATATATATCTCTTTTGTACATGGTTCATGGTTCATTCTACTCATCTCTTTTGTGTTCGATAGTGTTTTGCTTTATCAAATCATCTTTTGGTTGCGGATCATCTAAACACTAGATTGGCAACCACTAGAGTACATGTCATATGTACTTTGGTTTTTTTGGGTAGAGTGTATTGTCTTTTGCTACACAACAACATGGTAACGTTGCTGCAAAAAGAGACAACACACTCTACCCAAAAACATTTTGCAGATATGGTCACTAGTATAGGCTCTTGTATGAGCGTCAGTATGCTTAGGTGCATATCGATGCTCATATTGACACTTATGCCTAGGGGATTACCGATGCTTATACCGGTGCTTATACAGATGCTTATACTGATGCCTATATCGACACTTATACCATGGCCTATAGCGGCACATATGCCAATGCCTATACCGACAATTTGGTACTGATGTGTATGCCAAACCTTACACCGTCGTCTAATCAAAATGGCACCCATGCATTTGCACTGGTAGACACCTCGTCTACCCCTGATATGTTGTAGTGTTTTCTCTTTCCTTTACTTTAATAAATGTTTTCTCTCCAAACTTAATTCGCGTAATAGTCTTCTCAGTAAAATGATACCCTATTAGCTCTCATCTTCTCAACATAGGGTCATCAGACACTATCAAATATTTTTCATAAATATCACTTGATAATGATTAAGCTATGGGTTTGTTTTTCTTATCAACAACCTTGTACTTGGTATTTCTATTCATTTTATGTTCTTGACAAAACTCAAGAATTAAATAATATTCTTGAATAGAACTGAGCATAATGATTTCAAATCTTTCTTTTCTCTTAAGTGCTTGCTCAAGTTCTTTCTAGAACAATCCAAATGCTTTCTAAGTGGATTATGTTCTCAATCTTTTTATCATGCAGCATTAAACCTAATTTTTTTAATGTTTTCATATGTTTTTCTTTTTTTTTTTTGAAATATATTTTTGCAAATAATGTAACTTAAATGCACATGAATATACAGAATAACTTTGAAAAATATGTATAGAGTCTTGCGAGACATCAAACCATTTTCCATCATTGTCTCCCTCAATGGTGGATCCTAGCAAAAACTTTGCTCGAAATACATCCCATATTCCCTCACTAGTGCACAATCATCTCACTCTCGATCATAAGATTTTATGGGGTGTTTCCTTAAATTTCTCTTATTTCTCACATGATTTGGGCTGACTCTCATGATTTGCAACCCACACTGCATTGATAATCTACCACCTTTTGGGTTTCGTTCCATCAAAGTCACAGATGTCTGCCGTCAAGTTGGTACTTCTTAACTTTGGCTAGGGGTCAAATACTCAAAGTAAAAAGATGCCTAGAGTTAAATAATCCACCTTTTGCCTCCCCAAATGTGATGGGGATCTGGGTCTCTTAGACATTGATTGGATCTATAAAACAATTACAGTCGAATGGATTCACAGAGTGCCTGAGTCAATAGAATTTTCAGCCACCTTGCTTAAGCAAATCCTTGTTAGAAGCTTTCCTAGCGAGTATCTTGCCTAGATGGACTCTAACCTAAATAAAGTACTTTATAGAAATCATGAGTTCTGACTCAAAGGTTTCATATTTTTTAGAAGATCCTTTGTAGCTTGGAAACACTTAAAAAAGTGGGATCACTACCCCATTTGTTAGTGGATACCTAACAGGGACATGAATATCTAGTTCAACTATGCTCAACCACCTCTCAGCAAGTCTTACTTCAAAACAAGACATAACCTCATGAACGTAGGAGTTGCCCCTAAGAATGAAGAAACCAATCCTAGGTGGAATCATTTTCATTAAGCAAGCAAGGCAAGTCTGTAGGCCAAGAAACCAATCCTAGGTGGAATCATTTTCATTAAGCAAACAAGACAAGTATGTGGGTTAGATACTCAAGAGTGGCCAAGATATACAGAAAGACAAGGTCTGCAAAGAGTAAATAAGGCAAGGCTATAGTCTAAGTCCCTAGCAGGGAGTGAGACAAGGTTATATAGCAAGGCATGGTTTGCATTTATTAGACAAGGCAAGGTTGTCTCTAGTAGGGAGTGATTATACAACAATGCAAGGTCTACGAGTAAGAATGTTAGTTCCAAATGGAAGAAAAGTTGAGAATCAAGTTTGATGTTTCTATTTATAGTACATCATAAATAGTGACCAAGTAAAGTGATAAAGTTTGAGCATGAGGGGAGCCGACTACTGATCCATGGAGATCTCCAAGAGACGTGATTAATAAATGCTACCAAGTTGCTTAAAATTGATGGTAAGTTTATTTATTTTCTATATTGTATGCATTCATCATGTACTATGATGAATTCATGCAATCATGAAGACTCTAGTTGGAATGCTTTAGCACTTTCAGTGAAAGTGAGAGTAGAATTCCAAGAGTTGTACTTGAAAGAATTATAGAAACAGGCTGATTAGACCTAGCTATTCACCCTTTGCAGCATCAGTTCTTCTAGTGAAGAAGAAAGACAGATCTTATAGGATGTGCATCAATTACCAAGCACTCAATAAGATTCTTATCAGAAACATATATCCTATGCCCAGGATTGATGATTTTTTTAGACACTCTAGGTGGAACCATTGTATTTAGTAAAATGGATTTTACAAGTGGCTACCATTAGATTTGAGTAAGAGATCATGATAAGACTTAGTTAATCCAGAGAAGACTCAATTTTATCTTTCGAGGATAAAGTATCTATCGATGGGGTTCAAATGGATATCAAGAAGGTTTCAGTTATATTATTTTGGCCTACCCCTCAGAATGAGGGGTAATTACGATCATTTCTAGGATTTGCCGATTTTTATTGGAAATTCCTCTCTTCTTATTTGCCGATAGCAGTGCAGATGACAAATTTGCTTCAAGGAAAAGTTCCATTTGGATGGAGCCAAGAGTAGCAAGATAGATTATAGAGTGCATCCAGTGTTTCATGTCAGTAAACTTCAGAAGTATATTTCCGAGGAGCATAATATAATAGAAGGTATTGTTTCTTTGCAAGAAAGTAATAGCATGGATCGTTCTCTAGATAGGATATTAGATTGGAGAGAAGCAATTGAGAAATCATGTCATCGAGGAGTATCTAGTAGCCTCGAGAGGATTACCACTTACTCACTCTACTTGGGAATCAGAACCTCTAGTTCACAAGTACTTTCCCTCATTGATCATTGAGGACAATGATCTTTAGAAGGGGGAGAGAGTGTTAGACATTGATCCACAAGGATCAGTCCATTTGATTCAGGGATCATTGATCCATAGGGATCAATCCATTTAATTCATAGGGATCAGTCCATGTGTGTGATGGACAAGGGCCAGCTAGCCAAGGTCCCAAGCTCGAGGGATACCCTAAGGTACATTGGTAGTAATGGGAACTACTTGGGTAGTAATGGGAATAAGTGTTGCATGACGGCCATATGTTCACACTAAACTATTCGAGATCATTGCTATTTATAGATTATTTAATATGGATCAATGATCCATATGGATCAATCCATGTGTGTGAGGGACAAGGGCCAGCTAGCCAAGGTCCCAAGCTTGGGGGATACCCTAAGGTACATTGGTAGTAATGGGAAATACTTGGGTAGTAATCGGAATAAGTGTTGCATGATGGCCACATGTGATGGAGAGTGTTAATCTCCAAGAGAACAAGCTAATCTTGAAGTTAGAGCACCTCTATATCAAGAGTAACTCAAACCATTCACCAATTTAATGGATCAATGAGCAATTGTCAAAATTTTGATCAAACTGTGAAGAAGGTGATTACACATAAAGTCTACTGCACATAACTCTCTCATTGACTTACCAAATGTGTAAAGTTCTTTTATAAAACTTTGCACAAGGTGTCCCCTATAGTTTGCACACCTCCTCCAAGTTAAATCACTTCAAAAGATTCAGTAGATCTTGAGAAATGAACTCAACAAGTCACCTATGTCTAAAACTGTTCTTCTGAGAAGTCGATTCAGTCACCTATAACTTCTAACACTTGGTTCTCTCAATCTAGAACCCGTTTATGCAAATGATTTTAGCCACAGCTAGCTTACCTTCCAACTTAAAGATTGAGTGCTTGCTTGCTCAAAACTTTACACTGTGGAAGGAGAACTGACCAAAACATTAGCATCGAATTTTACGCCTGTTTCAGGAACTAGTGAACACTTCTTCACATATGAATGTTCCTACTTATAATTCTCACATCCTGTTTACAATTAGGCTCTCAAACTTTAACCATAGACTTATTAACATCTACAAAAGGATTCTTGAAATGATTAAGCACAGAAGGAGAATGCACAGAAATATCAGGTGCAACATTTTCATTTCTGAGAAAATTCTTACATCTGAGTAATGAGAGAGATTCTACTCACTTCTAAAAATCTAATGACATCTAATTCTCCTCAATTATTGTTCTTACATAATCTCTCTACTTTGTCCTGACATTTTCTTTGTATATATAGGCAAATTTTTACAAGCTCATGACCATACAAAAGTATATGATGAACTGACTCTAAAATAATGTACATATGTATACACATTTTTATCTCCTGGCTATGCACTTCCTTCATGCTTCATGACTTGGTCTTTTCTTCAGTCCTTGACTTCAATTCTTCATCCAGAACTTCAATTGTTGATTTCCCTGCACCAACAGCTCCCCCTCAATCATCAATTGAGATTTTCTCTATCTTCTTTATGCCTGCCATGTCTTTGAATCTCTGTAGCTTTGGTCCATCCAAGCTTTTGGTTAACATATCAGCTATCTGATCTTTTGTTGAAGTATGTATGACTTCAATCTCTTTATCCATCACCTTCTCTCTTAGAAAGTGATACTGAATCTCAATATGTTTAGTCCTAGCATGAAAAATAGGATTAGCAGCTAAATACAAAGAACTCATGTTATCTCCATGAATAGTGGGTATACTCTGAATGATGTCAAAACTCTTCATCAGAGTCTTACGCCATATCACTTCCTTTATAGCTTCCACCATACCTTTATACTCAACCTCTGTAGATGATAAAGCAACTGTGTGTTGCTTCTTTGAACACCAAGAAATTAACTTATCTCCCACATAACACAAGTATCCATATGTTGATCTCCTATCATCAGGATTACCTGCCCAATCTGTATCACTATAAAACTTGATGTTTGTATCTGATGTAAAACCATAATACAAACCTTCTTTGAGTGTACCCTTAATGTACCTCAACACCCTTTGACCTGCAATCCAATGTTCTTTCCTAGGGCAATGCATGAATTGAGACAATACCCCAACTGCATATGACAAGTCAGGTCTAGTTAATGTAGCATAAATTAGACTACCAATCAAACTTTGATAAAGCTTCATGTCCTTGAACTCTTCTCCTCCATATCTGCTTAATTTGTGATTCACCTCCATTGGAGTAGGTGCTATCCTGCAATCATTCATCTTAAACTTGATCAACAAGTTTCTCAAATACCTTTCTTGAGTTACATACACCCCATGTTGAGTATATGTAATGCCCATGCCCAAGAAATATGACAAGTCTCCCAAGTCACTGATTTTGAACTCTTTCTCCATTTGCTTCTTTAGGCTTTGAATGCCTTTCTCATCTGTACCTGTAAGCATTATATCATCAACATATATGCACATGTATATGAACCCATCATCACTTGCTTTGACAAGCAAGCTACTATTTGCTTCAGATACTTGGAATCCAAGTTCTTTCAAGAACTTTACAAGTCTATAGTTCCATGCCCTTGGGGCCTGCTTCAAACCATACAAAGCTCTCTTGAGCTTACATACATGATCTGGATACCTTTCATCTATGAATCCTTGTGGTTGCTCCATGAAAACATCATCTGAAATGTAACCATTTAAAAAAGCATCTTCACATCTAATTGACATAACTTCCAACCTTTACATGCAGCAATGGCTATGAGTGTCCTGATGGTTGTCATCTTTGCCACAGGACTATAGGTCTCATCATAATCTATACCATATGTCTGAGCAAACCCTTTAACAACAAGTCTAGCTTTATACCTAGACACACTTCCATGTGCATACCTCTTTGTCTTGTAGACCCATTTGCATCCAATGATCTACTGCCTATTTGGTTTAGGGACCATATCCCCGGTCTGATTCTCCATCAATGCATCATATTCTTCCTCCATAGGTTTCTCCCAATTTTCCTTACCTTTTGCCTCTTCATATGTAGAAGGGTCTTCATCTGCCTTTATCATATAAGCATAATCTTTGGTAGCCCAAAAAGACGTGTCATAGCTATACCTTGTAGGTTGCCATTTGTGTCCTAATGACCTTCTGAGTTCTCCACTCCTTGAGGTTTCTGGTTCATCACACTCTGGATCAAATATCTGAACCCTTGATTTGCCTTTCTTTTGATTCACAACTTCTTCATCACCTGCATTAATATTGATTGTACCTGCATACCAAGTACCTTGCTCATCAAATGTAACATCCTTTGATGTAAGAAATTGTTTTCTGGATGGACTCCACAACCTATATCCCATCTGCTTATCATCATAACCAATAAACACATACTTTTCAGCTTTAGGTTCCAATTTGTGCCTTAATTGGGATGGCACATATGCATATGCCAAACATCCAAATACTTTGCAATGGTCTAGAGTAGGTCTCTTACCCCACCATGCCTCATATGGTGTCATACCCTGCAAAGCTTTACATGGTAACCTATTGACCAAATAAGTAGCTGTATTTATAGCCTCAACCCACAAGTAATTTGGGCAATTTTTCTCCTTCATCATGGATCTTGCAAACTCAACAAGAGTTCTATTTCTCCTTTCTGCTACACCATTTTGTTGAGGAGAGTACCTGCAAGTAATTTCCCTTTTTATACTGGATCTCCCCCTCCATCTGACCTTAGTCTCTTCAACTTATGACCTGTAATTCTCTCTGCATACACATGATAATGTTTGAATGTATTGAACACCTCTGACTTATCTTTGATCACATAGATAGTGATCCATCTGGTAGCATCATCAACATAAATCACATAGTACCTTGAACCATTGATACTAAAATCCTTTGATGGTCCCCACACATCTGTGTGTACCAACTCAAGCTTCTCTGAATACATAAAACCATGCTTGGAAGATTGCTTATGAGCCTTACCTAATTGACATGCCTCACATCTGTATGTCATATGTTGACCTAAACATTAGGCAGTCCAAGCACTGAACCATTGTTAACCATATCCTTGATACCTCTTTCATTAAAATGTCCAGGCCTTTCGTGCTGAAGATCTAACTCAGAGATCTTATGTTCTCCATAGGTGAACAAGGCATGACCAACATTACCTTGGATCTTCAATGTGAACAATCTTCCTTCTTTCTTCCCTGAAACAATCTGTTTATACCCATTGCTAGGGTCTTCCACAAACACTCCTTCATTAGTGAATCTAACTTCATAACCTTTTTCAACAATTTGTCCTACACTTATCAAATTCTTAGGAATTGTAGGAACATACAAAACCTTACTCAAGAGAGTACTTCCATCGTTGGCCTTCACTGATCCAATTGACTTCACATTGTGCTTTGTATTGTCACCTCTTTGAACTACATGATTAGTTACCTTATTCTCCAAATCAGTCATCAAAGCTATGTTGCCACTCAGGTGATTGCTACACCCTGAGTCAATGTAGAAGACTCTTTGATCTTCACTTTGCCTTTCACAAGTTGCATTCATTATCAATGTTGAATCCTCCTTCTGATCTGAAGCATAATTGTAGTAGATATTGTTGTATTGTTGACTTTGGAATCCTCTACTTGTATTTCTTCCAAAGTAACCTCTACTACCTCTACCTCTAAAAGTACCTCTTTGATTTCTGCCACCTCTTCCTCTTGAATTAAAATTCTGATTATATCCACCATTACTCTGAGTATTATGCCAACATTCATTAGCTAAGTGATTTGTCTTACCACAAATCCAGCAAGCTTTGACTCCATCTCTATTACTCTTGCCTCTTCCTCACCCGTTGCCACCTCCTCTTCCTCTTAGGAAGTTGGCTTGGCTAGTTGTACCTTCATCTTCATTTGTAGTTTTTAAGAATCTATTTTGCCCAAGAAGCTTTTAGGTTGCACCAAGCTTTGATCATCCACTTGGATGCCATCTTATCTCCCAACCCCTCAATGTCTAGAGTTCCCAAACTGCCAGCATCTTTTTGGTTAGTACAAATAGACCATTTGATCTCAGGCATCTCCCTCTGGCTGTGGCCTCTGTCCAAAGGAAATCTCTACAAGTAATATCCAATTTTGTGAGATCTTTGTCTTTCAAACTCAAAGATGCCAAAAAGTGAATAATCAATGAGATAGGAAAGGTATTGATCACTAGATTATGACACACCAGGTTGAGCTTCATGCCTTTTCAATACACAAATTTATTGGTGAGCTTGGTGAGTGTTGAATTCCACCTTTTACCCATGGAAACATCAAAACCCATTGAAATGCCAAGTAGATGGAAAATTTTCCCACTTACAAGCACTTGACAGCCATGTTACCGAAAGTTGGGGAGAGGGACCTAAAAGTGCCTTGAAACTAGCCTTTGAGTGGTTTATTCTAGATTCGAATACAATGCAGAAGGTGTTAAGACAATGTCAAGAGGTGGCGATGCTATTTATATTATTATGCACAAAGCCATTCATGTCATCTGTGAAGATTCTCATGATCAACTCATTTAGTTTGTTGGGAAGCAAGAGCCCTTGGATCTGTCTAAGTTAAGCATGATGGTTAACCAAGCAGTTGAGGCCAATATCAATAGCAATGGTAAACAGAAGTGGAGCCATGCAGTATCCTTGCCTAACAGAGCACTTTAATCTGATTGCACAAGAGAGTTGGTCGTTGATGTTAATTCTAGTCGTGGTATTTCCCATAAGAGTAGAAGCCATCTTAACAAATTTAGGAGCACATCCCAAATCTTTCAGGGATTTGAGAATGAAATCCCACTCTAGGTGATCATAAGCTTTGTCAAAATCAATCTTTAAGAAGAGGATGTTTTTGGGAAAAAATACCTAGCAAATTCAAGGCCTTAAGGCTTCTTTCCAGACCCTACAAATAGGGTACATGAAAACACTCATGAACACCTTGAAGGATTTGTTGGTAAGTCTCTCAAGGCTTGCGATTCCACCCCCTCCCCCCCCCCCACTGACACCAAATCAATAGCTTCGAAAATCTCATTATCCGTGATGGGGGCCTCCGAAAGATGCACCACATCATTTGAGAATCTTTTGGTTCTAATTTTAGAGATGGCATACATGCAATCCCATCTTTGCAAAGAGAGCGGAGTGGACTATTGGAGTTAGACATTTGCGGAAGCACACGAACAACAGAAGGAAGAAGAAGAAGTTTGGAGCACAACACACAATATTAAATGTACTACTAAAGAATGTACAAAGATAAGTAGCCCATTAGGGCAATAGGTGTATATACAAGCCGGGGGAAAAAAACCTCCTAAAGAGGGAAAAAAGTGCCTCAATGGTCCTAGTGTGTTCACACACATCACTACCTAAATATATCACCAAATCCCCCCTAGGAGTGATGCGGTGAACAAGTAGTTGGCACTCATCTATAAGGAAGTGCCAAGCTATGTGGAAATCACTCCACAAAAGGAAGTAAGCCCAAAGCTTTGTGGAAGCTTCAAACTTCTCCCTAGGCAGAGCCTTCGTGAAAAAGGTCTGCAATGTTCTCCTACATAGGCACATATGCCAAGCTGATCTCCCCAGTAGGGAACCTCTCCCTGACCTAATGATAATGCACCTCAATGTGCTTAGTGCGAGCATGGAACACAGGGTTCCTCGCAACTGCCAATGTGCTCTGACTGTCAGTGAAGATGGCGGTGGCAGAAGTCTGACCAACACCCAAATCAGCCATAAAACCTCTGAGCCACACACACTCAACAGTCACTCTGAAAGCTTCCCTATACTCAGTCTCACAATTGGAAGTGGCCATAGTAGGCTGTTTCTTGCTCAACCAAGATATACATGAGCTACCAAGCATGAAGCAAAAGCCACTAGTGGACATAGGAGTGTCATAGCAACCAGCCTAGTCTAAGTCAGAAAAAGCATGCAAATCTGGCGATAGTGATCTCCCCTTGGGATAAAACAACCCAAGTAGCCAAGTACCACTCAAATAGCGAAAGATGCGCTTAACCGCCTGCCAATGCTTGACACCTGGGCAATGCATAAACCTACTCATCTATGAGACAACAAACTGAATATCTAGACGAGTAATGCATAAGTAAATCAGGCATCCAACAACTTGTTGAGAGAGAACAACATCAAATGCATCTCTAGCATCATGAAGACTCAATAATAAACTTATCTCCATAGGAGTGGCAATAGGCTTATAGTTGTCTAGGCCAAAATGCTGCAATAATGTGTCAATATATTTCGTTTGACACAAAGCCATTCCACCATCAACTTGCATAAACTGAATGCCCAAATAGTGATGCAAATGCCCCAAATCAGGCATCTCAAATGAGGCATGCAAATCAGCCTTAAAATCAGCAATATGCTTCTCAATAAGACCAGTGAGCAGCATGTCGTCAACATAGATAAGAATGATTAGAAGCACATCATTAGCATGCTTAACATATAAGGTGCTTTCAGTTGGATTGTACTCAAAACCATGTGGAATCAAATAGGCATGTATCTTATCATACCAAGCACGTGGTGCTTGCTTTAAACCATATAATGCCTTCTTTAACCTACACACCTAGTTTTCATGCCCTTTCTGCACAAAGCCATGGGGTTGAAAAACATACACTTCTTCATGCAAGTCACCATTCAAAAATGCAGTTTTAATGTCCAACTGATGTACATTCCAACCATGATGGGCTGCAAGTGCACAGATGCTCCAAACAGTATTCATACGGCATGTAGGTGCAAAGGTCTCATCAAAATCAATGCCTCTTTCCTGTGCATAACCCTTTACAACAAGCCTTGCCTTATACCTATCAATTGTTCCATCAGGCTTATGCTTCTGCTTGTAAACCCACTTAGTGCCAATGGCCTTCTTGCCAAGAGGAAAGTCACATAAAAACCAAGTACTATTCTTCATTATAGCATCATATTCAGATTGCATAGCAGCCATTCAATTTTCTGAATTTTGTGCTTCGTCAAATGAAACAGGCTCATTCTCATCACAGAGACTAGATGTAGCCATAGCATAGCAATCTGATGCAAAAGAGGCACTATGAGAGCCTCATCAAGTATGATATGATAGAGGTGCATCTAATTTGCCATCACGCAAAGTCTGAACCAACCATTTTGGCATAGTTTTTGCCTCCTCAATAAGGACATGAAGGACAGTACATCAAAAATGCAAAAGAAAGTTTGGGCACATTAACACAAAGGCACTTACTTCCCTAACTTTAACTTTTAAATTACAGCTATATAGGTGAATGGGTGTAGTATCCATGGGACCTTTTGTATTCCAGAAAGCAGGAGTTAGACAAGGTTACAACTACTTACAATTAGTTTAAACTGGTCAAAGCCATTACATATCCATCCCAAGGGTTGAACATAGAATCTCAATCTCAAGAGTCCAATACCAAACCAACCCACCTACAAGACGTGTACAAAAGAGTTCTCCAGTAAAGTAGACAATTCATGAGTAAAATAATAGCGAGAATGTAACTCTCTCTATCTGAAGGAATTCCAACATCACATGTGACATGGAGAATTCTCTACATTCTCATGCACACGCTGTAAGGAAAAAGAAATGATATTCTTTTTTTTTTTTTCAAAAGGAAGTTCGGCGAGAGTCTACTCCCCCAAACTTTAATTAAAAGAAATAACAATTGTACAAGTGAATGGACCTAGCACCCATGGGACCCCCGAATCCCACAAAGGAGGGGTTGGTTAAAACTTGCTAGAAAACATTACAAATAGGTTGCTAACCCTTTCATCCCCCTCATGGTGGGCTCAATTGCTTTTAATCTTGATGCTCTTGAGGAAAAACACTTTGTGATGTCTAAAAGGTTGGGGCTTCTTACAATTGGAAATTCTTTTGGCTAAAAGGAAAAGAGATTTTTTGATCGACCATTCTTTAGGAGGGCTACCAAAGTTGGTGGCACACCTCTCTTTCCAGACCTTCAAGAGGGTCTCACCTCTTATAGCATTCTACAGTGTTGATGAACAACGGATCACTTCACCCAATAACGATTGCTTCGAGTTCATTTGTCCTTGCAACAACATGATCTTCCCAAGGGCCCTCCACACCAACATTGACTTGGTGCATGAAAAGAAGAGGTGTCCCAAGTCTTCATTGCCATGAAGGCATTGTTTACACCAAGGAGGGGCTCAGCCAATTTTGTTAGCTTTCAAATTGGACCGAATTCCTTGGTAGCTGATTTTCCACATAAGAATTGATGTGTTAACCTCTATTAGGGAATGCCAAAGGGATTGGAACTTGAAATCTCACCTAAAACTTGACCACTCTAGACATCATCTCCTATTTAGCATGACATGAAAAGCCCACATTCTTCTTGAATCTCATAATTTTATGAAGAAGGATTATTTATGAAAGTCCACGTTTTTATTGAATGTCGGAATCACTCTAAAACATTTATGAATTTATAATTTAATGGAAAGTTTCATTTTTGGACCCTTGGAGCTATGCCTACTTAATGGTTGCTCTCCAATCCATCAAAGAAGTTATAAACCTCTTTTCCAACAACTCCTCTTTTTAGTAGATGTGGTAAAAATTGACAATGAAACAAAAATATTTACAAAATCATAATTTATTGTACATTTTTACATTTCACATCCGAAATAGTCAATCCAAAATATTTATAAAAATCAATTTTGAATAATTTATTGTGCATTTTTTCATCTTAGATTTGAAATACTCAATCAATCCACCTCCTTCATGCTCGAGCGAATTCCCCATTTGATTTTACGCGACCCCTTTCTTATTACACTCACCGTCCTAAACAAATTTCTACATATTCTTTCAAGCTCTTACAACTCCGTTTCTCTCGTTTTCCCACAAGCCAAAAAATAAATTATAGACTATATAAGAAAAATAAATTCTCAAAAGCTTCTATGGCTAATTTTCTTTTTTTTAATGGAAGTTCGACAATAACTTATTCTTCGAGACTTCAATTAATAAAGAAAAAAAACTATACAAGAGGATGGGCTTAATACCCATGAGACCCCTAGAATCTCACAAAGGAGGAAAAGATCAAACAAATTTAGAGAACTCTACAAAGAAAAGAAAGTAGATCACTCTCTCATCCCCTTCGTGTGAAGCCCAGTTGCTTTTAATGAGCCCAAGACAATTTGTTTTTCGAATGTTTTACAAATCAATAGACATGACTTGTGAACTGCACACGAGATAATGAGAGACACGTTAGGGCTGATAGTACATGAATGCATTGATGAAGAAAGAAGGTGACAAATTCAAGACAACATCTTTACAATTAGAGTATTAAAGACAACAAAATGAAGGAGAGTACATCATATGTGAAGTAGACACGTCTCATACGTAAAAGAATTTGAGGGACTTCCAAGTTCCAACGTTACATGTGACATGGCGAATTCTTTACGTTCCAACGTCACAGGTGACATGGCGAATCTTTTCAATGCATTTATGAGGAGTGTGCATCAAATAGTTTTGCATAGAACCTTGAGGCTCATTTCTTCACTTTTTATAGAATATCTTCTATATGCAAGTCAAAAATTCCAAAAATATTTTTGGAGGCATTTTAGACTTATTTATTTGTGGCATGAGAATTCACGAGCAATTCTAAAAACCTCTATTTCAACAACTCTTTTCAATACATGGACCATGTTTTCTAACGAATAAATTTCTTAGTTTGATAGTTATTATGGTAAACTATTCTCATTGTGTCTTCGTGTTTGAGCAAGTTGAAGAGCTATTCTTTATGACACAAAAGTGCATAGTATAGACAGGAATCTTTTTGGTTATGACTCTCAAAATGGCAGCCATACACTCTTATCTTCATGAAAAAAGCTAAGTAGCAACCCTAAACAATTGGTTGAAATGATTGACAAATAACTTGCAACTTTCCTTATTGGATATGTTGATATATTTTGTTAGTGATGCACACGAACACACTATGGACCGTTGGGGCACTTTTTTCCCTCTTTAGGAGACTTGTATATGTGCATATAACCCTAATGAGTTATTATCTTTGTACATTCACTTAGTAATACATTCATAGTTCACTTGTGCAGACCATTCTTAATTATCTATTATCTTCTAGATTCATATTACAGTTTTTCTTCTACTCTTCAACTGATGATGAAAGACAATCCAAATTCTTAAAATTTTGAGGATTTCATCTCTATTTTATTGTAGGAAGATCGGTCTAGGCAGAATAGGTCCATGATGTGCATTGTAGATCAATCTTTCTTAGCTAGTTAGAAGGGCAAAGGTAAATTGAGCTCATCTACTAGTAAGCAAAAATTTACTAATGTTGCATAGTCAAAGAAGGAACACAAAGATGAGAAGAAAATAGAAAGGAAAAAATAGTTTTGCAATACTGTAAAGGAAACGATCATGTCATAAAGAATTGTCCAAAACTTCCTATAAAAGAGGAAAAAAAGAAATAGGCTAGAATGGTTGTTGTAGAAGCCTCTACACCAAAAACAGAGTTTCCTAATCTTGTGCAAAATAAAGAATGGGTATTTACTACTATTTGCATCTATGACCCATCTTCTCATGAGTAGTGTATTTCTACAATACAATTAGATGTTTGGTATTTGATAGTGAGGCAACAAAAAAATGTAACCTTGGAGTGCAGTTTCTTCAGTTCACTTGAGCCCACCCCGATAGGGAATACTATCACATGTGCAAACAACTCCTCATATCCTATGATGGGAGTTGGTTGGATCATTTTGACTATTGATGATGGTAGTTCTTTCACATTGTCAAATGCTTTGTATGTGCGAGGGATCAAGAAAAATCTATTCTCAGTTTCAACATTACCCAAGATTGGCTTGGTTGTCAAATTTGTTGATGATAGGTGTACAATTCATAATCTCTCAAATGGATATGTCATTATTTCTTTTGGCATTTTATGACATGGGCTATATAAGCTCATAGACTATGCAAAATCTATTAATGATTTAGCATCTCAGGCTATCTCAGATGCAAAGCTTTGGCATATATGCTTTGCCAATCTCAATTATGCTAGTTTACTATACCTTAGAAATCTGAAATAATGTCCCTTCTCCCGAAACTTACGGAACCTTCTAAACATGTCTATGAACGTTGTATTATGGGTAAAATGTAGCATTCCTCCTTCCCAAAAGATGGTTAAGTTTTTGCTCCTTGTAAGTTGCATTTTTTTCATAGTGATGTCTCTAGTCTTATGCAGACACCTTCTTCTGTTTATGTGCTTCAAATAGTTTCTTGTTATGGCTAAAAATCTATCAGCATGAAAATTAGGTACCCTCCATTCTGATGGGGGGTGGGGAAGGACCAATACATGCCTTATGATTTTAATGCATTTTTAATCGAACATGGGATAAAGCATGAGTGTACATTGTCGTATACACCTCAGCAAAATTGAGTTTCTAAAAGAAAGAACATGTCTCTCATGGAGATGGCGAGGTGTATGGTCAAAAGTTAGCCTTTACACATATGTTCTAGCTTGAGCCTGTTATGTGTGCAACATGTGTACTTCAGAAGTGTCCCACCAAAGAATTGCAATGTATCACTCTATATGAGGCTTAGCATGGTTGCAAGCCATCTATTGCTCATCTGCATGTCTTTGGTTGCCTAGCATATGCAAACAAAAATGTAGGAAATTGGATGATAAAGTAGTGAAATTTATTTTTATTGGGTACAATTTTGAAAGCAAAGGCTATCGTCTGTATCATCCACATAATAAATGCAATTTGGCTAGTCATGATGTTGTTTTTGTGGAAGATGCACTTGATTAAATACTTTCATGTAGTAGGGAGACATCAGTTAGCTGCAAAGATGTGTATGACACTTTGGTGCCTCATTTTACAAGTGGATAGTCAAGTTTTGGTCCAAATGAGGCAATTTCATAGCCTTTACAGGTTTTGCATGATGATGTATATCATTCAATTTCTGATGCAGATTTACATAATGCACTTGTTGATGAGAGGGATCATATAGAGGAGGCAAAAAATATGCCAAAATGGGTTGTGCAGATTTTGAAAGATAGCAAATTAGATGCATCGCTTGTTGATATATTTCAAAAGTGATATGCATGAACATAGTTAGGACTGCCAAGGCACTTTTTCTCTCTGTAGGATGTTTTCCTCTGTCGGCTTGTATATATGCCTATAACCCTAATGCGTGACTTATTCTTGTACATTCACTTGGTAATACATTCATTATTGGTATTCTGCTCCAAGCTTCTTCTTCTTATCCTTCTTCTTCCTTCTACTGCTTGCATGCTCCCCTAGACCTCAAACTCCAACAATTAGTATCAAAGCGTGTCACCGCTTAATGAAGGACATTGTGAACACCCCTCTCCTCACACTCTCAAAGTCACAAAAAAACTAGTGAGCATACTCAGGGCAACTACGAGTTCAAAACTGCTAAATTGCTCAATGGTATCAAAATTTGGGATTTGATCTCCTTTTGCCTTCAAACACACTATCATAGTGCCTATGCAAGAAATTTCATCCTTTTGTGCAAAACATATATGCAAGTTTTAGTTCACAAATCCAAGCACCTCAAAGTATGTTGCAAGATTGGCAGAGCTGGATAGGGTAGTTCTGTTCAAAGTTTTGAGATACAATCATTTTTTCGCATCAAGGTATTTAGTGAGGGGCCATGGCTAAAAGTAATGATGTATTTTGTATGTTGGCTATTGAGAACAAGTTGGAAGGTATTAAGTACCCGTTATCGGCATATATTATGCATCATGTATTGGTAGCAAAAGGGTTGTGGAATATTATGAAGGGTATTGAGAAATACATTTATTCAACGTCATGTAGTTGGCATTGAAGATGATGATCTTTAGATGCCTCTTGGTGCTAAACTTCTTGTTGCAACTACTGCAAAGCAAATTTTTTGGAATGGGATGGATACTTAGGAACATGCATTGAAAGATTTTTCTATCCAACATGCAATTATCCCTCACATTCACTCTTGCAAAACAATGAAGGATGCTTGTGATACACTTACCATTTTGTACCAAGCAAGAAATGAGGCTCCCGTTTCTTACCTTTGAAAATAGCTGGAGAGTGAGCATATGAATGAAGGAGATTCTATGGATATTTTTTTGACAAAGATCAAAGATTTGAAGGAGTAGTTGATTTCTACTAATGAAGTCTTCACAGATAGTTCACTTGTGCAGACGGTTCTTAATGGTCTTCGAGATTCATATCAAAGTTTTGCTTCTACTCTTCGATTGATGATGAAAGGAAATCCCAATGCCTTTACATTTGAGGAGTTAGCCTCTATTTTGTTGCACGAAGACCACTCTAGGCAGAACATATCCATTATGTATGTTGCAGATCAATCTTTCTTAGCTATTAAAAAAGGCAAAGGTAAATGGAGACACTTTGTTCATTGTGATGTATGTGGTCCTATGCAGACACCTTCTTTTGGGAACTCCCTTTACTTCTTGACTTTTATTGATGATTTCTCTAGACATGCATGGGTATATCCATTAAAAGAAAAGTCTCGAGTGTTTATTTGCTTCAAATAATTTCCGTTTATGGCTAAAAATCTATCAGCATGTAAAATGGAACTCTTTGCTATGATCAAGGGAGGAGTACATTTCTTCTGATTCTAATGCATTTGTGGCTAAGCGTGGGATAAAACATCACTGTACATTGTCATATACACCTCAAAAAAATGGTGTTGATGAAAGAAAGAATAGGCCTCTCATGGAGATGGTGAGGTGTATGATCAAAAGTCAAGCTTTACCACATAGTTTCTAGCTTGAGGTTGTTACGTGTGCAATATATGAAGTTAATAGGTATCCCACCAAAGCACTTCAATCTATCACTCCATATGAGGCTTGGCATGGTCGCAAGCCATCTGTTGCTCATCTGCATGTCTTCGGTTTCTTAGCATATGCATTAGTGCCTGAACATCAACGTAGGAAATTGGATGATAAAGCATGGAAATGTATCTTTGTTAGATATAGTTCTGAAAGCACAGGCTATTGTCTGTATTGTCCATAGAATAAATGCATTTTGATTAGCTATGATGTTATTTCTGATGAAAATGCAATTTAGCCATTACTTTCATGTACTAAGGAGGACTCAAATATGTGTATGAAACCTTGCTGCCGCTTTTTATAAGTGGACAGTCAAGTGTTTGTCCAAATGAGCCAATTCCTCATCCTTTACAAGTTTCACATGATGATGCAGATTATTCCATTTTTTATGGAGCTTTAAAAATGACACACTTGTTGATGAGAGGGCTGATATAGAGGAGGCAAAAACTATGGCTAAATGGTTGGTGTAGAATTTATGAGACAACAAATTGTATGCACCTCTCTCATATCATACTCCTTCGAGATCACATCGTGCTTCTTTTGCATTATATTCTTGTGCAATGGCTGCCTCTAGTGTTTGTGATAAGAATTAGCATGTTTCTTTTGATTAAGCATAAAATTCAAGAGATGGTTGCTATGCAATCAGAATATGATGTTATTATGAAGAATGGTATGTGGTCTTTGTGTGGCTTTCCACCTTGCAAAAGGTCATTGACACTAAATGGGTATACAATTTGAAGCAAAAGCATGATGGAACAATTGATAGGCATAATGCTAGGCTTATTGGAAAAGGTTATGCCCAAGAGCAGGGCATTGATTTTCATGAGTCCTTTGCACCCACATGCTAAATTACTAGTGTTCATAGCTTTTGTGAACTTGTAGCTCATCGTTGTTGGAATGTACATCAGTTAGACAATAAAACTACATCTTTGGATGTGGACTTACATGAAGAAGTGTATGTATTGTAACCCTCTAGTTTTGTGCAAAAAGGGCATAAAAACAAAGTGTGCAGGTTGGAAAAGGCAATATATGGTTTGAAGCAAACACCACATGCTTGGTCTTAAAAGATGCATGCCTATTTGATTGCACATGGTTTTGAGAACTGTCCAACTGAGAGCACCTTCTATGTTAAGCATGTAGATGGTGTACTTCTGACCATTGTTATGTATGTTGATGACATGGTACACACTAGTCGTAATGAGAAGCATATTGCTGAATTTAAGGCCGATTTGCATGCCTCTTTTGAGATGTTAGATTTGGGGCATTTGCATCATTATTTGGGCATTCAATTTATGCAAGTTGATGGAGAAATAGCTTTTTGTCAAACAAAACATATTGACACATTATTGTAGCATTTTGGCCTTGAAGATTGCAAACCTATTACCGCTCCTATGGATACATGTTTATGAATGCGTTTTCATGATGCTAGAAATGGATTTGATGTTGTTCTCTATCAGGAAGTTGTTGGATGCTTGATTTACTTATGTGAATTTGATCTGATATTCCATTTGGTATCTCTCAAATGAGCAGGTTTATGTATTGCCTTGGTGTCAAGCATTGGTAGGCAATTAAGCGAATCTTTCCCTACTTTAGTAGTACTTGGCTAGTTGGGTTGTTTTATCCCAAGGGGGATCATTACCATTAGATTTACATGCTTTTTCTCACTCAAGATGGGCTATTTTCTATGACAGTCATGTGTCCCCCAATGGTTTTTTCTTCATGCTTGGTACCTCATGGATATCTTGTTTGAGCAAGAAGCAGCCTACTATCACCACTTCTAGTCATGAGGCTGAGTATAGTGTAGCTTCCATAGCGCTTGTTCAGTGTGTATGGCTCACATGCCTTTTGGATGATTTGGGTGTTGGTCGATCTTCTGCGACCACCATCTTCACTGATAGGTAGAATGCATAGAGAATTGTGAGGAACCTTGTGTTCCATGCTCGCACAAAGAAAATTGACATGCATTATCATTATGTGAGGGAGAGGTTCTCTACTAAAGAGATTAGTTTGGCATATGTCCCCACATAGGATAACATTGCAGATCTTTTCACAAAGGCTCTTCCTTGCAAGAAGTTTGAAGCTTTTCACAAAGCTTTGGTCTTATTTTGTTTTGTGCATTGATCTCTTTCCACATAGATTGGCACTTCATTATACATAAGTGCTAGCTCCTTGTTCATCACATCACCCCCAAGGGGGATTTGTTGATATATTTTGGTAGTGATGTCTGTGAATACACTTAGGACTGTCGAGGGCACTTCTTTCCCTCCTTAGGAGGTTATCTTCCCTTAGCTTGTATATATGTGTATAACCCTAATGGGTGACTTATTCTTGTGCATTCACTTGGTAATGCATTCAGTATGTTGTGTTGTGCTCCAAGCTTCTTCATCTTCCTTGTGTAGTGGTACCCAACTACTTGGATTGTTTTATCCCAGGGGGAGATCACTACTGCTAAATTTACATGCTTTTTCTGACTCTAACTCGGATGGTTTCTATGACAATAGTGTGTTCACTACTGGTTTTTGCTTCATGCTTGGTAGTCCCTACATATCTTGGTTGAGTAAGAAGCAGTCTTTTATGGCCACTTCTAGTTTTGAGGTAGTCTTTCATGACCCATATCTCTCTACTGATTTGTCATTTTGGGTTTTTCTAGGTAAAATATTCTACTCCATATGGAGAATAAGCTCACCAAAAAGATCCAGCTAGCTCAGCTCCAATATCGAGATATGTAGGGGCAAAGTGGTAGGTAAAACATTGGCAAGCTTCTAAAAATGATAGCATGCAAAATTTGGAAGGTTGTATCTAGAGCTACATGTGCCATCTCAAGATGCTTTCTTTAGCAAATTTGTATATCATATAATGAGGAATCTTAGTCCAAAAGTGTGTTACCAAATTTTTCTTTATGAGAGAGTTACGCCTATGAAAATAGAGGCCTATGAACACTTTTGTAGGCACACAAACAAAGGGTTGGAGCTGAGAGATATCTTTATAAAAGAATAATTTCATGGTGTTGTGGAGTGCATCCTAGGGACTCAGTGGAGTAGTTTATTCCACATGCTCTTGACCATTATACATTGGCTTCATTTGTAGCATTCAGTTCTTTTTATAGAGTTATTAGCTTTGATCTTTTCAAGTAGTTTAAGCTTTATTTAAATTCTATTGCTCAAGTTTGTAATCTTGTTTATTAAAGGATTGCTCACTCATTTTAGCTCTCATATACATTCTCAATTATTGTTTTAGAGTGTTTTTAAGATAAAATCCTCATTTTTTCTCATGGTATGAGAGCTCCTAGGTTAGAAGTGCCCAATGTAAGCATGTTCAAGTGAAAGAAAGAGACTCAATTGAACTTGTTATAGTTGAAGATGGCACCAAGTCTCCACAACCTACACTTGGAAGGAGTTGACAAACTCAAGGGCAACTATGCAACATTGAAGATCATCATGGATTCCTTACATTTCTTTCAGGACTTTTGGTATTTAATTTCAATGGAGAGACTGAGTGGAGGTGGAGAGGAAATGTTCAAATGGGATAACAAGGCCATGTTTTTTGTTCATATGATAAGGTTGAGTGTCAAAGATGACATTCTCAGCCATCTCATTGATGTGAAGACTCCCAAGAATGCATGGGTACTTTGAAGAATATCTATGAGTCTAAAAGCACCTCGAGGCAAGAGGCATTGAGCGTTGAACTTACAAATTGTAAGAGCAAGTAAGAAGAGGATGCTTCAAGCTTCATCAAGAGATTCAAGGATCTGCATTAACAACTAGTGGCTCTTGGAGATAAGATGTCCGACAATGAGCTTTCTTCAATCATCATACATGGATTGCAAGATGAATATGAAGTCTTAGTTCAAGGCCTCATAATCTTGAGGGAGAAGCCATCTCTTGATGAGATGAAACAAATTTTTAGAGATGAAGATCAAAGGCAAGCTACCATGAAGTCAATATATGATGAAGGATAGTCATCAACATCAAATGACAAAGCACTCTTCTCATCAAGGGGAAGAGGGGGGTTCAACACACAAAGAGGAAGATGGAGACATCCCACTCACAACCAAGATCAACAAGATCATGAAGGTAATTAATCTTTCCAAGAAAGAGGACATCCTTCCTCGAGAGGTAGAGGAAGAGGAAAAGATAGAGGTAGGTTCTATTCTATTAAATGTTACAATTGCTCTTGATATGGCCATCTTGCTAAAGATTGCGGGAGTAATTAAGACAATGGGAGAGGAAGATCAACCCACTATGTGGAAGGAGAAGGTGGAAAAGAATCTCCTCAATTTGAAGAGGATTCTTGGCATGTATCATTGGAAGAGATAGTAGCCCATACACATGACTCCAAAGAGGAACTGTAGTGGATCGATAGTGGAGCGAGTTCTCGTATGAATTCTCATGCTGAATGTTTTTCAAATATTGATGATTGTCATATTGGTACCATCTTTACAGCAAATAGCACTCCGAATTCTATTACAATGAAATGTGACATACTTATTCAATTGGAGACATGACAGAAAAGGATAGTCCGAAATCTTCTCTTGGTACCATCTCTTACAAAGAATCTACTTTTAGTGGGTGCTATGACTGAAAAGGGGTTGAAGTAGAGTTTGAAGGCCAAAAATGCCTCATCAAAGATCAAAGAACTCGTACAAAGTGATTGCAACTAGAAAGAAGCAAGGAATGCTTTTCAAGTTAGAAGGAGAAGTCTCAACATTTTTAGCAATGGACATTGTTAAAACAGCCCTAGAATTATGCCTACAAAGTTATGGCATAAGAGGTATGAACACTTGAATTTCAATATTATGTGCATGTTGAAGAACAAATGCATGGTCATAGGAATTCCAGCCTTACCAAGGATTGACAAAGTGTGTGAAGCATGTTGCCTTGGAAAGCATGCTAGCAGTAATTTCTCAAAGAGAATCTTGAGGGTCCATGATATAATTGAATTGATTCATGCAGATCTATGTGATTAAACCACACTCCCTCACTTGGAGGGAACATATATTTCTTCACCTTCACCAATGATTTTTCTAGATATACTTGGGTTTATTTTATGAGTTCCAACGTTGAACTATTTCATATTTTCAAACACTTTCATGCAATGGTTGAAAAGATGATAGGATGAAGCCTAAAGACACAACGATCTCGCAATGGAGAAGAATTATTGTTGAAGGATTTAAGCGATAATCTACTTGACAATGACATTCAAAGACAAATTACTTGCATCTACACTCCACAACAAAATGGATAATCTACTTGAGAATAGCATTCAAAGACAAGTTGCAACTACAATCCACAACAAAATGGAGTGGTTGAGAGGAATAAAAAGACATTATCTCAAGTATCAAGGTATATGCTCAAAGACAAAGTTCTAAACAACATATTTTGGCTGAAGCAACCAACACTTCATGCTATTTGATAGATATGTCTCCTACTGAAGTCTTGAAGGGCATTACCCCCTGTGAAGCTCTTCATAAGATCAAGCTTAAGGTAGATCATTTGAGAGTTTTTGGATATGTCACATTTTCTCATATTCCAAATGAAAAGAGAAGAAAAATAATGAAAAGTCAAGGAAATGCATCTTTATTGTATATTGTGATGTGAGCAAAGCTTATAACTTTATGATCCATGTAAGAAGGATAAATTCCTATCAAAAGATGTGATTTTTGATGCGAATGCAAGCTCCAATTTAGCTTCATTCTCATACTTGGATAAATGCTCTTCAACAATAGTTGAAGCTGAACATCCTTCTTCTACACATGAGGAAACCAGTGAAGAACTAGAGAAAGAAGATGAAAATCACCGAGTAAATCTTAGAAGGTCTTCAAAGATGAGAGAAAAACCTCAAAGGCTTATATATTAACAAGACAAGTCCTCAAATTTTCAGAAAAGTAATGTTGCTTTTCTTATCTCTATTTTAAAACATGAAAAACCCTCAACTTATAAGGCTGCTAGTACTAAAACCAAATGGCAAGAATTTATGGACAAAGAGATGGCTGCTCTTCATCAAAATTGGACATGGGAGTTATTTCCATTGCCTCTTGGGAAGAAAGCAATTGGTTGTAAGCTGATATGCAACATGAAATTCAACAGGGAATGGAAGATTGATTGACACAAAGCAAGGTTAGTAACTAAACATTGTTCTCAGGAATATGGTTTGGATTATGCTAAGATATATGTTGTGGTAGCAAAGATGAGTTCAGGTAGGTTACTACTTGTCCTTTGCTCCATATTCAAGTGGAGGGTGAAACAAATGGATATAAAAATGCCTTCCTCAATGTCTACTTGAGGAAGAATTCTGCATGCAACAATCAAAAGGATACATTATGAGCCTAGTATGCACAGATTGATGAGCATCTTTGTGTTGGAGTTAGACGTCTGCGGAAGCACGCGAACAGCACAAGGAAGAAGAAGAAGCTTGGAGCACAAACACACAATACTGAATGTATTACTAGAGAATGTACAAAGATAAGTAGCCCATTAGGGCAATAGGCGTATATACAAGCCGGGGAGAAAAACCTCCTAAAGAGGGAAAAAAGTGCCCCGGCGGTCCTAGTATGTTCACACACACCACTACCTAAATATATCAACAAATCCCCCCTGGGAGTGATGCGGTGAACAAGGAGCTGGCACTCATGTATAAGGAAGTGCCAAGCTATGTGGAAATCACTCCACAAAAGGAAGTAAGCCCAAAGCTTTGCGGAAAGCTTCAAACTTCTCCCTAGGCAGAGCCTTCGTGAAAAGGTCTGCAATGTTCTCCTGCGTGGGCACATATGCCAAGCTGATCTCCCTAGTAGAGAACCTCTCCATGACATAGTGATAATGCACCTCAATGTGCTTAGTGCGAGCATGGAACACAGGGTTCCTCGCAACTGCAAATGCGCTCTGACTGTTAGTGAAGATGGTGGTGGCAGAAGACTGGCCAACACCCAAATCAGCCATAAGGCGTCTGAGCCACACACACTCAACAGTCGCTGTGAAAGCTGCCCTATACTCATCCTCACAACTAGAAGTGGCCATAGTAGGCTGCTTCTTGTTCAACCAAGATATACATGAGCTACCAAGCATGAAGCAAAAACCACTGGTGGACACACGAGTGTCATAGCAACCAGCCCAATTTGAGTCAGAAAAAGCATGCAAATCTGGTGGTAGTGATCCCCCCTTGGGATAAAACAACCCAAGTAGCCGAGTACCACTCAAGTAGCAAAAGATGCGCTGAACCGCCTTCCAATGCGTGACTCCTGGACAGTGCATAAACCTGCTCATCTGTGAGACATCAAACTTAATATCTGGCTGAGTAATGCATAAATAAATCAAGCATCCAACAACCTGCTGATAGAGAACAACATCAAATGCATCTCCAGCATCATGAAGACTCAATTGTAAACCTGTCTCCATAGGAGTGGCAATAGGCTTACAGTCTTCAAGGCCAAAACGCTGCAATAATGTGTCAATATATTTCGTTTGACACAAAGCCATTCCACCATCAACTTGCATAAACTGAATGCCCAAATAGTGATGCAAATGCCCCAAATCAGACATCTCAAATGAGGCATGCAAATCAGCCTTGAAATCAGCAATATGTGTTTCAATAGGACTAGTGAGCAGCATGTCATCAACATAGACAACAATGATCACAATCAAATCATTAGCACGCTTAACATATAAGGTGCTTTCAGTTGGACTGTTCTCAAAACCATGTGCAATCAGATAGGCATGTATCTTCTCATACCAAGCACGTGGTGCTTGCTTTAAACCATATAATGTCTTCTTTAACCTGCAAACCTGGTTTTCATGCCCTTTCTGCACAAAGCCACGGGGCTGAGAAACATACACTTCTTCAAGCAAATCACCATTGAGAAATGCATTTCTAATGTCCAACTGATGTACATTCCAACCATGATGGGCTGCAAGTGCACAGATGCTCCGAACAGTAGTCATACGACATGTGGAAAGGTCTCATCAAAATCAATGCATCTTTCCTGTGCATAACCCTTTGCAACAAGCCTAGCCTTATACCTGTCAACTGTACCATCCGGTTTACGCTTCAGCTTGTATACCCACTTAGTGCCAATGGCCTTCTTGCCAGGAGGCAAGTCATATAAAGACCAAGTACCATTCTTCGTTATAGCATCATATTCAGATTGCATAGCAGCCATCCAATTTTCTGAATTTTGTGCTTCATCAAAAGAAACAGGCTCATTCTCATCACAGAGACTAGAAGCAGCCATAACATATCAATCTGATGCAAAGGAGGCACTATGAGAGCCTGAACGAGTACGATATGACAAAGGTGCATCTAATTTGCTGTCACGCAAAGTCTGCACCAGCCATTTTGGCATAGTTTTTGCTTGCTCAATATCAGCTCTCTCATCAACAAGTGCATCATGTAAATCTGCATCAGAAATGGAATGATCTGCATCATCATATGAAGCCTGCAAAGGCTGAGAAGTTGCCTCATTAGGACCAGCACTAGATTGTCCACCTGTAAAAAGAGGCATCAAAGTATCATACATGTCTTTGGAGCTCACAGATGTCTCCTTACTACATGAAAGCAATGGCTGAATTGCATCTTCCACAAAAACAACATCACGGCTAACCAGAATGCGTTTTGTCTGTGGATGATACAGACGATAGCCTTTACTTTCAGAACTGTACCCAACAAAAATACATTTTACTACTTTATCATCCAATTTTGTGCGATGTTGTTCAGGCACTAATGCATATGCCAAACAACCAAAAACACGTAGATGAGCAACATATGGCTTACGGTCATGCCAAGCCTCATATGGAGTGATAGACTGCAGCGCTTTAGTGGGACACCTGTTCAGTACATATGCTGCACACATGATAGCCTCAAGCCAGAAACTATGTGGTACAGCCTGACTCTTGACCATGCACCTCGCCATCTCCATGAGTGACTTGTTCTTTCATTCAGCAACTCCATTCTGTTGAGGTATATATGGCACTGTACACTGGTGTTTTATCCCACGTTCAGCGAGAAATGCATTAAAATCAAAAGACATATATTCCCCCCCTTGATCAGAACGGAGGGTACCCATTTTACATGCTGACAAATTTTCAGCCAAAACCAAAAACTGTTTGAAGCACATGAACACTTCGGACTTTGCTTTGAGTGGATATACCCATGCATGCCTGGAAAAATCATCAATGAAAGTCACGAAGTAAAGATAATTCCGAAAAGAGGGTGTCTGCATAGGACCACAGCCATCACTATGTACAAGCTACAATTTCTGCATAGCCCGAACTCAACCATCTTTTGGAAAGGAGGAACGCTGCATTTTGCCCAAAATACAGCCTTCACATACATGTTTTCCAGGTGCCTGAAGTTTGGGCAAAGAGGACACCATTTCAGATTTCTACAGGCGTAGCAAACTAGCAAAATTTAGATGACCAAAGCGTGCATGCCAAAGCTTTGCATCTGACATAGCATGAGAATCATTTACTGCACATGCCAAATCATTTTCAGATCTTTCATAGTCTATGAGCTTATACAGCCCACGACATAAAATGCCAGAAGCAGTCATATAATCGTTATGCTTGACGAAGGGATGATCGATCTATCAGGTCCAGAGATATTTTTTGTGTTTTTTATGTATGCATGATGTGCAGGATGGGTAGGGAAGATGCTCCTTTCTACCTCTCCCTAACTCTTAGGATATGGGAAATGGAGTGGAGTCATCCTGGTCGGGTGGTCAGGACAGCGAGCTTATGCTATCTTCATCATAGGCCTAGATGGCTATGTGTCTAAATTTGTTTGGTGCTTCGTGTTACCGTTAGTGTCCATGTGAAAGGCCAAATGGCCATCGGACACTTCTTTGTATATGTTCTTTAATAAAACATATAGTGGCCTAGTCAGTCACAAACTATAAGTTTGATCGCATTTATAAGACCTAAGAAGTCTATCTTCGTGCTCCCTGTGTATTGTGTTTTTCTGTGTATTCTGCAGCCTCTGTGTAGAGTACTGTGTGCGACCTTAGGAGCTCCATTTCCTACTCCAAGGATATCGTCGTGGAGCTCTCGATAAGGAGAGTGCATCGTGGTGCATCGCCATCGAATCTCTTCATTGGTTGAGCGGTTCGAGGCAAAAGATTTGTTCCTTTTGTGCGAGTGAATCGAGCATCCCCTCCCCCTGGGTTTCTCCAAGGCTTACGACTAAGGCGACGACCAAGGCATAGACCTTGGCATACCTTGTCATCCGAATCACCGAAGTCACCGTTGGTGCCATTGGCTACGTGCGAGGGAGGACCTCAATGATCAAGGGAAGATAGAGGTTCCCGGTTCTTCCCGGGAGGTCACCCATCCCAATATTGTTCCCCCCAGAGCTCGCTTAACCATGGCAATCTCTTGCCACTAAGCTACACTCTTATGGTGTCTGAAGAAGGGGAAAGACTAAGGTTGACATTACCCTAGATGTTTTGGTCCCTCAAAGCTTCATTCTTTGCTTTCAAAGCCTATTTTTAAAGCATTTTTGGGGTGTCTTTTGGAGCCATTTTGGAGTACTGTTGCACATAGTTCTCTTTAGACAGGTCCAAGAACATCTAGAAGAGTGTTCTTTGTGTTTCTTCGACAATAAATATCAACCTTTGGGGCTACATTTTCAGCCACACTCATAAAACTATAGGTTTCTCAAAAGGTTTTCAGTTTTGGTGGGAGCAGTCGCTGCAAATTTATGCAGGTTTTTTGAGCTTAAAACGTCAGAGTTGATAGATACTTGTAGGTGTTGTTGGCTAGTTTTTAGGTTGTGCGTTCAGCCTTTAGTGTCATTTTACTACATATATTGAGAAAATGGATACCGCTTATGTACGTCCATGTGGTCATTGATATAGCGGTTACGTTTTTGTATAAAGCCTTTTACGTTTGATAAAGAGGGACGTGGTGAGGTTTTCTTAACTGGGAGACACCCAGATGTCGGGGTCTCTTTGGTGATGTAGGTGGAAGACTTACCTAGCCTCGCCATAGGAGATGTATGATAGTTGTTCATAGGTGATCCATAAGCCTAGTTGGATTCTGTTGGGTAACTGATTATATGCAGTGGATTTAGTGATTCACTATGCAGGAAAACATGTCAATACTTGCAATTTTATGATATTTTGACACTGGTCATATGCTCATTTTGCAGAGGATACTCTGGCAAAATTTTTCCATATTTTTGGTTAAGCCAACTATACAGCGGTCGATTTACTCCTTGATACACTTATTCGTTGGTGTTTGGACTTTTCTAGCTCCATTATCATTCTATCCAGTTCTCTACCATCATGGCATCAGAGGTCTCAAGCACCATCTGGTGGATCAGGGTCTAGTGCTAGTGTTCTGAGAAAGAGCTATAACTTGTAGGGCAAAGACCATTTTGAGATCCGAAAATTCGATGGCACAAACTTTGCTCTATGGAAGAATCAAATTAAAGATGTGCCGATTCAAAGGAGGCAATGGAAGCCACTAAATGGGATTTCAAAGAAGCCTGCTGACATGGATGAAGATGATTGGGATGAGTTAGATGAAATGGCCAGGTCTATCATTTGCTTGCACCTGGCAGATAATGTTTAATTTATAGTATTTGATAGTGAAAGTGCAGAGGAGCTTTGGAAGAAGTTATGCAATACATATGAAAAAGAGACGGCATCAAATAAAGTGCATTTGATGAGAAAATTATATGACCTTCGCATGAAGGACTGCTCATCTAAATGAGTTTGATGCTATATTTGTTGGAGTTAGACGTCTGCGGAAGCACGCGAACAGCACAAGGAAGAAGAAGAAGCTTGGAGCACAACACACAATACTGAATGTATTACTAGAGAATGTACAAAGATAAGTAGCCCATTAGGGCAATATGCATATATACAAGCCAGGAGGAAAAAACCTCCTAAAAAAGGAAAAAAGTGCCCCGACGGTCCTAGTGTGTTCACACACATCACTACCTAAATATATCAGCAGATCCCCCCTGGGAGTGATGCGGTGAACAAGGAGCTTGCACTCATGTATAAGGAAGTGCCAAGCTATGTGGAAATCACTCCATAAAAGGAAGTAAGCCCAAAGCTTTGCGGAAAGCTTCAAACTTCTCCCTAGGCAGAGCCTTCGTGAAAAGGTCTGCAATGTTCTCCTACGTGGGCACATATGCCAAGCTAATCTCCACAATAGAGAACCTCTCCCTGAAATAGTGATAATGCACCTCAATGTGCTTAGTGCGAGCATGGAACATAGGGTTCCTCGCAACTGCCAATGCGCTCTGATTGTCAGTGAAGATGGTGGTGGCAGAAGTCAGACCAACACCCAAATCAACCATAAGGCGTTTGAGCCACACACACTCAACAGTCGCTGTGAAATGTGCCCTATACTCAGCCTCACAATTGGAAGTGGCCACATTAGGCTGCATCTTGCTCAACCAAGATATGCATGAGCTACCAAGCATGAAGCAAAAGCCACTAGTGGACACATGAGTGTCAAAGCAACCAGCCCAATCAGAGTCAAAAAAAGCATGCAAATTTGGTGGTAGTGATCCCCCCTTGGGATAAAACAACCCAAGTAGCCGAGTACCACTCAAATTGCGAAAGATGCGCTTAACTGCCTGCGAATGCTTGACTCCTGGGCAATGCATAAACTTGCTCATCTGTGCGACAGCAAACTGAATATCTGGCCAAGTAATGCATAAGTAACCCAAGCATCCAACAGCCTGCTGATAGAGAACAACATCAAATGCATCTCCAACATCATGAAGACTCAATCGTAAACTTGTCTCCATAGGAGTGGCAATAGGCTTACAGTCTTCAAGGCCAAAACACTGCAATAATGTGTCAATATATTTCGTTTGACACAAAGCCATTCCACCATCAACTTGCATAAACTGAATGTCCAAATAGTGATGCAAATGCCCCAAATCAAACATCTCAAATGAGGCATGCAAATCAGCCTTAAAATCGGCAATATGCTTCTCAATAGGACCATTGAGCAACATGTCGTCAACATAGACAACAATGATCAGAAGCACATCATTAGCACGCTTAACATATAAGGTGTTTTGAGTTGAACTATTCTCAAAACCATGTGCAATCAGATAGGCATGTATCTTCTCATACGAAGCACGTGGTGCTTGCTTTAAACCATATAATGCCTTCTTTAACCTACACATCTGGTTTTCATGTCCTTTCTGCACAAAGCCACGAGGCTGAAAAACATACACTTCTTCATGCAAGTCACCATTCAGAAACGCTATTTTAATGCCCAACTAATGTACATTCCAACCATGATGAGCTGCAAGTGCACAGATGCTCCGAACAGTAGTCATACGGCAAGTACCATTCTTCATTGAAGCATCATATTCAGATTGCATTACAGCCATCCAATTTTTTGAATTTTGTGCTTCATCAAACGAAACAGGCTCATTTTCATCACAGAGTCTAGATGCAGCCATAGCATAGAAATCTGATGCAAAAGAGGCACTATGAGAGCCTGAACGAGTACGATATGACAGAGGTGCACCTAATTTGCTGTCACACAAAGTTTGCACCAACCATTTTGGCATAGTTTTTGCCTGCTCAATATCAGCTCTCTCATCAATCTAGTGCATCATGTAATCTGCATTAGAAATGGAATGATCGAAACTGGTATATACCTTTGGCACAAAAAGATGAAATAGCCTACACAAGCGCTGTGATAGTGCGTTCGGAGGCCAAAACACGCTGAGTATGCTCACCAAAATTCATGCGATTCTGAGACTGCAAATGGAGGAGTGTGGACGGGTGCCCTAGATGAAGCGATGACCTGCTCTGATACAAATTGTTGGAGTTAAACGTCTGCGGAAGCATGCGAACAGCACAAGGAAGAAGAAGAAGCTTGGAGCACAACACACAATATTGAATGTATTACTAGAGAATGTACAAAGATAAGTAGCCCATTAGGGCAATAGTTGTATATAAAAGCCGAGGGAAAAAAACCTCCTAAAAAGGGAAAAAAGTGACCCGACGGTCCTAGTGTGTTCACACACATCACTACCTAAGTATATCAACAATATTCTCCCAGTTACAAGCTCAGAAAATGGACATGGATAATGAAATGAAAGCAATATTACTTTTATGCACCGTGCCATCATCATGGGATATGTTTTGCACAGCTATTAGCGATAGTGCGCCTGGTGGTAAACTCGTCTATGATGACATATGTGGAGCACTCTTGAGTGAGGAGATTTGTAGAAAATCTATGGTTCGCACTCAGAGTGGAGATGCATATAATGTTCGTGATTCTTACCAAGGAAAGAATCAGCAACGTGGCAAGAGCAAGAACAAGGAAAAGAATGGTCAATGAAATAAGAGTAGTAAATCAAGGAAGAGGGATATGGAATGCCATTATTGTCATAAGAAAGGACATATGAAGAAAGAGTGTTATGCATTAAAGAATGCTAAAGGTAAAGGACAGAATGTTGATGGGCATGTTAAATAGTTACCTACACCATCTACTTTGACTGTGAAGATTGAAGAAACTAATGTTATTTTTGATGATGCTAATGTGTTGACTCTTGATAGTACTGTGCCAACTAAGGCTCTTATGGTTGATTCTCTTTCCCACATGTGGCTGCTAGATTTTGGTGCTTCTTTCCATGTGACACCACATAGAGAATGGTTCTCTAATTATGCAACAAAGTCTCTTGGTACCGTGAGACTCGGTGACTCTTACCAGTGTGACGTTGTGGGGATTGGAGATGTGGTTGTGCAGTTCATTGATGGTTCAAAATTTACTATGTATAATGTACGCCATGTACCTCATTTATCACACAATTTGATGTCAGTTGGTCAACTTGATGACCTTGGTTACAAGGTGGTCTTCTATGCTCAATCCTTTCGTATATCAAAGGGCAATATGGTTATTGTAAAAGGAAGCAAAGTTGGCTCACTTTATCCTTTATTTGTATCACAGAAAGAACACTTCTTAGTTGTTACTGAACAACCTATGGCTTGTATTTGGCATGGACGTTTGGGATGTATATCCTGTAGTGGAATGGAAAATCTTTCTCATTCTCGCTACTTACCTGTGTTATCTTTCTCTGATTTTTCATGTTGTGAGCATTGTCAATATGGAAAGCAAACCAGAAATGTGCATAGAGCACATATTGACTCTTCAATTTAGCCTTTAGATCTCGTTCATACAGATGTGTGTGGTCCTATGCCCACTAGGTCCTTAGGTGGTTCTCTATACTTTGTCACTTTCATAGATGATGCTACTAGAAAAGTCTGGGTATATCCTATCGAATCGAAGGATGAGATATTCCCTACTTTCAGAAAATGGCTTGCTTAAGTTGAGACTAAAAAAGGAACTAAGCTTAAGGCTTTATGTTCAGATAATGGGGGTGAGTATACCTCACATGAATTCAGCCTTGTCTGTCAGTCTAGAGGGATTCGTAGAGAGTTTACAACTCTTTATATCCCATACAGAATCGTGTAACTAAAAGGATGAATAGAACTATTCAAGATAGAGTAGTTTCTATGTTGCATCATGCAAACCTCTCACAAGGCTTTTGGGTAGAAGCAGTATTGCCTACAGTTCATGTGATTAACCTTTCACCTAGTACTGCCAAAGGTATGAAAGTGACACAAGAGTTATGGACAAGGAAGCCACCATATTATGATCATCTTTGAGTTTTTTGGTGTGAAGCATATGTTCATATACCCAAGAGTCTTAGACAAAAGTTGGATCATAAGTCAAAGAAATGCATTTTTCTTGGATGTGGTCGAGAAGGACAATTTGGATATTGCTTATGGGATCCTGAAACACAGTCAGTGATCAGAAGTAGTGATGTCATTTTCAATGAGTCTAAGATGCATAAAAAACCCATTAAGGAGGTTGAAGTGAGAAGAGTGGTGTTTGAGGATACTAGTCCTCCAGTCAACATGCATAAAAATGTTGTACATAGGGATGTTCAAGAGAATGTCCGATCAGATCAGTCTGCACATGTTCCTGTTGAGCAACCATTGAGATGCTCTACACCTGTCTCACATCCACCTGATAGATATGTTCCACGTTTAGATTTTGTTATGCTAACAGATGCCGGTGAGCCTTCTTGCTACAAAGAGGTTATGCAGATAGAGGATCATGTGAAGTGGGAGTGTGCCATGAAGAGTGAATTGGATTCTATTCACAAGAATGGTACTTGGGATTTAGTACCTTTGCCAAATAGCAGGAAAGCTTTACCATGTAAATGGGTATATAAGCTAAAACTCACATCAAATAGTGCTTCTCCAAAGTATAAAGCACGACTTGTTGCAAAGGGTTTTAAGCAACAACATGGTGTTCATTTTGAGGAAATTTTCTATCCAATGGTCAAGATGACTACCCTGCGCATGTTGCTTGGATTTCGTTGCAATGGACTTAGAGCTAATCCAAATGGATGTGAGAACTGCTTTCTTGCATGGAGATCTTAGAGATCAGATCTATATGGAACAACCAGAGAGTTATGTAGTTCCTGCAAGGAAAGTCTAGTTTGTAAGCTCAAGAAGAGCTTATATGGACTTAAACAGTCCCCTAGACAATGGTACCAAAAGTTTGATGCTTTTATGATGTCTCAAGGCTATTCTCGAAGCAATGAGGATCATTGTATCAACACAAACAGATGCTCAGATGGAAGCTTGATATGTTTGATACTTTATGTTGATGATATGTTGATTGCTGGGAAGTCCTCTTACGACTCGTCAATTGTCAAAAAGAATTTGATTCAAACATTTGATATGAAGGATTTGGGGGATGCCAAATATATTCTTGGCATGCGCATTACTCGTGATAGGAGTAAAAGATGCATATACTTGTCTCAAAGTGAGTACATATCCAAAATACTTCACAGGTTCAATATGCAGGGTGGAAAGGAATTGAATACACCTTTACCCACATATGTGAAATTGAGCAAGGATGATTGCCCCAAATCAGATGAGGAAAAGGAATTCATGACCAAAATTCCCTATCAATTTGTTGTTCGTAGTCTCATGTATGCTATGGTAGCTACGAGACGAGACATTGCATTTGCAATGGGAGCTGTGAGCAGATATATGTCTGCTCGTGGTAAGAAACATTGGAAAGTGGTCAAGATGATTTTGAGATATTTGAGTGGCACTAAGGACAAGTGTATATGCTTAGGTAGAGGGAAAGCATCCATTATTGGCTACACAGATTCTGACTATGCTGGTTGTGTAGACAATCGTAAGTCTACATCACGATAGATTTTTCATTTTGTTGGAGGTTCTATCTCTTGGAGATCTCATCTTCAAGAATGTACAATTGTTTCCACCACAAAAGCAGAGTATGTTGCAGCAAGTGAGGCATGTAAGGAAGCATTGTGGCTTTCTCGTCTTGCTTGTGATATGGGTTTACCTCAGCATGTACCTTGTTTGCTCAGTGACAGTCAGAGTACCATTGCTTTGGCTAAGCATCCGATCTATCATGCAAAGACCAAGCACATTGAGGTGAGGTATCACTTCATAAGAGATTGCTTAGCCACTGAGCACATTATTCTTGAGAAGGTTCACACTCGAGATAATGCTGCAGATGCTTTGACTAAAGCTCTACCACGTGATAACTTTCGACACTATTGTCACTTGATGGAGGTTACTTGCCATGATCTTACATAGTCACTTGTATACTGTGTAACATGCCCATCAAGTGAGAGGTATAATTTGTATACTTACACTTAGGTATTCTTTATCATTCTTTATTTTTCTACCATGATTACTTTGGCCATATTGGCCTTTAGTGGGAGATTGTTACCGTTAGTGTCCATGTGAAAGGCCAAAGGGCTGCTAGATACTTCTTTGTATATGTTCTTTAATAAAACATATAGTGGCCTAGTCAGCACAGACTATGAGTTCAACCGCATTTGTAAGACCTAAGAAGTTTGTCTTCATGCTCCTTGTTTGCTGTGTTTTTCTGCGTATTCTGTAGCCTTTGTGCAGAGTACTGTGTGCGGCCTTAAGACCTTTGTTTTCTCCTCCGAGGATATCGTTGTGGAGCTCTCGATAAGGAGAGCGCAGCATGGTGCATCGCCATCAAATCTCTTCACTTCGCACCATAGCTGGTTGATAGGTTAGTGGAACCATCTTGGCTAGGCGATCAAGACCACGAGCCGCACCCAGCTTCGCTATGGGCTAGCACATATATATGTGTGTGTATATCATATATATGTTCGTTGCACGCTATGTCTCTCTCTCTCTCTCTTTCTTTCTCTCTCTCTCTCTCATCTCTCTCTCTCTCTCTCTCTCTCTCTCTCTCTCTCTCTTTCACAATTGACCTCTTTGTTGATACTTTTTAAGTTCTGAAGTGAGAGCTTCAAATCATCCACATTGACCTAAGTTTAAAAAAACAATGATTTATGATTCTTCAATCTCAAAATTAATGAACATTAAATAATAAAAATATAAGTAAAATATCTTTATATAAAAATGTGCATTTTTACTTGTCTTGCCATTGGCATTTCATGCATACATTGTAGCATACAACGTAGAATGACAATAGATAAGTCGTTCTAATGGATTTGTGGAAAGCTTGTTGAGAACTTTATATGTATCAAAGAATATGCTGACCAATTTTGTTCACATGCCCCCTCTCAACTACACATAAGAGAATAAAAAAATTCACGACTCATTAGAAAAGGAGAGAGATTAAGCCCATTCAACTATGATATTTCAATGATCACGACTCACATTTCATAAATAAGTGAAAAACAAATTTGAAAGAGAACTTACTTGCCTAAGAATTCTTAGAGCTACTTTTTGGAGATAAGGTAATTGAAATCCAAAGCTTTTCCACCAAAATAGAGCCTTCACCAATGATTCTATCTACCAACATATACTAGAAGAGAGTATGAAACCTCTTTGATCCCCCATAATTGATTAGCTGTTGGAGGAAATCATCATGATGCTCTTCTGAGAGTATTTTTGGAAGAAAATGAAACATTTTCTCTTTTAGTTCTTGATTTGCAAAAAGTTTGGGCTTCTTATAAACTGGTTGCAAGAGTGCAACAACATGATGAATTGATATTTTCATGGAATCCTATTGCTTTTTAAACAAAAAGAAAGTCATCTTTTTGTGGATTGTCCTCCAATATATCTCTATAAAAAGTACATTAAAACATAAAACATGTTAGATGACTTGTGAATTCATTTAATGTATTAAATAAAGCTTTAAATGAGTAAAATAAATTTATACATACCTTGTGCCATCAGACACACCATCAAGAATGGTAGGTTTTTCAATTCTTTGAATGCATCTTCCGTGAAATGATAAATAATATCCATTGTAGAGCCTTCTATATGCATCATTCAAAACACCTTGTAGATGGGTAGTGTAGCTATTATTAAAATTTTTATGACTACTCGAAATTCTTCTTTAAGAGTGAGTCTTCAAATGATTTTGGACACCATTGTTTTTTTAATTTCATTTTGGACATCAACGAGCCTCTCAAGAACAATGCACATGTAAGCGAATTATGTTGATGATGGCTTCAATAATTTTAAGTCCGAATAGGTGTGATATATAGCAAAGACTCTCACTTTTGTATTGATATACTTGGCAATAGAAGGAGCTAGAGTTAGAGTCCTCTTTACCCAAGAAATAGAGCCTATGTCTTCCATGAGACGATCTAGGCAATGTGATGCACAAGGTGTCCATACAATGGTGGGATAATCCTCTTCAAGTTTGTGTGCCATGCTTCTGCAATTGCTTGCCTTATCGGCTTAGTTAATATTGTTAGGTCCAACCTACATGTGATGAAAAAGATGATAAGGGACTAAAAGCTAAATCTTTACATGTAAACTTTAAAGAATGAATTATAATGAATTACCTCTTCTATTGCTGCCTTTATATGGTGATGTATAAATGCTCCAATCACTTTTTTTGCCTCTTGTACATGCATCAAGTGATCGCAAAAATATATGCCAAGAGAACAAGAGACAAGTATGTTGATAATTCCTCTTTTTCTTCGATCACTCCATCCATCTAAAAGAATGGAGCATCCATACTTTTTTCCATCCATCTCATACGGTTTAAAGCTTTTGTTGATCCTTGAAATTTCTTCATCTATTTTTTGGTACTCATATCATTATAGCTAATTCCTGTCCATCCCTCACCAAGGGAAGCGATAGATTTTACCATCCTCTTCTATCTTTTAGTATGTAGAATATTAAAAGACAAATTGCACTCTATTATAGTACATGTAATTTCTATTTCGGCATTCCTTTGCCTCTCTTTCAAGAAAGAGAGTGGACCCCAAATTTAATCCCATCATATGAAAAAGAGAGGCTCCTTTTGTTTTCTTAAGAGGAGGAGATCTCCCTATTTTCGATGCAACTATTGAACTTGCATTCGATGTATTTGATTGGACATGAGTTTTGGAGATATTACCTGATTCATCGACATTCGAATCGGTCATATCCATATCGAATGGTACTACTTCTTGTTGAGCCCTTTAATAAGATGCTTTGTGAGTTTTCAAGGAAAGTTTTTTTTTTGCAATCTTCAAAAATATCATCTTGTATCCTTGTGCATAGACTGCTTCTCATCCCCCCTTGATCAAGTGAATTATGAGACAGTTGACAAAGAGATCATACTTTTTGGGCAATATTTACAAGACCATTTGCAAACATTGCGCTTTGATTTGAACCTCTCATAATAAGGACAATGCTTGTCAAAAGCTTCATGAAGAGAGGGAGGCATTATGAATTCTTTAAGCCTTGATGACCTCTAGTAAAAACTAAAAAATAAAAGTTAGAAATTTAGAACATTGTAATTTGTCTTCAAATATAAACTCTATGATCTACTATATGCAAATTGCAATCTAGCATATGATTATGCATATGAAGCAGGCTATAGCCTAAGCCCTATGTTATGACTCATAAATTATTATGCATAACCTTTATTTATAATTATATATAATAATGTATAAACTACACACTATTATGGGCCATTGAATATTCAAAGATGCAATTATGCATAGGCCATAGTTGTCTACAGTCTAGCAAATAATTATGCATAATCTATGATCTATGTCATTAATAATTATGCATAGTCTAGACTCTATTATGGGCCATTGAATATTTAAAAGATGCAATATGCATTGTGGTATGTGCATAGACTAGGCTCTATAGGCTATTATCTTAGACCTATAGTTTGGAATTTAAGACTAAGCTCTTAGCTTAGGAGTTAGGACCTATGTGCATTGTACATTATCTATAGGCTAGAACTTAGTCCCTATGTGCATTAGCATTATGTATTAAATTTTAATGATTATCTATAGACTATAGACTATAGTTTATAGATAATACTAAATAAGCTATAACCTAGGTGTCCTATGTGCATAATGCATTAATGAATTTGTGTGTCCATAGAGTCGTATGATGTATCTCATGAGTCATTTGATGATTGCATGATGTATCATTGGTCAATGAATCAATGCCTACATCATGTCATAATCATTATTGAATATCATATGACTCATGAGATATATCATATGACTCCATGTACATAGAAATTCATTAATGCATTATGCACATAGGACCTAAGTTATAGCCTATTTAGTATTATCTATAAACTATAGTCCAATGCACATAGGGACTATCCTAAGAGGGTCTTGAAATAGTGCATGACCGGATATATTGAACAATATATCAGTTCACAAAAAAGGTAATCAATGCATGAGCTTGATCATCCTTTTCATCCCATCTAAGTTTCTTTTGCATAGATGGAGAAGGCAAGGCATAGTCATTGTACTTGAAGAAGATCCTAAATCTATGAGGGAACATGTTGCATAGTAAAAGAACCATTGGGTCGCATGTCGATATCTTCCACTATTCCATAGTTGCTTCATAACAAGAAAATGATTCATCATGTAAGATCTTATAAGATAGTTGATCCCATCAAGCTTATCTTCACCTTGAAGCATGCTAAAAAAGTCATTGTTTCTTGCCATTGCACCAAAGAACTTAAAAGTAGCAAGATATGAACTTCAACAAAGATGAAATGCAGGTAAGAAATATAACTCTGATGGTAAATCCGATTGCACAAATGGCTTAAAAAGGGGGGGGGGGGGGTAAAAATCCTATAGCACTTGGTGGAAATGATCTTGGAGTGCAATAACTTTGTACTTCTATGCTCCGAGATTTGCATTGTCAAAAGTGCGTGTTGTGATGATGCAAACAAAAAACAATAGATTTTTCAGCATGTGCAGTTCAAGATTCTCAAGCTATGTTAGATGAAAAGCTTTGGCATGCATGGTTTGTTCATCTAAATTATGCTAGTTTGCTATGCCTATAGAAATTTGAAATGGTGTTCTCTCTGCTCAAAATTGAGGCACCTTGTAAACATGTATGTGAAGGCTATTTTTTGGGAAAAATGCACTGTTCTTCCTTCCTAAAAGATGGTTCAGTTGGAGGTACTTAGAAATTGCAGCTTGTTCATCATGATGTTTGTAGTCCTACACAAACATCCTCTTTTGGGAACTACCTTCACTTCGACATCTTTATTGATGATTTTTCTATGCATGCATGGATGTATCCATTGAAACCAAATTATGAAGTGTTTATGCGCTTAAAAAAGTTTTTAGTTTTAGCTGAAAATGTGTCAGCATGTAAGATGGGCTTCTGATCGAGGGGGCGGATGCATGTCTTCTGATTTCAATGCATTTTTGGCTGAACATGGGATAAGAGATCAATGTATAATGATGAATACATCTCAAAAAAATAGAGTTTTTGAAAGGAAGAACAAGTCACTCATGGAGATGGCAAGGTGTATGGTCAAAAGTCAAGCTTTACCCCATAGCTTCTGGCTTGAGGCTATTATGTGTGCATCATATGTACTTAACAGGTATCCCACCAAAGCACTGCAATCTATCACTCCATATGAGGCTTGGCATGGTCACAAGCCATGTGTTGCTCATCTGCATGCCTTTGGTTTTTTAGCATATGCATTAGTGTCAAAACAACATTGTAGAAAATTGGATGATAAGCAATAAAATGTATTTTTGTTCTGTACAATTATGAAAGAAAAAGATGTCTTCTATATCATCCATAGACTAAACACATTTTGGTTATCCATGATGTTGTTTTTTGTGGAAAATGCAATTCAACCATTACTTTCATGTACTAAAGAGACATCAGTTAGCTCCAAAGATGTGTATGATACTTTGCTACCTCTTTTTATAGGTGGACAGTCAAGTACTGGTTCAAATGAGGCAATTTCTCAGCCTTACAAGCAAATTTACATGATGCACTTGTTGATGAGAGGGCTGATATAGAGGAGGCAAAAACTATTCCTAAATGGCTAGTGCAAAAAAGATAGCAAATTAGATGCACCTCTATCATATCATACTTGTTTAGGCTCTCATAGTGATTCTTTTGCGTAAGATTTTTATGCAATGGCTGCCTCTAGCCTTTATGATGAGAATGAGCCTGTTTCTTTTGATGAAACAGAAATCTCAAAAAATTGGATGGATGCTATGAAATCAAAATATAATGCTATTATGAAGAATCGTACTTTGTCTTTATGTGATTTACCTCTAGGCAAAAAGGACATTGCCACTAAATGGTTGAGGAGTAAGCCTAATGGAACAATTGATAGGTATAAGACTAGGCTTGTTGCAAAAGGTTATGCTCAAGAAAGAGGCATTGATTTTGATGAGACCCTCGCACCCACATGTCGAATGACTACTGTTTGTAGCATATGTGCACTTGCAGCCCATCATTGTAGGAGTGTATAGCTGTTGGACATTAAGAATGTCTTTTTGAATGGTGACTTAGATAAAGAAGTGTATGTTTTCCAGCCTCGTGGTTTTGTGCAGAATGGGCATGAAAACAAAGTAAAAGAGGCATTACATGGTTTAAAGCAAGCACCACGTGCTTGGTATAAAAAGATACATGCCTACTTGATTGCACATGGCTTTGAGAACAATCCAATTGAGAGCACCTTATATGTTAAGCGTGCAAATGATGTGCTTCTGATCATTGTTGTATATGTTGATGACATGTTGCTCCAAGGTCGTAATGAGAATCATATTGTTGATTTTAAGGCTGATTCACATGCCTCATTTGAGATGTCATATTTGGGGCAGTTGCATCATTATTTTGGCATTAAATTTATGCAAGTTGATTGTGGAATAGATATGTGTCAAACAAATATATTGATGCATTATTGCAAAGTTTTGGCCTTGAAGATTGGAAAGCTATTTCCACTCTATAGAAACAAATTAGCAGTTGATTCTTGATGATGCTGGAGATGCATTTGATGCTGTTCTCTAGTGTCTATATGAGGTTTGGTGTCTTTTTTAAAATACATTTTCTTAGGCTTGAATTGAGTGAAAATGCAATTAAACTCAATTTATGGTGAGCGGATCAATTATTTCAAAGCATCTATGCATGCTTTGACATGAAATCCAATTGACAAGTATCACATTCAAGAACTCTAATAATTTTCTTTCACAAAGATCGACATCTCAATAGTATTTCAGTGTGATGCCCCAAAACTGCTTGCTCCCCTCTCTTATGACCCTCCCCCCTCTGGCTTAAGAGTTTTTTCTATGCCACATCAAATTTCAAAGAGTAATTTGACTTGAATTTTTGTCGCGTTTTATGAATGTTTAGATAGAAGAAGTTTGACAAATATCATTGTTCCATGAGGAACAACCCCATGTAGCATCTTCATTCTAGAACCCTAATGTGAATCTATTCTTGTACAATGAAGAACATGGTACACATAGGACCCTCCAAAATTTCAAAAAGTGCTTTGGTGAGTCTCAATCTCCAACACTCCCTCCCTCCAAACAATAGACAATTGGCAGGTATGTTGGGCTTCGAGAAGTGTAGCTATTGATGCTCATTGGGATTGTAGAGTTCTTGCAGATCAAGATTTTATAGATGTTTCTCGTGACATTTCTTGGTTTTTTTTTTTTTTAAATAGTATAGGCATACTACTTAGTGTAGTGCATGGCTATAGAAGAAGGAAAAAGTGCTCGTGCATGACCTTATAGGGAGGCCCTACACAATGCATATTATACAATGCAAACAAAAGGAAATGATACAAGAAAGAAAAGGTTTGAAGCAAGATGCTCTAGGGCTAGCTCTTGATGATGCATCATATTTCAATAATTGGAAGAATTTCACATGATGATGCTATGGATACATTGACACTACAATCACATAATACCTATAAGAAAACATTAGTAACACATAAAAGTTAATAGGTGATTGATGTGATCACAATACAAACATCATTCCCCCGCATGGGATATCATAATTGTGCCTCATGCACGACCATGTAATATGGTCCTAATTGGATGCATACATGAAGTGCAAATGATCTAAACATGTGTGCAAAAGACAAGATTGTGCAATGAGCATATGGATGTTGCACGAAAAGGCTTTTCCTACTCTATTGTTCCTTCAATAGAGGAGATAGAAAATCCTTTGGGCATGGGACTTTTGAGATGGATGATTATGGTTTAACAACTCATACTTATCGAGTTAAAGGGTGTAATCAAACATGTCATCGATTGAAGTATGTATTGGCCTTGGGTTTGCAGTTTAGTATATCCTTTTGAATTGTAGTCCCCTTATGTTGTGGTGGTATTTGTCGAGGGTGGACTTTGGAAACCTTGGGCCTACTTGATCTATCTTGCTATTGCTTAGGCCTCCAAAAGTATGTAGCATCATCTTCACAGAAAATATGGGATGTATGGATCCATATTTTCTTAATGTATCTTAGAGCTATGTGATGCTTGGTAGTCCATGTGGAATTTTTCTTTTGATGATGAGCCATTGTAGTCTTCTTAGGTTGCTAGGTATAATTTGAGCCATCTAATGAATGTACCTGGGCTTTAGGGACCCAGAGTTGTGTGGCATATATTGGTTTCTTTGCACATTTGTTTGCACTTCTTTGTACTCATCAATGTCATATCGTTGATCACTTCTTATGCCTGGGCTTTCTTTGTCGTGTTTGCTTCATACACCTATATGACTAGTTCAATTCCTTAAGACATGTAGCCATGTGGGTATTTGGAACCTAGGTTTGGTCTTAATCACATTGACTTGTCAAGAGTTTCTTTGGAATCCACATTTGCTAAATTGATGTGCTGTTATGTGGAGGTGTGTGTGGGGTTTATCTTGGTCTTTTGACATGTGGAGCTTGTCTTTTTTGTTGTGATCATAGAGTTTGACCATACATGTATCATCTATGAGATGAAACTACATTCTAGGAATCTTTTGGTAGTGTATGATGATTTGTGCCTTTTTGAACCCAAACTTGTATGCTATGGGGATACTTGACCTTACTTTTGCATTGTTTCCTCATCTTGGGTTTGGGCTTGATTTGCATACTCCCCTCCTCTTTGACCTAGTAAAAATTGGAGATCTTCTTTCCTACAAAGCCATTCGTGCAATCAGAATTGCCATCAAAGTGACTGATTATGAGCTGAAATTTCAGCATTCATTTCAACTTTCATTGAAGTAAAGAGCTTATCACATTCTTGTTCTTTAGTGAATATGTGGGCAACAATGAGTTGTTTGGCGTGCTTCAAGTTGAAGGTAAGATTGATGGGATCAACTATCTAATGTGGTCTTACATGATGAAACATGTTCTTGTTAAAAAACAATTATGGAACATAGTGGCAGATGTAGATTGAAGACCCCCTGGTTCTTCTACTACATAGTCTACTATCACAGATGGAGCTTCTTCTTCAAGTAAAGTGGTTATTCCTTCTCCATCTATGCAAGAGCAGCTTAGATGGGATGGAAATGATGCTCAAGCTTATGCCTTGATTTTTCTTTCTCTGAAGCATCATATAGTTCCACACACTTGGTCATGTTCTACATCAAGACATGAATGTGAGACTTGCTCCTTTGTATGCCATGCATAATGAAACACATATTGCATACTTGAGGTTGTATATATTGTGGCTAAAAATGATCATGTGGATGTGTATGTGACATGCATCAAGTACTTGAAATAGCTATTGGCAAACATAGATGAGATTATATTGGATGCATAATAATCTCTACTTTGTTGAAAGGATTGCCAAAATATTTTCAAAGCTTTGTCAGTACACTCCATTTGGTTGCAAGAGGGAATTCAAATATGTATGCATTTGATGAGGTTGTGTCTCTTCTTTTGCAAGAATAGCAATCTAGAGTGAATAGGAGTGGTTTGATTGAGGGAACACAAGCACTTGCTATATCACAAAAAGTGAAAAGCAAGTATGGTTCAACTTTGGGTTCATCAAAATCAAAGCCTCAGCCTTCCTCTTTCACTCATTCCTCTAATGATGTTGATTTGCAAAAGAAGAAGGGATGCAAGTATTGCGAGAAGGCTGGTCATACTATTGATGAGTGTAGAAAGCCTGCTAAGTGCAATTATCTGGCATGTCTATTGCTAAAAATTCTTCAAATGCCAAGAATGATGAAGCCAACATGGCTCAATATTTTCAGGCATGTGTTGTTACATGTCATTATGATGCATCATTGCATTATAAATGTATGGTTGTGAGTGAGGCTGATTCGGATTAATTCTTTCACAGTGGTGCTTCAAAGCACATAACTTCATGCAAAATGTTTTTTGTATCTTTGAAAAATGCTTCCAAATGAGGATATGTGGTGTGTGCAAAAAATGTCTCTTATCTTATCATTGGAGTAGGAGAAATCGGGGAAATTGAGGTGTGGTTCTCTTGAAAAATGCATTGTATGTAGCGAATATCAAGAAAAACTTAATTTTAGTTGCTTTGATTGCCAAAGCTGGATTTCATGTATACTTTGTTCATCATAAGTTATGGTTCTTGATTTCAAAAATGGTGATATTATCATGATTTCCTAAAACTTCACTTTTCCCTTTACTTGAATGCAAAAACAACTAACAATTAAGTCAAAAGAATGTTTGATACACTCATGCCTTTGTTCCAAAGTGGTGCAATTGACTATGGCCATGTAGACCAACCAAGTGAGGCTCAAAGAACTAAATAATTCTAGCAAAATAGAGCTGAAAATGCAAAGAATTTCTAATCAAACATAGTTGGAACTAGTGGAAATTTCCAACAACATATGGCTGAACATTTGCATCAGAATATGGTTGAAAATGAGCATGAAATTCAACCACACATTATATATATATATATATATATATATATATATATATATATATATATATATATATATATATATATATATATGTATATATATATATATATATATATATATACATATATATATATATACATATATATATATATATATATATATGTAAATCAACACATGTCTATCAAGAGTGCACAAACTGTGCAAAAGTGGATGAAACAAACTTTGCAAGATAGGAAATTGAGTATACCTTTACTTGGAAGAACAAGATCAAACTCTCACCATGCATCAAGTAATTTTTTGGTTTATTCTCTTATTGCAACAACATGTAATGAGGAGCCACTTAATTTTGAAGATGCATATGATGATCCCCATTGGATGAGTGCTATGCAATTAGAAATGGATTTCACACATAGGAATGGTGCTTGAGACTTATGTGAATTGCCAAAAGGAAAAAATGTCATTAGTACAAAGTGGATTTACAAGAGTAAGAGAAAGTCAAATGGTAGCATTGATTGCCACAAAGCTATATTGATTGCCAAAGGATATGTGCAACAATATGGCATTGACTATGAAGGACCTTTTTCACCTACTTCATGCATGACTACCATTCGTACCATGGTTGCATTGGCTGCCCAACAAGGTTGTAAAGTACATCAATTGGACACAAAAACAACTTATCACATACTCTTGACTTGGTCATGTGATGAAAAACTTGACATCCTTATGGTTGATTTGCAGCATACTTCTGATGTCACTTATCTTGGTTTTTTGAGCTACCCTTGACATCTACTTTGTATCCATTGAGGGGGAAATTGTTATGCATCAGCAAAGTATGTTGAAAAACTATTTCAACATTTGAATTTGAGGATTCCAAGCCTGTTTCCACACCAATGGGGGCAAGATATAGGTTCTCCATTGAGGATTCCAATGATTCATTTGACAATCCTCTTTTTCAGAAAGTTGTGGGATGCCTTATATATGCATGCAACACAAGGTAGGACTCTTGAGTTGATTCATGCATATGTGATGTGAAGCATGTGAAAGGGAGGATGGGAACATTCCTTAGAGCTTCACATACATGGACTATCACATGAGTGCTATGTGGCAGCCATGTAAGGATTCCATGTGGAGATTATTTTACTTAGCAAGAGAGAGAAGGTATTAGTCTTAGATTACATAGTTGCATGCACATAGCTCTTGTGTATCTCCATGTGATTGATCCGAGTTCATATCTAGAGAACTTCATCTTGCTTCGTAAGTCATGCTTGCACCATTCCAAAAGTGGGAGGATTCATTGAGGAGTTTTCCAGCATTTCGTATCAGATCCGGTGAAGATTACACATGCACAAAAATTCACATAATTCTCCACACCAATTGCCCACACGAAGCCAACGTGCATTGAGAGTGGGCAAGCTCCTTTTCATCTCTTCCTTCCCTCTTGGGTGAAGGAAGTAAGAAGTGGGCACTTCTTGTATAACCACTTATTCTGCTAAATATCACCTATGTGGAATTTATAAACCCCCACACAAGCTCTTTCACTCATATGATGACTTCGATTTCCATAAACTTCTCATCAACTAGGTGAAATCCAAATCTTATTCTTTCTTCAAATTTTGAAGAGAATTTGAAGGATATTGGGGAAAAATTGGTAAAATAATCATGCACATATATACAATGAGTTATGGATATTGGAGAATGATTATCATATTGTCCAAAGAAGAAACTTTTTAAAGTGGAATTTGGAGATTCCAAAGTAGCCCTTCCACCATTTTTCTTAACCCACCTTCCTACATCTACATCATCAATGTCTTTGACCTGTAGCTTGGTGGTCAAAGATTGGATCGAAGTGATTCTTATCTTATTTTGAAGCTACTCTTATAATCTTTGCTTATCATCAAATGATACTTCATTTGGAAGAGTCTTAGCATGTCAAAAACCCTCTATAGTGCTTTAACAGGGACTTGTTGATCGCTCTCGAATCTCGTTTTGAAGCATTTGGCATCCAATTTCACTTTCATCACCTGGAGTGGCATTGTAGGTTTTGATTTATAGGTGTTGAACCACTTTGATTGACTGTCAAGGGTTGGCAAAAAGCAAAAGTTATTTAGTTTTTCTTCACTTTTCGGACAATTGGAAGCACTTTTTGGTATCATTTTTATTGGTTTTTGGTGCCAAGATCCTCATCGGACCAATCAGACATTTTGAATTTTCATTTGGGCGTGGCAAGAAGTTCAATTCATAGATTCATAACTTGGAAGATCACTTCAAATTTTCTTGAAATATCTTGGATTATATCAGGGAATTGTTCTTGTGTCCTTTCTCTCTTTCTTGCTTTATGAAGTTTACTTCCATCTTATATAAACACTTTGGTGTTATACTTGGGGGGAGTTAAACATGAAAGCTAAGGGTAAATAACCATAAAAACACACTTCCACCTAAGGAACAAAATCTAGAGGAAGTAGACCATAGGATAGAAAAGGCTGAGCATGAGGAAGAGGCCAAGCAAGAGGAAGAGTTTTCCTACATGGATTTTCATGATGAGTTTGTGACTCACGAGAAATTCAATGAGCTCAAAGAACAATGCTTCAAGATAGAGATAGTCATTGGTATCATGAAATCTCTTATGAAGCAACTTAAGTCTTAAATGGTCTATTCAAAAACTCAGATCACTTGTTTCCTAACTAGGAAGGAAAGAGAAATTCCCACTCTTCATACATTTGAGATGGCTAGGAATGATATCCTTCAACTTGGCAAACACAAAGGAGAGATCTAGAGGGTGACTCCCCTCCTAAAAGACCTCAAACCATCAATATTTATGGGTAGATGACCATGAGAGAAATAAGGATGTGGTCTACACTTTTTTGCAAAAGTGTAATGATCTGCATCAACTAAAGGGCATACATGAGTATCATGTGCTTGAAGCGAGTCTCTCACTTGGCCCACTTGCTTATACGTGGTGGATGAGTCTCAAGGAGGCGAACTCCATCCCTACTAGCTGGACTCAATTTGAAACTCTTTTCTTGAAAGAGTTGCTTCCTAAGAATGAGGAAGATAGGAATTGGGACGAGTGGGATAGGATTACATAGAGAGAAAGACCATTGTCTATCTACATATTCCACTACAAAGAGATAATTTTGAAGCTTAAGGGACTAGATGACTTTTAGAAGAACAAGGGGTTTGTAAGAGGCTTAGTTAAGTCCATAAAGAGAAATGAGAAGAAACACACCAAAAACATTCTAGGGGTCAATCAAATATGCACAAGCATACGAGGACCATAACCATCCTCAATAAACTCCTATGGAAACGGATCAACCCCTCAAACCTGTTAGTACCACCAAATTTAAGAAGAAAATATTTATGGGAAAAAACAAACTGTTCATAAAGAAACAAAGTTTAGAAGGGACTAAGTTACCTACTGTGAAATATGAGAGGTCCAAAAGGTAAAACCTATGATTTAGGTACTTTTCTCCTAATCATGCACAATGGAATTATCCACTTCATAAGGGGGGAGAAAAGAAAGGAGGAGTTGGGATTAGTACGACCTTGGACAAGGGCAAAAAGGTAGTCCACATAGTGCAGACACTTCGAGTACATGGTAGCTCTAGTTGCAAGGAGGTGGAAGTGATGCACAAGGATATAGAGCATACCTGTTGTTTGACCTAGTTTGGAACACATGACTTAGTTATGCTTCATGATAGTGTTTATGGGACTAGGATGAGAGTCTTGATAGATGATTTTTCCACACATAACTACATAAACAATCCTTTAGTCAATAAGTTGAAGATTCCCCATCAAACTAGTGCACATAAATACATTATATCTACGATCCAAGGGGAAGATAAGAGGATATGGGATACTATGGTATCCGATTTGGAAGTACAGATAGAAGGATATATAGACTATGTATACTTCCAAATAATGCATATGGAGAGGACAGACCTTGTCTTAGGCAAAGAGTGGCTTTGGGGGTTGGGAGACACACTTATCAAAACAACACTCTTGAATTTATGAAAAATGGAAGTAAATTTTGTATACAAGGAGAGAGAGAGAGAGAGAGAGAGAGAGAGATGTACCTAATGCACCTCTCATCTCATCTTTAGACTTGTATAGTATGTCTTATTTTGAGCATGTACTAGAGATCTTTTTATTGTATAGTCATGACCTTCAAAATTGTATATGGACTTCATCCGGTGTATATTTTCATGCTAGTAATGTAAATAAGGACATAAATTTATACTATTCATTTTTGCAAGAGTATATAGTTAAAGGTTTTAAGGATCTTAAATTTGAAATCAAAGATGTTTTCCCCACTGACTTACCTAGAGGGCTACCACTTGAGAGAGGGGACATTGACCATGGCATTGGGATAGCTACTAACACTAACCCTATTTGTAAGCCACCTTATAAGCTTAGTGTATCCAAACATGATGAGGTAGAGAAGCAACTTCACTACTATCTAGAAAAGGGCTTCATTAGACCTAGTAACTCACCTTGGGAATCGGCAATGCTCCTAGTTAAAAAAAAAGATGGATCTATGAGACTTCGCATAGATTATAGGGTATTAAATAAGGTAACGATAAAAAATAGGTTTCCAATGCTTAGGTTGGAAGACATATTCGATCAATTAAATCAAGATAGGTATTTTACCAAGCTTGATCTAAGGTCAGGATGTCATCAAATTAGAGTTAGGACAACAAATATCCCTAAAAATGCTTTTAGGAATAGATATGGGTACTATGAGTTCTTAAACCTAGGAACTTGGAAGAGCTTCAAAGCTTCATAGATTATCATGTTTTTAATGAAGATCATTAAGAATTATGCCAAAATTGTTATATCAGTGATGGAGCAACTTAAAGAGAAAGGAAAAGCCTTTCATTGGGGGGAAGAATAGAAGGAAAGTATGGAAAAGTTGAAAGCAACAATTGATATAACTGCACTTTTACATATAGCAAATCCCAATAAATCCTTTGTTGTTGAGACTGACATGAGTGATTTTGTTGTGGGATTGGTTCACGGTGGTCAATTAGTATCTTTTGAGAGCAAAAAGCAAGAACCCACTTGAAAGAATTACTCCATCTATGAGAAGGAGTTGTATGCAATTGTCCATGCTTTGAAGAAGTAATATCGTTATTTATATGGTGCCAAAGTTATGACAGTGTTTGATCAAGAGAGCATTAATTGGATCTCTAATCAAACAAACGTTAAAGGTCATAAAGCCCAATGGGCAGAGTGTTGGAATATGCAAGTCCACATCATCTCTTCAAAGTATTATTATTGGTTGAACTTTTTATTAAGACTCATTATATTCTTAGAGTGATTTATTATGTTTTCCACATCAGCCATAGTCGTGAATAAAGCATATTTGAAGTCAATGCCAAGTTGGAAAAGTGTTCCTATGATTTAGGAAAAATTTCAGGACAGCAACACACCTTTTCTGAAAGCTGTTTTGCACGGATCATATCTCGCTGACCGTGCATCCTTTTTGGTTGATTAAAAAGGTGAGATGTTCTCCATAATATCATGTATCAGCTCACCAAAAATCTCCCGCAAATTCATCTCCAAAATCAAGTTATGCTGGTCCCAAGTTGGTAGGTAGAGAATTGGCAGATTGCTAAAAACGACCAGTAGGCCAACTTTGGAAGCTTGTATCTTGAGCTACGTGTGTCATCTCAAAATGGTTTCTTCAGCAAAGTTGTTCCCCATATCATGGCAAATATCCATCTAAAACAGTTTCACCAAACTTCTACGCATTAGAGAGTTATGCCTATTTAAACAGAGGTTTTGAGCATTTTCGACAGACAGACAGAGGGCTAGAGTTGAGAGATAGTTGACTCATTTCTTGTGGTTGTGGAGTGCATCCTAGGGACTGAAGTGGAGTGGTGTGTACCACACACTCTTGACCATTATACATTGGGTTCATTTGTATCATTGAGCTCATTTGATAGTGTTATTAGCTTTGTTCTTTTCAAGTAGTTTTGAGCTTGAGTTAGCTTCTACTACCGAACTTTGTATTCTTGTTGATTTAAGGATTGCTCACTTATTTGTCTCTCATATCTCATCTCATATATTCTTTGAGAGTGTGTTTAAGCTCAGCTCCTCATTTTTCTCACAGAGATCTGCTCAAGTATAAGAAGGGAAAGTTTAATGTGGTGGCTGACTCGCTTAGCTGCATGCCTATGCTCAATGGATTAAGTTTTACTCATATTGTTAGTGGGCTACTTGTGTCCATTAGAGGAAAATATAGACTTGATCCTACATATTTCAATATCGGAAAGCCATAGAGAAAGGGGATCTTGATGTATATATTCCCAATGAGGATGGAGCATCAATGGGTAGTCAAGAAGGATTCAAGTGGAAGAATTATAGTATCCATGATGGATATCTGTTCTATAAAGATAAGGTGTGTGTCCCTAGAGATTTTGAGATGAGACGACACATATTGTATGTGTCATGACACACATAGTGCAGGAAAAGCTAGAAGTTAACAAGACTTATGATCTTGTTAAGAGGCATCTTTATTGGGTTGGACATTATAAGGACATCCTAGAGTATGTGCTTAAGTGCACTAAATGTTAGGTCAATAAAACTGAGAGATTGAGGATTGGAGGAGTAATCCACCCATTGGATATTCCCAATGGAAAGTGGGAGACTATCTCCATGGATTTCATAGTGGGATTACCCAAGACACCTAGAGGGCATGACTCAATCTAGGTAATTATGGATAGGTTAACCAAAATGGTTAGGTTTATTCTGATACATAGTATAGTGAAGACACATGAGTTGGATAGGTTATTTATGGAGAACCTAAAATGGTTATATGGTCTTTCTTTAGACATTGTTTTTTATCAGGATAGGGAGTTTATTAGCCACTTTTGGAGAGAAATTTTCAAGAGGTTGGATACTAAACTTAGCATGAGTATGAACAAGCATCCATAGATGGATGGGCAAACAGAGACAATTATCCAAATCCTAGAGGGTATTTTTGGAGCATATGTGAATGAAAGGCAAACTAATTGGGAAGAGTACTTACCTATAGAAGAGTTTACATATAATAGTGCTAAGCACTCTTCCACTGAGCGTAGTTCATTTATGCTTATGTATGGGTTTTAGCAAAGATCTACTTATGTAGTAGGATTGCACATAAGAAAGTCCATGCTGCAAGGGACTTCTTAAAAGAGATGAATGATATGCTTAGACCTGCTAAGGACAACATTAGGAGAGCTCAAGATAGAGCTAGAGCCTATGCTAACCCTCAAAGGAGAGAAGTCAACTTTGAGGTAGGAGAGCAAGTCTATCTTAGAGTTCCCTCTAGGTTGGAAACCATGAATATGGGAATTTGTCCAAAACTATCTCCTAGGTATTGTGGACCTTTCCGAATACTTAAGAGAATAGGAAAGATGGCTTACTAGCTCGTGTGGACTTGATGTATCAATTGATCTCCTTGGCATCTATAACAAGGTTCTCTAGGGGTCTGTGGTCTCATTGGTCTCATTTGGGGTCTAGGGATGGCATTAGTGTACATGAAATTTGCATAATGAGGCTCCCAACTATAATCCTGCAATAGGGTCTCATATTGGTAGGTGGTTGCATGTTCTAGGGATTTTTTAGGTAGGGACATTCTATCCATGAGATGAATCAAAACTTTTTTCATTTGGACCATTCTCTATTATTAATGGGAAAACGAGTACCAAAGCTCTATCTGGGTTTTATTTTGCCACAACATACTTGACTGATATTACATTAGCTGCAGGTGGTAGTTGTTGTCCTAGAAAAGGTTGTGGCCTAGGTTATGCTTGATACTTTTTGGTAATTTTGATTTTCCCTATAGTAGGGTTGTTGTTGATACTGATTTTGAAACCTATATGTTTCTTAATATGGTTGCTCATAGGTTTGTTTGACTTCTTGCTTATTGTAAGGAAAATCTTGTGCCATGTGGTTTGTGTACTTTCTCTCTATGGTGCAATAGTATGGTCTTGGAGCTAAGGCATTTTGCGTTTGCATGGGGCATGCATTAGCCATGTGGTCACTCCCACATGTATAGCAACATTTGATAATAAAGAACTTATGCTTTTCTCTATTATGAAGGTTTTCTTTTAGATGTTGTGAAACTAACTCAACTAATTCCTCCACTGTCGATCAAGGTTCTGATGTGATACTAGCTAAGAAATTTGATCCTTTATAAAGATTTGAGTATTCTAGATCTTCTTGTAGGTTATCCTCTATGTCTATGCACATTCCCACACACACTGGTCTAGGGTGTTTGGATCTTTTAGGTACACTTATGATCATAGTTTTCCACTCAATAGACCATCTAGAAACAAGGAAACTTCTTTGGCTTGTCTAGGTAGGTTTGGGAATTGACATCTTTCTATGTATTGCCTCAACCTCTATCCTGCTAATCTTACCATCTCTTAGGGGTTCTACTTGAAACTATGGATTAGGGAAGAGGTTTTGTGCATGATTCCACTCTTAGAAAAATCTGTGATAAAAGCTTTGATCAACTCTGATATGTTTCTATAGTTACATCCATGCAAATGCTCAAACCATGCTAGGGATGTACCCTTCAAGGTTATCCCAAAAACCTCGTATTGAATGAACAAGTCCTCTACTTGTTGTGTTGTCAATACCTACTTGAAATCGATCACATGATCATAAAGATCTCCTATACCATCAAGTAATTTTTCATGGTCTTAATAAGCTATAAGGTTCTCAATGTTCTCATGTGATTTCTTTGTCTAGGTAGAGGGAAATAATCATCATCTCTGTGTGATCTATGTCCTCTAGTTCTCTCTCTTTCTAGGCTACTCATACTTTTTTGTGACCTGCCTCTCCCTAGGTTGTGTATGGAGCTTACTTTTGGAGCTTCTCTAGTTGTACCTCTTTGAAATCCTTAGGAGTTTGCATGTCCTAAGCTAGCTTGCTTCTATGAAGTTGATGGTTTGTGCAGAGGGAAAAACTTTATGCCTTTACAAAAATGATTTTTCTTACTATAGTATGAGACTAAGTACTATCTTTTAGAATCATGGATCATGTAGGTGGGTTTTCTTGGATTATCTGAGTCTTTAAACTCATACACAAGAAATTCCTTCCTGGTATATGGTTTGCCTAAATTGAATTTCTCAACAGCTTCATTAGTGCATAACTCTGTGGTCCCATTGTCGTGAGGTATCTTGGTCATGGCTATTCTTTTTGTCAATACAAATTTCTTTCTAGGAGTAATAAGTACCTCCTTTTGATCATCCTCATCTAAATCTCTAACTTCTAACTCTAGAAGGACATTCCCAAAGTTGTTGGTTTGATCAGGGTAACTAGTAACAACTTATATAGTTCCATGCTTATCTATGTAGGCATCATTCTCAAATTTAACTACTAGATGATCTAAGCCATATGGTTGCTTTTGGTTTCTCAATTGGACCACTCACTAGTTTCGGATGACCTTGGGCTTTGCCGATCCACTTTGCCAAGGTGTCCCCATGATCTAAGGTTCATGTATTTAATCCAAATACATTTCGTTATTATCCTTTATCACTTTGCATTTTAATGGTTTTTAACTTATCAATAACTTATTGAATTATTTGCTTTGTTAGATTCTTCTCTCAATAAATCTTCATCAAGAATACTTGCATTAATTAAACTTGAACATTGAATTGTTTGATTAAGCTCTTTTACCCTTATGTTTTTATCATGCTTTTAATTATTTAGCAACCTTGAGCGTGATCCCTTTAAAGTTTGTTGGACTTTGAGGATTCTCATTATAGTAATAAGTCCTACTTATAGAGCTAAGCATCTTAGCCTAGGCTAGAATTGTGGGGATATGTCATGATAGAGTGGGGCTCTGTCACGATAGAGGGGGCCTATCGTGAGGGGCATTCTGTGGCAATAGAGGGGGGACTCTATTGCAATAGAGCGTGCCTATCATGGGGGTGGTCTGTCATGATAAACTGGGGATTTTGTCATGATTGAATAGTATTATCGTGAGAGAGGGAGGTATGTCATGATAAAGAGGTTTCTATTGTAATTTTGGTCTATCAACAAATCAGTATATCACAATAGAGGGGAGTTCTATCATGATAGATGGGCCTTGTCCTGATAGATGGGGTCTATCGCAATAGAGGGGGTCTACAAGGGTCATTAGTCTATCAAGTTAGAGGGGAATCTATCTCAATAAAGTGGTTTCTTGCGATAAATGAGTGGTGTATCACAATAGATGGTGTCCATCGGGGTTGGTTTGTCCCGATAGATTGGGGGTCTCTCATGATAGGCCGTTCTACCATGACAGATAGGGTCTGTCTTGATAGACGAGCTCCATCACCTGTCATGTTTTTGGCATGTCATGATAGAGCCAAAAACTTGTAATTTTTTTGATGTGTCTACTGTGGAGAGATGGTGCTAGAGTGATCTCTACTATGGCATAAATGAATTCTCCAAATGTTGACTTTCTTGTTTTATTGTGATAGTCCACAGTAGTCAGCATGGATCTCGAGAATGATGATGTTGTACTTGTGCAAATGCTTGGAGCTGAGGATGAACCTGAATCTATCATAAAACATTAAAAACAAGCAAAGGTAAAGCAGATGCACACATACATATACTCTCTCTCTCTCTCTCTCTCTCTCTCTTGCTTTTGTGAATGCAAATGATGGGAATGAAGGGGACAGGGTAGACATGGTCAAAACTAAAAATTTTTGGCAAAGGTGGAAGAGGATGGCTATGGTGGAAGAAGGTAGTAGAGATGAAGATGATGATAAAAAATGGTAAAAAATCAACAATAACACTAAAATTTTATCTTTGAGCATCAATTCTTCTACACTCTCACCATCACATACTCGTCCTAAAGCACTCCCCGACAATGGCTTCAAGAAGCATCACATCCTTAATTGTTAATCCATGAAGATGTGAGGATGATATGGGGATAATGAGCAAATGATGTGTGTGAAGGTGAAGGTGAGAAGCATACACGATGCGCACGCACATACACACACACACAAGGTAGAGACAAGAAGAGGAACAATGGAAGGAAGTAGATTCTCAATTAAAAATGCTCTCAATTACAATATAAGATCTCTTTTTTCAAACATCCAACCTAAAAAATGAGCTCTATAGTTTTATTTATAGTTTTCTACTAGCTTTGGCTAGTTTTAGGCATAGTGTTTGACATGGTTAAAAGTTATGTTCTAACGATAATTTGAGGCATTTAATGAGCTCCAAAAAATTATGGAAATTTGTATGTGAGTTCTATCTAAGTTCCTCAAGCTCAAGGACTCCTTTTCTTGCACAAAATGGAGCATTTGAATACAAAATTGGGTGGTTATATTACAAAATTAGTGATAAAAATCATTGTTTGTGTGTTTGCCAAATTATATTTGAAAAGTATAAATCAATGCCGCCTATGTCCATAAAAACCTTGTTTATATTGATTCACATGTTTCCATGACTTCAAAGTATGCTTCCTCTAGCTTGACCTTGACCTTGTGTGCAAACAACACAGTAGTCCTATAACATTTCATTCTAACTTCCCATTAAGCAAATGGAAGATATTTTGGACAATCCTTAATGTTTTCATTGCACGATTTTGCCAAGGCTTTGATGATCTAGAAGTGTCCACACTCAGTCTTGCAATTGGCTTTAGGGTTGTAGGTAGTGGTGTAATAGAGGAATGCCATACTTAGCAAAGAAGGCCTTTAATTCTTGAGCATCAAGCTCACCTATGTTGGAAATTATCTTTTAAATGTACTCGAACATGCTAAATACATATTCTAATAGAAATTTACATAGATTTTTTGTAGTTTTTATTCTCAAAGCTTTTCCTTTCACATGGTTTATCAAATCCTCTATTGCAAGTACAATGTAACTCATCAGCTGAATGGATAAAGGCATTGTAACTAAGTTGATCACCCATTTATAGTGAATATTCAGGGGATATGTAGGATGAAGTTCATCCCTATGTTTGAAATTTGATACACCTCGAATGTTTTGCATGTGGCCATGTAACTCTAGAAATCTACATACATTCTAGGCCATCAATACCTCTCTTTTATCTTTTCATAGGTACCTTAGAAATCACTATGTCTAGCCATAGTGAATTGTGCATTTCCCATACAATGTTTTCTTATTTTTTTCTTTACTTCCTACATCTCATTGAGGATTTCTATTCTTTCTAATTTTATGTATCCAGAGCAAATCATATTTTAGAAAGTAATTAGTTGAATTCTTTTGAATATTTCTAGATGTCTCTTCAGAGAATTTGGTTCTCAAGACGTAGTGCTTAAATATCTTTGAATTTCTTTCCACTCACTTTCATATTCATTCTCATCAATTCTCTCAAGTAAACATGTAATTTCCTCTTGGACACTCTCAACTCCATTTCTACCTTCCTTTCCACTCCCTATGTTCCCTTATTTTCTCCCTTTCTATGATTGGATAACACACTTTGAATTTATTATTTTTTGTACAAACATAGACTTCATTGGTCTTGTATATGCTTCATAGATGTGAGAAGTATGTACCTTGGAAGCATAAAAGTCTATTCCATCAACTTCTTCAATGGAGGAAATCATGACTTCATCTTCATATATCTTTTGAGATAACATGTTAGCCACTACATTATTTCTTCTAGCTATATGAAGCAACTCAGGGTTCAATGACTTAATATATGCTATCCATCTGAGCATAGCAATGTTAGCAATGGACCAATATATTATCATTCCTAGCAATGGAAAGTAACCCATTTCCACTATGATGTTTGCTCTAATTAGATAATCTTTATCACTCTTTAATGTTGTCACTATTCCCTATAGCTCTCATTTGATTTGTGGATAGCCTTTCTGATGAATTTGATCACTTTTGACCCAAAACTAGATGGCATATCTTTGACCCTACTCATCTTCATGGTTGATTTTCCATCCTATGTTTGTTGGACTTGTATATGTTGTAATGTAAATTGGCTTATTTTTAGTATAATTGGGCTTCTATCTATCTATCCATCCATCTGTCTATCTATCTATTGAACTATCTATCTATCTATCTATCTATTTATCTATCTATCTATCTATCTATCTATCTATCTATCTATCTATCTATCTATCTATCTATCTATCTATCTATCTATCTATCTATCTATCTATCTATCTATCTATCCAACTATCTATCTATTTATCTATCTATCTATCTATCTATCTATCTATCTATCTATCTATCTATCTATCTATCTATCTATCTATCTATCTATCTATCTATCTATCTATCTACAAGCTTGTTTTTTGTTTTTTTTAGAATATGAGTGTGGATTTCTTACTTTTGAAATCTTTGGCCTTTTTGTAGCAATTTATGGAGTGATTTTACTAGATGAGCAAAATGTGGGACCCACACTAGATAGAAAACACATGCTTCAAGAAATGTCCTCACTTGAGTGATCAAAGAGCAAGTTTCTTACACTTTTTGAGTAACATTGAATTTTTTTGGACATGGTTTTCTCTCTCTTATTCCACACACACTTCCCATAATCAAAACGTCATGCACTCCAACCACTAGTTTTTTAGCAAATAATGTTAGATGTACCTCCTCTAGGTGATTGAGAATGGACTCACTATTGTTTATATGATCACTAACAAACTTTCTACACCCATTCTCATAGAGAGGTGTATCGTTCTCTCTCTCTTCACATCCTTTGATTAGGACATCATGAATAAAGGGCATGAAGCGGCATAAAATCTCTCAACACCTTATGCATGCCATTCATTATGTGCGAGACAAAGTTTGTGGCTCCTTGTGGAAAAGTACACATGCACACAAGTCCTAATGGCATTCTCATAGTTGTTAGATAACAAATGTCAAGTGCTAGTTAGAATTGTTCATGTCAAGGATGCAGATCTTCCATTGAATATATTGATCTTCTTGAAAAAGCATCCGCATACTCATCCACAATTGGGCTAGTTTCCATGTTCGGAATGGTTACCTTATTAACTACTTGTAGATCATGAATGAATCCCAAAGACCCATTCTTTCTTTAGAACTAAAAACCATTCATTAGAATAAGGTGCACTCAATGGCTCAAGGATTCCCATTCTAATCTTCTTGTTTAATATTTCATCAAACACCCTAGAGATCTCTTCATCATAATCGATAACTTTACATCCATAATTTTTTTTTTGAAGGTCTACCAAGTATTTATTTTACCTTTTTTGCAATTATGAAAAAACACAAAAATGAAATGCACAAGAAGAAGAAAGTACACTTTGATCATTAAGATCGTCAAGAATAGGCTTCATTTTAAGAGAAGTTCTATTCCTATCATGGTCACCACAGACTTTCATTAACTAAAAAAAATTCTTTGCATCTTTACTTTGGATTCTAGCATAGGTTGAGCCATCTTACATGGCTCTTTTCTACATCATAAGTGCAATGATATATGGATTTCTGAATATTAAAGAGTAGCTAGAGTAATGTTGAACAAAAAAGTTCTAATAATTACTCACGTCAATGATCGTAACCTACACTTGAAGACATGCACCATAAAGGTCTCCTAACATCATACTAGGAGCTTGAATTTTCCACCCTGATATCAATTGGCCACTTAACTTTGATGTAAAGTTCTTTAGATGTAAGATTAATTTTAGACCCATGGCCAATAAGAGCAACCATGGGAGTATCAGTCTTGTCTAATATAACTAGCATTTTTGTTGTGGCACGAACCCAATGATCCTTTGTAGAATGGCTAGATTGCCTCATGAGAGATCCATTCTAGATATATTTCATGTGCACAAGGTTGCACAATAATTTCAATTTTATCAGGAATATTTTTCTTCTCCTGTGCTTGTACTTGCAAAATTTGCATGGGTAAATGCTCATCCATTCTTTCAGTTTCATGAGCCTCATTTATTGGTTGTGGCCTCCATCTTAGGAGGTCGATTATCACATCTAAAAAATTGCATTTAGCTATCCCCAAAAGCTCTCTGAGAGTAAATTCAATTACATTGTCAAGCTCTCATTTTTCAATGACCTATGCTAAATCAGTAGCTTGTTCTATATGAGAATTTAGCATATAAGAAGAGTTGTCAGGCTTTTGCTTTTATTGGTTTATTAGTGGTGGTAGGACAATTTGTGTGGGTTAGTTTATTTGTGTTGGGTGATTTAGATTTGATGGTTGAGATTGATCTTATGGTGCTTCTACCTATTGCCTAGTTCTTCTTCTCTCTTTCTCTCCCTCATTAACCCTTCTCCTTTTTTCTTCAGCTACAACTTCATGTCCCATTGATGAACATAAGTAAGTGACTATTGAGAGTGCATTAGTTGGGTCTTTCCATTTGGTTATCTCTTGAATTTCATTGCTAGATGTTTGTAAAATTTCTTGATGTATCTTCCCTTGATCTAGGAATTTGATTACTCCTGGCCGAGATTTTGAATCTTCACTATCATCAATTACTTCATAACCATATGTGAATGTTGATGGATTCTTGCAGACACGCATATGTAGAGATAGTATAGAAATGAAATCTCACAAAAGCATAAACAAAATAGATAGAGACAAGAGACTGGACACAAGATTGGGTACAATCTCCCCTCACATACTCTGATGGATGAGTCTATTAGAGCATGTGTATTTATAAGTATTTTTCATTATGCCGTGAATAGAAGATACACGAGGATGGTGCTTCAAAAAGTGTGTGTTTATGAAAATATGCTTTATTTACAAAATCGACGCTTTCTAAGCAATCTAGTATTTTTACAAAAACATCTCTTTCTAAAACAATCTATTATTTTTACAAAAAATAACTAAAATACTATCTTCTAAATATCTTCAAAAATATTTGAATAAGTCCACGCACGTTCACACCCTCATGATTCTCCACCTACTAAATCAAACCACAAATCACATTAAAAACCTCAAGATATTAAAATCCATATAACATTCCATTATACCACCTACTAAATCAAAACACAAATCACATTACAAACCTCAAGATATTAAAATCCATATAACATTCCATTATTTCATAAAGTATAACATGACTCCTAGTTGACAAGCAACTGACCTCAGTTGATAATAATAAAATATACATGGATAGTCAGTCACATGTCCTCATCACTAAACAATAATAAGAATGTTTGTTGATGTTGTAGCACAACTCATATTGTCAATCCAAGAAGAATCTCATGAGACCTAAATGTTGCGTAGAAGCATTCAGCAGACAGGATGATGCCTAGTTAGCACAAGATTAATGACTAAACTATGCATGAAATAAAAAGAAAGCATCGTTAACAATACACATACTTAATTACATGCATAATCACTTCATTAATCTACAATTAACGTGTCACAAGCATAAGACGAGAAAGGAACAAATATGCAAGCACATCATAATGACAACATGAGCTCTCCAAGCATTCTACAAACTAGCATAATCTCATTACTTATAAGAATGCTCTCCCCAAAATGAGAGGTAGAGACCTCTTTATATACAAAATGGGCAAAAAAGCATGCTATAAGGGATTTCTAAACTTAAAGGAGAATGAATCCCACTTATTCTCTAGTGTGGCACTCACACACACCTATACAAGAGTGCTTATTCAACTAAATGAGAGGTAGAAAAAGTTACAAATGATTATGAAAATGAGTGGATCCAAGAATTATACGTTGTCTCATCAACAATGTTCCATGTAAAAACACATGATGGAATTCAAAAATTGGAATTTAATGTGATTGTGAATGATATGCAAAAATGAAATGATCATAATGTGGAGTAAGTGATGTTTTATGAATCTGTTGAGATTCTTCTAGTGAGTGATTTTTATATTTAACTAAATATCTATGATACTACTTATGAGTGCGTGTAGTAGTAACATCATAATCAAGTATTTTCAGTAGAACTAAAATTTCAGCATCCTCTTCAAGTAAAGGAGGATCATCTAAAATAGGAATGAGTGGTAATGTTCCTTAAATTGTTTCAATAAACTAATATGAAAAGAATTATGTATATTCTAATGAGAAGGTATGTCTAATCTTAAAGCATTCTCATTAGTTTTTTTAGTAATACGAAAAGGTCCATAATAACATGATGCAAGTTTAACTTTAGGATGTTGTGAAATATTTTTCAAATGTCTTTTAATTATGTGTAACCATACCAAGTCATTTTCATTAAATTGTTTAGCTACTTCTTTCTTATTAACATTACATATGTAACATTTTTGACTCTTCTTAATGTGCTCATGAACCTCATGAAGTGTAGAAATATGATCTTGTGCAAAAGAATCAACCATAGCTATATCAGTTTGAGTGAGAGTCATGGGATTCGAAAGCTTTTTACCATAAAAAATTTCATATGGTGCACATTGAGTAGTGGTATGTGTTGTGTTATTATATGCAAATTTTAGTAAAGGAAGTTTCTCATCTCAATTAGTTGGATTATCTAAAGAATAACAATGTAATAACTCTAAAATAGTACTATCTATAGCTTCACTTGCCCATTACTTTTAGGATGAAATGCACAGCTAAAATCTATTTTAGAACCTAAATTTTGAAGTAATGCGACCCAAAAGTGATTACAAAAATAAACATCGCGATTTGATAGAATGACTTTTGGAAAACCATGATATGGAAAAATACATTTAATAAATAACTTAGTAACTTGAAGTGTAGAAAGAGTCTTTTTACAAGGAAGGAAATATGCTTGTTTACTAAACCTATCACCAAGTGTCCAAATCATATCATTATGAGATAAAGTTGTAGGAAGACCAGTAATAAAATCCATAGAAATTTGTTCCCATGTTCCATTAGGTATGGGAAGTGGCATTAATAATCCAAATGGTTTACCATGATGTCTTTTTACATGTTGACACACAATGCAATAGGAAACATACTGTGCAATATCCTTTTCCATATTTGGCCAAAGGAAAAATTCTTTACACGTAGAAATAGTACTTTTTATGGTGCTTTATGCATATCTTTCATAACAAATTCTTTAAAACCTTATGTGATGCATAACTTGTATTGGAAATACAAGAATCCATTATGAAACGTGTAGTGATTCTCACAAAAGTTGTAAAGAATTATTGAAAGCATTCCATGTTTATGAAAAGAAAAAATTAGATGCATAAGTAGGAATCATGTCATGAAATGAATGAATATGAACATCAAAAATATTATCGATTGAAACAATATTAGTTTGTGGGGATGGAAAACTATTGGGTGTGTGTAGAAGTGCAAGAGACACACAAGAAGCACACACAAGAAGCACAAACGCAGCAAGACACATGGAGAAGACGGATGGCTAGAATAGCTCACTTTATTGATGATGAACTAAAAACTGAAGTAAGAGCTGAATAATATCCCTAAGTACAAAATACCACCACATATGAGTGAATCTTTATGTGGTAGCATGGGGAAAAAACCTCTATCCAAAAATAGAGTAAAAAGTGCCCATGTATAGGGAAAAGGTTCACATCAAAACTACTCAAGGAACACATAAGTGTAACAAACCCCCCTGAAGTGAATGATGTGAACACATAAAGGGAGTGACAGATCAGCCCCCACAAGGTAATAATCCTAAAGATTTGCAAAAAACTTCAAACTTTTCCCATGGAAGAGCTTTGGTGAATATGTCTGCCACATTATCTTGTGTAGGCACATATATCAAATCAATATCTCTTGCATGAAGGCACTCTTTCACATAGTGATAATGCACCTCAATATGTTTGGTCCGTGCATGAAACACTGGGTTTTGTGCAACAACCAACGCACTCTGACTATCAATGAGAATATGCATAGCAGCATCGATCTCCATGCAAAGATCCATCAATAAATATAAATGCTTCCCAAAAGATGAAGCCTTGACGGGACCACATACATCACTATGAACAAGCTCTAATTTTCTTGTAGTGTGTGTATGACTATCCTGAGTGCAAGATGGCTCATTGGAAAGGTACAAGTATCTAGTTTATGCCTATAAGTTTTCATAGCATGTAGTTTGGTATATTGGGAGAAATCTGAGCTTTTCTGTCTCGGGGTCAATCTCTACGTATTCCTGAAAAATAGGAAGTATCACTGGTGAATGTCGCATTCATTCCTATAGCATATTTTGCTTATTCCTTATATTTTTGTGCATTCCATACACTCAACCCTATGTGTATCATGCCCATAGAAGGATTTTTTCTAATTGTAATCAGGTTGGTCGCTATGGGCATTTGAAGTTCATTGTCTCTTTCATAGATAGTAAGCTTTTTGAGCTAGTCGACCCGCGAACCTATCTGTTTTGTATCGACTCATTCTCCTTGATGCTCCAAAGTACATAGTGTGTTTCTTTGCACTTATTGCATGCCTATAAGGTCTATTTGAGTCTCCATAAGCTCAAGGGCTGGTCTTGTGCCGGTTGGCTTGACCAAACTTTTCTACCTTCTACAAGCTTCTCCAAGTTCTTTCAGTGGTATCAGAGCTAGATCAAGATGGGTGATGGCTTTCCCTCAATGATCAAGAAGCTTGATCGACACAACTACGTGGCTTGGCAAATCAGAATGGAGGCCTATTTGCAAGGTAGAAATCTTTATGGAATTGTAGCAAGTGATGAAGCTATGCCTATTTCAAGATCCAAAGGAGGACCAACACAAGAGGAGACAGATAAGCTCACACTTTTGTGCTCAAGGGATGCTCAAGCAAGGTCGTACATACTAAACTCTATCTCTGACTTTCTATTACCACATATTAGAGGATGCAAGATATCTCTAGAGACTTGGGATGCCCTTGAGACTTTCTTTTCTGCTAGTACCAAAGCAAGAAAGAATCATCTTTGGAACGAGTTCAACCAAATGAAGAAGACACCTAAACAAACCATCACAGAGTTTATACCAAGGTCAAGGAGGTTGCGGATCAGTTAGCATCCATTGGAGAGCTGATTGAAGAAGAGGTCATCATGAGGCAAATTCTCGACGGCATTCGAAGTGATAAGCAATGGCAATCCTTCACAACGGCTTATGATCTCATCATGGACGTGCAAACTCCAGACTTCAACATCTTTCTTGGACAAATCTTCAATCAAGAAGCCAACAATAGCATAAAGGAAGGTAACTCTTATCATGGTAATTCAACAAGTGCTCTATATGCAGATAAGAAGGATAAGAAGCAGAAAGGCAATAAGAAGGAAGAAGATGAAGAAGAGACTTCTCAAGCCAACTTTGCAAGCAAGAGCAAGTGGAAAGGGAAGAAGAAAGGACCAAAGCAAGACAAAGCCAAAGGTCAGAATGTTCAACCTTGTGCCATATGCGATAAGACCAACCACACCACTCAAAATTGTTGGTTCAATGGGAAGACCCAGAAAGGAAGTGGAAGAGGTGGATATGGCAGCAATAGAGGCAGAGGTGGACACAACTTCAACAATAACAGTAGAAGCTATAATAGAAAGGACTACAACAATTATTCAGAAGATCAACCACATGAAGACTCATTGCTTCTTATGAATCTAAGCCACAAAGAAGGTAAAGAAGATGATCATTTGTTCTACATAGATTCAGGATGTTCGAATCATGTTGTAGGCAACATTGATCTTCTATCTAATTTGGAAAGTCCAAAGCATAGACATGAAGTGCAAACAAGGGACACAAAGCACAATGTGGAGAAGATTGGTAATGTCAAAGCTTCCAATGGCAGGACAAACATTCTAAGTAAGGTTCTCTATGTACCCACTATCACTAAAAACCTAATAAGTGTAGGCCAAATAGTTGAAAAAGGCTTGCAAGTTAGGTTCACCCAACATGGAGCTTTTGTGGAAGATCCGTGTCATGTCTTCAAGAAGATAGCCCAAGGTGAGAAGCATGGTAGGCTCTTTAGTTTCGAAGTAGGAGAAACCAGGAACATAGCTCTATTCAACTTTGGGTCTCAAACCCTAAGTGAGCTTGAAGTGTGGCATAAGAGACTTGCTCATGTGAATGAAAGAACCTTGAAGGATATATGCAGGGATCAAAGTGTTCTAGGACTGCCGAACATATCAAAGCAACACATGATCAACAGGTGTGATGCATGTCAGATTGGGAAGGCACAAAGACAAACATTCAACCACAAAGGCTACATCCACAACAACGTATTGGACTTAGTACATACACATGTATGGGGACCAAGTCAAGAACCTTCATTGGTAGGATCAAGGTATTATGTCTCATTTATTGACGACCATAGTAGATGGACTATTCTATACTTTATCAAGGGTAGGAATGAAGTGTTTGATTGCTTCAAGAAGTATCTTGCGCATGTGGAGAATCATACAGGTAGATCACTAAAGACGCTCAGATCTGATGGAGGGGGAGAATACTTCTCCAAAGAGTTTGATGAGTTCTTGCAGGACAAAGGTATCAAAAGGGAAGTGACTACTAGGTACTCTCCTCAACTAAATGGAATTACAGAGAGGAGAAACAAGACATTGGTTGGATCAGCCTGAATAATGCTTGAAGAGAAGAAGTTGCCACATTATCTATGGGCAGAAGCTATTTCAACTACTGTGTACCTTGTCAATAGACTACCATCCAAATCACTTCAAGGTATGACTCCTTATGAAGCATGGCATGGAAGAAAACCGAGTCTTGGACATTGCAAGGTTTTTGATTGTTTAGCTTATGTTCATGTACAATCACAAATAAGAGGTAAGCTAGATGAAGGTCTCTCAAAATATTGGCACAGGTTCGATTCTTGCCGACGGTGCAGTGTAGAGAAAAAAACCCGATTTTATTTTTTGCTTTTAGGACATCAAACAACAATGGTGCCGAATTCGTGAATATGTGCTTTAGCGATCATGGAGCGTTTTATCGAGCGAAAGCTTTTTTGAGAAGATTTTCAAGATTACACAATACTATATAAGAAGAGTCTTGGGCTCATTGTATGCATCCCACACCTTTTGCAACACAAGCTTTGGAGCTTGGTCCCTCAGTAGAGGTGGTGCTTCTAGCACATGGGGCAGCCATGTTGCTATCTTGGAGCATGTTGAGGAGCGGCTATGGAGTTCTTCTTAGAGAAGAAGAGTGTGCTCACACTCTTGTTTACGGAGAGGCTATTAGCAACTTGATGGTGTGGATCGGCCATGTGTTAAGAATTCAGGTACATATTCTCTTTATGCACACAGGTACTACTTGAGGTTTATGGAGGCAGTAACATCCATATCAGGAGGAGTCCTATTTGGCATAAGCTACAAGAGAATCAATATGTGTATGCTTTATGCATATTTGGATGAGGTGTTAGAGAAGATATGTTCATATGAGTTTGAGGATTTCTGGCAGCAAACTTGTTAGCATTCTTTGTTACTTTTGTAAGTATGTGATCTTTTCACACACATGTCTAACTTAGGGTCTTCCATAGCCTAAGGTTAGATGAGGGTTTGTTGATTATCAGTTTTAGACCAATCCTTCCTCTTTCTGTCACTCATATTCACTCTTCTACAACCTATCAGGTCACACATCTCATGTATATTCAGATTTTTGTCCATACATCTGAATACGTTTGTTACATTTGTACATTCACTCATCCATCTATTTTTGTTCACATAGAGTGGTTGAGGGTTTTGCTCCCACATTGTACATTGAACATTGGTATATATGATAGTGTGAGTAAGCCTTGGCTTACGTAACACTTTACACATGTTGTTTAATCTTTCTCTATCTTTGTCTCATCATTTGTATGATTAAGTGTGGTATGTTCATGTTTTGTCAATATTGGAAGATTTCTAGATTCTATGTTGTATATGCTGGACCTATGGAACCTTGGACTTGTGGTATTAATTATGGGCCTACCTCATTTCCAACATTTGGTATCAGAGATTTAGGGCTTTGGCATTAGAACATTCAGGCTCTCAGATTCACAGGTTCCCAGACTTCCAGGTTTACAACATATGATTCAAGGGCATCTTCTAACATTTGACATTTGACATACACACTTAATCTAGATGAGTAGAGATTTGAGAATTAGACAATTCCGTCACATGTTAATTCATCAGTGTGGAGTATGAAGTTGATGATCTGTTAGCAACCAAATACTTTTGGAAAAGTATGAAAATACTTTACAGAAAGTATTGTTTGAAGATCAAGACTTGATGAAGAGAAGGCTACTTCAAATTCAAGAAAGAACAATGGTTTGGAGAAGATGAAGGAATCAGATCAACATCAAATCACATGTATCAGTTTCTACTAGTACAACCAAATACTCGTACTAAGATGCTCGTACATGGACACTCGGCCTCAAACTCACTCACACTCTTGACTCATTCTCTCTCGCTCTCTCATTCACTCTTCCTCTTTTGCCCTTGTTCTCTCTATCACCCACATCTAAGCTACTCACAAAAGCACACACTCCTATACACATATACTCACAAGCGCTCACTTTTTCCTGTTCTCTCAAGCTTTCTCTTACTCACACACACTCACCCACATGCTCACTCTTTCCCACATACACTCACACACATATACTCAACCACACATGCACACGCACCTTTCATGCATACACTCTTACCCCACTTACTTTCACTCTCTCACTCATTCACATGCTCTCTTACGCGCACCCACTCTCTTATTCACACACACACACACACTCTTACACATACACCCCTTTCACCTCCCTCTTCTATCCACACACACACACACACACAATCTAAATCACTCTCTCTGCTTCTTCCTTTCTCCAACACCCACCTCCTCCTTTCCTCTCTCTCTCTCTCTCTCTCTCTCTATATATATATATATATATATATATATATATATATATATATATATATATATATATTTGTATATGTACACATCAACCCTTCCTAATGCATTCATGAAAAGGTTAACGCTTAAAAGATACCCGAGTAGCTTCGTTTGCTAGTTTCAGGCTTTCGTTTGAAGACATACCTTCCTGTCAAAAGTTAGATCTGCGTTTGCAAGGGTGAATGGTTCAAAAAACATTTCATTCTATATGCATAAAGTTTCATCATATATCAACACACATGTTTAATGAGATTTACTTTTTCAATGAACATGTACTTACTCATTGGGCGTCAAGTTGATTTTGGGAAATAAACAAGATAACCTATCTTCTTAAGGATGTATTTCCAATGTAATAAACTCGTATCTTTTGGGAAGAAAGCAATGATGAAAAGTATTTCCCGGGCCTCTAGATCATTTGTTGTTTCTAACTCAGCATTTCTCATTTTTTTTTCTCTTTCTGTTTTCTATGTGTGCATCTATGCCATCCGTTACTATTGAGAAGAAGCCAATGAAGAAAATGGAACATTTGGTACCTGAATATGTTTAGTTATACAAATACATCTTCATTGCCACACATTCCTCTATCTTTTCCAACATGGAGTGCATTTTCAGATATTCTCCGATGAACAAAAATAAAACAAAATACAACAAACAACCACTGCCACTCAAAGGAGAGGGCAGACTTCCCCAAAAAGAATCCATAAAAGGAACATTATAAAAACCTTGTTCATTCGAGACTATCTTGACTAGCCTCCCTTGTCTATCCACAATCCTTGTTGACAAGCATACATGAAAAACTCGAATCACCTATAGAGATCAACTCACCTTGCATCGAGAGAGTCTCTGTGAGTCACAGATAGGTCCATCAGACACGCATGTTGTGCATCCATTACTCAGCAGAGATGACATTACAGTGCATGTTGTAAGACCAATGCTGAAATCTCAGACATAAGTCCAAGTCTATCAATCCCTGTCAACTCAATGACTGCGTGTTCTATAGATGGCAGGAGATCAATTGTGGTTTTGAGAACTCATAGTTGGAACTGATGGTCTGCGCAATTACAGTGAGTATCTTCGGATCAGTAACTTTAGTTCCCAAGACATATGTTACATGGAAAATATCCATGAACCATCCGGCATGTGCAGAAATGTAAGTCTTCCTAAATCTGAGCTGAAAATCCACGATGAGCTGCACTACGTCAAGCAAAATACCATGATGACTGGAGCTTTCAACCTTGAGCAGTGTTGCTGTCTCGCTTGATGTATTATTGTCCTATCTTTTCCTTATAGCATTTATCAGTTTCACATGTGCCGGATCTCTTGATGAATCATAAATGTAAAAGAAATCAATTGCCCTATTGCTTCTTATTGACACATCAACTCTAATAATTGGAAGCCCATGCTCTCTGAATATGTGTATCACATCCGTCAATAGCCCAACTTGATCCTTCGTGCACAACTCAAGTCTCTAGCCCTCAGTTACCCATATTGTTTAGTCTCCATGGACTCTAGTAGCCTTCCCCTACCTGTTGTGATGCACCATGTCAAAGTAATTACTTGTCCCACTTGTCTGCATTCCAAGTCGTCCTACAGCCGCTGATTAGTCTGCTAAACAAAATGAGCTTTTTGAAATGCGAGATTTTATGATCACCAGACTATTCTGAAGGCTCCCTCGATTCTTATCTCCCTTGTATGCCCGTGTCCCCTTGTTCTTCTCTGAGGTTCAGGTTCTCCCTGTGCAGCTGCAACAACATGGAATGCAAATTCTCGGAAGGGTCAGAAGGAAGCGACCAACCACACATTGATCAGTTGTCGGCCCTCTCCTCATCACTGCTATTGATTTCGCGAGAGAGAAAACCACTCGGAAAAACTAGACCTTCCCTCCCCAGAAACGAGACTCTCTATGTATACTTCTTCCCCTCTCGGACCTCCAGATACATCCATCCTCCTTTTCGCTATCACACATTTTCCCCAAAATTTATCAGCCATCAAAAAAATCCCGACTATCTCTACTGCTGGACGTATACGCCTCCTCACTCCCAATCAAAAATGGACTTCCTCTACGGCTTCCCCTTTGCTAGCTGCTCGTGTGCACCTGCATGCCACAAAAAGACAACCAAAACCCCTACCTCCCTTCGGCATTGCCTTCCCCTCCTCGTCTACTGAACTGCGCCAGAACCCATTGTTTGTGCCCCCCTTTTTCCGTATGCACTTCTTCTTGAAGCTTGATGATAAGTGCCTAGCCCTTCGTTTCCCATGCAGAGCATCACACAGAAATCCCCCCCCCAGACCAGGGACAGAAGGAAAAACCAAAAGAAATTTGTAGAACAGAAGGAGACACAAATGCCATCATCCCAACATGCTCTCTCTAACAGTAACCACAGTGAACCGGAAAAGAAGATCTCCCTTCCCCCCCTCGCTGCTGGAATGGGTTTTTTTTCTTCTAGACATTTCCCCCCATATCTCCATACAACCCCCAAAGCATGCGCAATGAAAGGGGCCAATTCATCCTCTGACAATTTTTGCTAACTACTCGCAGAGGGCGGGCAGACCACCGCCCACCCCCCATTCAGCACCCGCACACATTGAAAATGGAATGTGACACTTGTTTTCAGCCATTTGTGAGAGATAGGGACCCAAACTCCCTCACAAAATTCCTCAATCTTTCAGCACCTATCCCACCACATGCTTTCCACTCAAGTGAGACACAAGAGCTAATAATTTCTAAATTGTTTCCCATAATATCCCCCATCGAATGAGGCTTGACTTGCATATGTCCTGGATTGCCTTCGAGATACGTAATTATCCCTCCAACCCAATCTTGGTATCATGAACACGTTTGGACATCTTGACTTCTCTTCTAACTCATGAACACAATGCAATTGTTGGTTAGACTGTAACATCCACCTACTTCAACAGGAAGCATGTCAAATATTTCCCGTGCCCATGAAGCTGCCCCATACTTAATCTACATATCAACCAATGTCCGCAGTACTTCTCTACCCTTATCAATGGCCCCCACACTGCAACAAGCTCTTAAGCTACAAACAGAGGTGAGAACATTAGAAAAACTCCTTCAAGATCTATTTTGGCAAAACATTTTAGTGCTTCTCTTCCACATAACACACATTTTCCTCTTCAAGTACCTATAATCAAGCATCCATTCCACACAACGAGGACATGTTAGTGCAAAAGAATCAACAATAATTCTAATTAACATACTCCCCCCTTCTGTTTCTGAAGTCCTACTCTACAAGCCTTTCCACCACCCAGACAATCTTGCTTTCCTCCTGCCACTTCATTCAAACAATTAGCTCATTTAAAGTACCATAACTTAAGCATTCAACCATGCAACCGTGAAGAATCACACAAAGACATGTTTTTAACTCTTTACTCATACTTAATTCTCATGGTCAAAAATTCCTTTCCAATTTTCATCTTACCTTACCATCCACACCATTACCTATATCCATGCATGCACGTACTCACGTTTATCACACCATGGCTTAGATGTCCCCCAACCTACTCATATCCAACTCCTTTCGCATTCCCTTGTATCCTACAACAAAACCTCAATAGAACATGTCATCCATACATTTTCCACAATCCCAATCATAAAATCAAAACAAAAAAACTCCAAAAATATCAATGATGCAATCACAAGTCTCATCCTCACTAGACCGACCTGCAACAAAGCTCAAGAAAAAACCATGTCAACCACATGCTCTCCTCAACCCAAATCATCAATGCAATAAAACAAACTAATGACTTTCGAAAAAATATCAATAGTATGAACATGAACCAGTTCTCGAAGATTGCCCTCTAAACCTGCAATCAATCAACACTCATGTTACCAATCAACCAAAATCATTTGTATACCTTGACCTTGGCCAAGTCCCCTTCGTCATCACATTCCTGTCACTTGCAAACTCATCAAAAAGTGAATCCCAAAAATATAAACAAAAGAGAAACCATAGAGCATGTATCCCACTAGTGCATCTACATCCGATAACTCCTGTACTCGCCATGTACATATAAGCAAAAATGAGGCCGTCTAAGATGTAGCCTCACCCACATCCCAAAAAGCCCGATCACCCAAAATAAAGCAAGACAGAGGCGAAGAATTTCAAAGAAGCACGTGTGCCACTACCAACCTTTGGAATAATGGACCTATTAATAACATAAGATGAGCCAAATTCAATAAGTGTTTACAACTAACCGATCAGACACATATAATAACTATGCCATCGTCAGCGTTGGACTCGAGCTGATTCACCTATCAACAACCAACATTTCATCCTTGTAAATACACGCATGCAAAAAACACATGCATCTAGGCAATCATCACCCTCCTCCTCTTTGTCTCTCCCCCTCAAGAGTGGGAAACTATTTTCTTCTTTTCTTTTTGTTTATTTTTTTCACGAGTTGGCCTATGTTGCAATTGGATGCGACTCACAGCCCTAACCACCCGATGAGGTTTGTTCCACCCATCTACCAACACAAGAGAGAGAGAGAGAGAGAGAGAGAGAGAGAGAGAGAGAGATGAGAGAGAGAGAGAGAGAGAGAGAGAGAGAGAAAGAGAGAGAGAGAGAAAGAGAGAGAGAGAGATGAGAGAGAGAGAGAGAGTGAGAGATAAAGAATGATGAAAAGAAAGGAAGATAGAGATAGGAAAATAGAACATACACACACACATCTACACATTTACACATGTATACATACACACATACATGTACACACATGCATGCTTACATACACACACATATACACACATGCATGCTTACATACACACACATATACACGCATGCATGCATACATACACACACATACACATACACACACATGCATACATACATACACATAGGAAAATAGAGCATACATACACACACACACATACACACATCTACATATTTACACATGCATTCATACACACATAAATGTACACACATGCATGCTTACATACACACACATATACACACATGCATGCTTACATACACACACATATACACACATGCATGCATACACACACATACATACACACATGCATGCATACATACACACATGCATGCATACATACACACATACACATATACACACATGCATTCATACATACACACACATACACATATACACACATGCATACATACACACACACATGTACAAACATGCATACATACACACACACATGCATACACACATACATACACACACATATATACACATATACATACATACACATACACACACACACATATACACACATACATATAGACACACATATATATAGACACACATAAGCTAGTGTTTTAATTAAATATATATAATTAAATGTATAAGATTTTGATTTTGAAGTTTTTTTAACATCAAATATATAAAAATAGGATTAGGGTTTTTACGCTATTTACACATACATACACATACACTATAATACATATATACATGTATATACACCTGCATACAAAAATGTACATATTTTAGGTCTAGATATTTAAGCTTAGGGTTTTAGGGTTTAGGCATACATATAACTCAATTACATTTATATTAAGAAAAAATATAGAAAAAAATCTGAATATATAAATAAACATATATATAAAATAGGATTAGGGTTTTAGGATTAGGGGTTTAGATTTTTATAGCTGTTTAAGTATTTAGGTTTAAGTCTAAGTCAATCTAAATATATAAATAAATATATATATAAAATAGGATTTTAGGTTTTTAGGATTAGGATTAGGGTTTTAGGATTAGGGTTTTAGGATTAGGGTTTTAGGATTAGGGTTTTAGGTTTTTAGGATTAGGATTAGGGTTTTAGGGTTTAGGCATACATATAAGTCAATTAAATTTATATAAAGAGAAAATATAGAAAAAAATTAAAGAAAAAATCTGAATATATAAATAAATATATATATATATATATAATAGGGTTTTAGGTTTTTAGGATTAGGATTAGGGTTTTTGGGTTCTAGGGTTTAAGGAAAAAAACAGAATAAATAAATAAACATATATATATAATAGGATAATTATATAGATAAATAAATATAAAAAGTACTACTGTTTTAAATAATTTAATTAAATATATATGGATAAATATATAAAAATAGGATTAAATATTTAGGTTTTTTTAGGTGTTTAAGTATTTAGGTTTTAGTATTTCAGGTTTAAGTCTTTAGGAGTAAGATTTTTAGGTTTATTAAAAAAAACAAATGATCTAAAATGTCCATATTGTAGCAGATGGCTTCTTTGGATCCGGAGGAGAGAATGGCATGTCCTTGCACTCAGTGCAAGTATCAAATTTATCGAAAACGATAGATTTGTATTGCACATGTTAGAGAGTATGGATCCTTTGATAAGAGTCAACTAGCAAACCTACGCTACATTTCGCATGGTCCCCTAGGTGAGCAAATGGACCCAAACGACATTGCACCGGTAACCTCTCGTGGACAAAAGAGAACAAAGAAGGACTTAGACATACAAGCAATTACTAATAATATTACACAGAATGAACATATGGAAGAGATGCTTGAAGCATTTTATGAGATGGACGAAGATCGTAATGGTGGAGAAGATGTCGAGAGTTTCATGGACACAATAGAATTTCCAGGATCAAAAGTCGATGAAGAATATGAAAACATGCGAAGACTAGCTCGTTTACCACTTTACAATAGAGCAAAAATATCTGTACTACGTGCATCACTCGTGATGCTCAATCTGCAATCCATTTATGGATGGTCAAATAATAGTATCATTGAGTTGTTCAGGTAAGTGGAGAACAAATTGGGTTTCATTATTGTATCAAAATAACTTTATTTACTAATATCGTTTTAATTGCTTATTGCAAGCTTCTTAAAGATCAATTTTTGTCAGAGGGCAATGACATGCCTCCAACACGTGGGGATGCAAAAAAACATTTACAGTCCATTGGAATGGATTATATTAAAATTCATGCTTGTCCGAATTATTGCATTCTCTTTCAGAATGAATATGAGCATCTGCACGTATATCCAAAGTGTGGAGCAAATAGATTCAGAGAAGACCTTCTAGGTGAAGCAATCCATGCAAAGGTTCTTCGCCACTTTCCTATCATTCCCCGAATTAAGAACATGTTTACATGCAAATCTATAGCTGAGTTAATGTCATGGCATACAAAGAGCAGGTCTACAGATGGTGTAATGCGAGTGCCTGCTAACTGTGATGCTTGGAAGCACATAGATACTAAGTGGCCAGAGTTTGCTAGTGAGCCTCGGTCCATACGTCTAGGCCTAGCTATGGATGGAGTGAATCCATTTGGTTTACGCAGTTCTTCATGGAGCACATGGCCTATATTTTTGGTCAATTATAACATCCCACCATGGATGGCCACAAAGAAAGGTCATCTATTATTAGCTCTTATTGTACCAGGTAAGTATAAGGTAAAAAACATGGATGTATATCTTGCACCACTTGTGGAAGAACTGCGCATTTTATGGGATGGGATTACTATGTGTGACATGTCTCAACCTATAAGAAGACGAGACGTGCGAGTGCAAGGCATACTTATGTGGACGATGCATGATTGGCCTAGTTATGGTGAATGTTCAGGTTTATCGATTTCGGGTTACCATGTTTGTCCCTTATGCGGACCACGACTCGAAGCACGCTATTCCAAAGCACTACGTAAAACTGTCTATGAAGGACACCATAGATATTTGCCTGATGGACATGTTTTACGTGAAGGACAAATTGGTCGACAAGCGCAATGCCAAATGAAAGATAGCGATTGGAAACAACTATGGGATTCAAAAAATCTAGTCACTGGCATGAAGCGGTTGTCCATTTTTCATGAACTCCCTTATTGGAGTGAATTGTTGATCAATCATTTGTAGACCCGATGCATATTTTTAAGAATGTGGGAGAGATTCTTTGGAAAACTTTGATCGGAAAGAAAGAAAGCAAAGCACAAAGGGAGGACTTAGAAGAGCGAGGTCGTATGCAAGAGTTATGGGCAATTACTAAGCCCAACCGAACAGTATCGTTACCAAGAGCTCCTTGGGTGCTTTGCAGGATGGAAGAGCAACAAGTGAAGAAAACAATTTCAGAGTTTCGGACACCTACTGGATGCATGAAGTGTCTAAAGACTACTTTCACACGAAACGACGATCTTGGAGGGCTCAAGTCTCATGATTGGCACAAGCTTTTACAGTTTGTGCTCCATGTAGCCCTAAAAGATTGTCTTTTGGAGGATGTACGAAGAACCATTTATAAAATTAGTTCTTTAGTACGGTGGATCTCTTCTAAAGAGATAAATAAAGATGGCATAGAGAGTGCGAAACTCAATGCTATCAAAGCTGTTTGTATGGTAGAGAGATACTTTCCCACAAGTATTCTCACTATTCAACTTCATTTACTAGTTCATGTGGTAGATAAAGTTGCAATAGCAGGAACTGTCCCTAGTTGATGGATGTTCTTCTTAGAGCGCTTTATGAAGACATTAAAAGGGTTTGTTTGACAGAGAGCACGTCCAGAGGGTAGCATGGCAGAGGGATGGCTTGTACAAGAGTCATAACTGAGTTTCTACATATGTCGGATCCTGAAATGCCTCGCTTATGGAGTGATGATGAAGATGTTCGTCTCGTAGGCAATGAACCACCAGGTAAAGGATTGCAAAGAAAAATGGATGCAACTTTCAGAGAGAAGGCAATGAAGTTTTGCATAGTTAACTCTGAGCCTATGCAGAAGTGGTTAGAAAGGTATGAGCTTGCTAAGGAAACCAATGCAAAAGAAAGAGCTGAGTTTCGAAGGAATCGTTCCACTTGATTTTTGCCTCTTCCTAAAAGTCTTGGACCTCTTTCACTTTTCCAACGAGCAGATGGCTAGATACAGTGGTTTCACAAGCAAAGACAGCAGGTGAAGATATCTTTGAACAAGAAGAAGAACTTGCAAAGGGATGTGATTGGGAGTATACTAAATACGGTGCACTATGGTCTCATGGACGACACTTTCGGATCACACGAATCGATAAAAATAGGTCTACTTTTGATAGTGGGGTGATGGTGAACTTTTTGCAAAAAAATAGAGCAAGTGCAAGAGATGATAATGCTCAAGAAGGCCAGCTAGATTATTGTGGTGTGATTTAAGATATCTTGAAACTATCTTTTAGGAAGTTTGATTATTTTGTTTTTGATGTGAAATGGTTCAAAGTAGTCACCTCTAGAAGAAACGCAACAGTGAGGCGGGATAAAAGCGGTTTGCTTCAGGTCGACTCCACAAAATTGTGGACGGATGAAAGGGATACATTTGTACTTCCCGAACATTGTGAGCAAGTTTTTTTATACCAAATTCAAAACAACCAGAGTGGCTATTTGTTTTACAAGTTGCCCCACGTAGTAGACAAATTTGTGAGAACATAGATGTACAAGATAGTCCATCTGTAGTGGACTCAAAGGTTCATTCGATAGTCGAGGAGGAAGAGATCATTGTTCGAGAAGAAGAGGTCATTGAAGAAGAGGTTATTGTTTGAGAAGATGAAGCAATAGACGATGATCAGGAAGAAACCAGCATAGAAAGCGATTTAGAATCCATCAATATAGAGATATATATTATCGGTGCATGAGATCTTCAAGAGGATGCTAGATTAGAGGATTTTTGAATAAAAAATTTGTACGTACTAATTTTTGTTTTTTCTTTCTGTTTATTCTCTATATTACCTTTATTATCACATGCTAATTATTTGAGTTCTTTTGTTACAGAGCATGATGGGAGACAGTCTTCCAGTCACTCCTCATTCCATGATAGAGAAGCAGTTTTTAGAGTTTATCTCTCAGGTACCTCCCGCGTATATGGCGACGCCATCACAGTATTGGATCGCTCGTGGTAGCACTCCTCCTGGCCTCACTCCTACCGGCCTTACTCCTGCCGGCCTCACTCCCATCGGTGTCACTCCCCCCGGTGTCACTCCTACTGGTATTACTCCTGCGGGTGGTGCTACTCTTGTTGGAGGTATGTCTCCTAGCTTTGTGACTCCACCACGACCATCTTTTCAGCCATCTCCTACTAGGTCTAGTAGTAGAAATGTGCGTTCGATGCCTCCGTGCGATACAGGTTCTGGCCCATCTCGTAGGTTGAGGTCACGCTCTGGAGCAGGAGATTCTAGGAGTGGATCTACAGGTAGGTCTGGAGGAGGCGGCTATTGTGGAGGCAGTGCAACAGACATTCTGTCGCTCGCTTCTACTCCTAGGATGAGTACCTCAGATGTAGGTATGCCATGCAGTACACCACGTGGAACACTACGTACACCTTGGGGTGCTCATGACCATGATGACTCCAAGGTGTATAGTATCCGAGATGGAGCTTCGGTGATGGACGCAACTAGCAAAGCAATGCGTGCACGTATACGACAGATTTGCTCCATACAGTTTGGACAGTCCATCATGCTGAAATGGAGTGAACAGGATAAAGATAGGAAGAATTATATCACACAAACGATTTATCAAGAGTTCCGACCAACCGATGGACAATCTCTTGTCAGTTCAGAGTGGATTCTGCACACCGCACGTGAGGTTATGTCCCATCGATGATCAGAGGCTCGTGATGCTTTCAGAGCAGGCTTATCAAAGTGTGTATGATTAGATGTTGAGGAGTGGGATCTGATTCACAATGAGCAGCAGTAGACTCTTGATCGATATCGCCAGCAACGAAATGCCGCAGCCACACGTTTAGATACGGTTGGACTGTCACATTTGGGCAACGGTGGATATGACATGATGCGTCATGAGTTTGTAAGTACCATTTCATTTATTGAATTTATTTGTGTTAAGTTTCTCATGTATGTTCCTCTAATGTTTTGTATATTTTTTGCAGGAGCTGGGAATGGGTCGTCCTCCAACACGAACAGAAGAGGCTTACGGATATCAACACAGATTCACTGCACTATTGGAGGACTTGGAGGGACGCGGTGCGGTCGTTTCATGGGAGCGTTTACGATGAGGTGATTAATTTATAAACTTGGTTTTTACTTGTTGTTTGTAATTTCATGTGAATTTATCTCATTCCATTAATGCTCTTTGTTGCAGGACTGTTGATATGGAGCGTTCTTTGCATGTGTATGGCAGTGGCACATCAAAATTTTGTATTTGATTTTTATATGGCAATGCATTGCTTTGCCACATTTTGTAAAAGCGCCATATATGATAGTGGTTTACCACACTCTTGTACATGCTTCATTTATGAAATGTATCACTTTTTTGTACGTGGTTCATGGTTCATCCTGATTATCTCTTTTGTGTCCAATAATATTCTGTTTTATGAAATCATACTTCAGTTGACATTAGAGTACACATCACATATACTCGGTTTTTTTTGGGCAGAGTGTATTGTCTTTTGTTAAGCAACATCATGGTAATGTTGTTGTAGCAAAAGACAACACACTCTGCCCAAAAACAATTTTGCAGATATGGTCATCTGTACACGCGACGGTACTCCCAGTAATGTCATCGAAATAAGCGTCGGTATACCTAGCGGGCGTCGGTATATGCGACGGTGTACCCAGCAGATGTGTCGGTATGGGCGTCGGTATGAGCGTCCATATGAGCATCGGTATTACCGATGCTTATACCGACGCCTATACCGACGCCCATATCGACGCTCATACCGATGCCCATACCGGTGCTATAGTACCGACGTGCATACCGACAGTAACACCGACGTCGTGGAAAAAATAGCCCCGTTCATTTCCCTCGGTAAAAACCTCGGTATACGGTCGATCTATTGTAGTGCACATAGATTCTTTATCATTCTTTATTTTTCTTCCATAGTTACTTTTGCCATATTGGCCTTTAGTGGGAGATTGTTACCATAAGTGTCCATGTGAAAGGCCAAATGGCCATTGGACACTTCTTTGTATACGTTCTTTAATAAAACATATAGTGATCTGGTCAGTCACAGACTGTAAGTTTGACCGCATTTGTAATATCTAAGAGGTCTGTCTTTGTGCTCCCTGTATACTATGTTTTCCTTGGGTATTCTGCAACCTCCGTACGGAGTACTGTGTGCGGCCCGAGGAGCTCACTTTTCTACTTCGGGGATATCGTCATGAAGCTCTCGAGAAGGAGAGCACACTTTGATGCATCGCCAACGAACTACTTCAAAGAAGAGAAAAGAAGAACTAGGCGTCAAGTAGAAGCTTCACAAGAATCAATCCATACTCCAAATCAAAATCAACCAATACAAACAAACCAACCCACTCAAGTAATTCCACCATCAGAATCGACAATAATTTGACCAACTCAGATTCCGACTCAAGTTCAAACCCCTACTTTTGCTGAGGTGTTAGTTCGTAATCAAGTTAATAGTCCTCAAGAAGATCAAGAGATGAAACCTATAAGGAAAGGTCAAGGAAAAGTGAAAAACCCATCATACATGCTAAAATTGCACATTAAGCAAGCCACGGATTTAAAAAAAATTCTTGAAAAAAGAGTGCTTGATAGTGTAATTGAATTTACGCTAGGTGAATTACTGGGAAAAGCTAAAAGAGAATTTCTAGAAGTTTTAATCGACCAACCAATAGCCAACATGCAAGAGACTGAGAAGATGGATGAAGAGACACCTGTTCATGCAGTGCAAGCGCAAGAACAAGAGTTGAAAAATGTACTTGAATAAACTGAAATTAATGCACAACCATGCACTCATAAGGAGATGTTCTTGGAGCAGAATTCTCCAAAAATAACTCCTTCGAGTCATTATACTAGAGATCATTGGGCACGAGCCATGATTGAGACATTGGTGTGATTAGATAAAATCAGTACACCAGTTGTCGCTCTCATTGACCACGGATCTGAAATTAACTTAATGTCCAAATATCTCTACATGAAGGGGAAATCGCCAATAGATATGCAGCAAGGTTGGAGAATCAGGGCTGCTAATACGATGCCAAGTGAGTTGTTTGGTGCATACCCACAAGTACTAGTTACAATTGGGGATGTTAGGGATTATTAGAATTTCTTCGTGCAAGATCATTCCAGCTACTCGTTGATTTTAGGGCAACTGTACATTACTGCTTTAAGGATGGAAACAAGAGTCTTGGAGGATGGATCAGCCCATGCGCGAATCCGAAGCAAGGATGGAAAGAAGGCTGTCTAGTTTATGATAGTATGTGTAGACCATGTTAGGAATAGAACTTCTCTTCCGACAAGAGCTATTCCTGAAGAATTTGAGGATCAAAGTTTTTAAATGAAGCTTTCATAAATCGGGACTATGGAAGCTTGGAAAGCGAAAAGATCCCGAATGTAAATATGTTCATATCAAGTTTCATAGCACTTTCTTCAACAAATGCATTTTAGTTTCGTGTTTTTTCTCAGTTAAAAAGGTGGGAAAAATAATACATAGCATATCTTTAGAGAAACTTTTATGGGTGTAGAGTGCTTGACTTTGACGAGGAAATTTTCGGAGTCTTTGATGAGATATCTTTTGTAGACACATTGTTTGATATGCAAGAGTTGATTCAAGGAAGAAGGAGTGATTATGTGATTCAAACGCACTCTATTTCCATGTATAAGGAAATAGCAAAGTTTGAGCAAGATGGAAAAGGGAAAGAAGCTTTCGTTGAAACAAAATACAAAACGGTCCATTAAAAGATTAAACCAGTTGCAGTTTCGCTCCTTGAAGACAGTAACAAACTTATGGATGGTGCAAAAACCTAGCTACCTCTTAAAGATAAAAGGAAAATAGTCCACGAATTTACTAAAGAAACACTCAAGATGGTTTCCTCAATGAAAAAAAGAAGAATGAATTCTCCCGGATGATATTCAAGCATGGAAAGGCTTTTTCTTTCAATGCCCAGGAAATTGGATGTGTAGATCTGTCTGTGGTGACACCTATGGTAATTTTCACAATACCACATGTACCTTGGAATCTTAGACCGATTTTGGTACCAAAAACTCATATTTCAAAGCTAATTGACATGTCGGATGAAAAGATTAGAATGGGGATTCTTGAGCCAGTAAGTGCTCCCCTGACAATTAGAAATATGGGAACTAGGCCTATCGTAGATGAGTATGCAAAAGCCTTTGCAGAAAGATCTATTTGCTCAATGGGAGCTTTGCACTCTGCATATGACCAATTCCAGCTAGCTCTTGAGAGTCGCGACTTGACGAATGAGGACTCCACTTGGGCTCGTGCGCATGTGCACTTTGCCAAAAGGCACCACGAACTCGGTGGCACATATGATGACTCGCAGTATGCATAACCTGCTTAGGGATTTCATTCCGCATCTGACCATGCCATTCATTGATGATATCCCTATTAAAGGTTGCGAGGAGAAAGATAAGGATGGGACTCTTGATGATGATGGATGTAGGAAATTTGTTAAAAAGCACATAAACGATTATGGATCCATCCTTAGTCGGCTAGAAGAGGTTCATTTGACATTGTCTGTAGAAAAATCAGTATCTGGAGTGCAAGAGGTATTAATTATAGGAAGTCTGTGTGGACCTAAAGGAAGAAAGCCGTGTCCGAAGAAAGTAGATGCCATTCAACACATGAAAGAGTTCTGCTCCTCGATCATTGAGGTGAGGAGATTTCTTGCGGCATGCGTTCTCTACGTTGTGTGGATTCCTCATTTTGCCCATGTTGCAGACCCACTATATCAATTGCTTAGGAAGAGGCAAAGATTTCAATGGGAAGACATCCATACTCAAGCTGTGAGGAGATTAAAGAAGGCACTTGCAGAAGCACCATTGCTTAGAACGGCGGATTATAGTGACAATAAAAAAATTTACATCACCATAGATACTAGTCCGAGAGGTATAGGCTAGGCAATTGGCCAAGAGGATGATGAGGAAAAGAGGTATGCAATTCAATTTGGAGCTAAAGTACTAAATGTTCACCAAAGAGGTTATCCACAAATTAAGTGAGAGCTTTGGGGAATAGTGACCGCATTGAAGAATGATAAAGAATACTTGATTGGGACAAATGTGATGGTGGAAACAAACTGCTTATCATTATTCGCAATGATTGTGAACTGTTCCACTGCAGACATTGCCATGTTAAGATAGATAGCATACATTAAGTCGTTAAACCTCGAGTTTTTTCATATAGCTGGGAGGAATAATGTGGTAGCTGATATGCTATCACGAGCTTTATATGAAAATGAAGACTCGTTGATTTCTAATGATGAGGAGATAGGTCTGGACTTTTATGCTTCATATATACATACTTCGAGCCTAGATGAAGCATCTATTGGACTGAATAGGAAAAAAACCTACTTATTAGATTGAAAAGCTGGGGACTGGTATTAAGTCTTCAAGAGAAGGAACTCAAAGGAGCTTAGGGAGAGGGAAAGAAAATGAAAGGAAAGAAGAGAAACCTTATGATGTTCAAATAGGGATAACAAAAAGATTCAATGAAGATGAATATGAAAATGAGTGGAAGGAAATCGGAAGATACCTAAGCGTAAAGTCTCCTGATCTTAGTTGGAGCAAAGAAAAATTTCATACTATTCAGAGAACATCGAGCGATTACTTCCTAAAAGATGGATTGCTTTGGAAGCAAAAGATTGGAATAGGTAAGATACCCCAGCGAGTTGTAGGTTGCAATGAAATGAGAGGTAAGATTATGCATGAATTGCATAGCTCACTATGGGTTGGACATAAGGGCTTTTAAGGAACTTATGAAAAGATAAGGGGAAGATACTGGTGGCTTGGAATATATGTAGATGTCCAGAAATATGTAGTCACTTGTAAATCTTGCCAGATGTACTCAAATGCTAGACATAGAGATGAGTTTCATCCGACATATCCTCTTAATATCCACTATAAGTGGGTTGTTGATCTCGTTACGATGTCATTAGGGGTGCAACACATGAGGTATATTGTGCTGGAAAGACATGATCTAACAAACCATGTTGAAGGAAAAGCTTTGAGGACAAAAATTATGAGCAATGTATGCAAGTTTCTACTAGAAGATGTGCTTAGTAGATTTGGCTATGTCGAGAAAATAGTTGTCGATAGAGGTGAGCTTGATTCTCAGGAAGCAAAAGACTTCTTTGAAAAATATGGGATTCTGCTACCGCTCACCACTGCTTACAATTCTGAAGCCAACGGGAAAATTGAGCGCAAATATCCTCGTATTATTAAAGCTTTGGCTAAGGCTTGCGAGGAAAAGATAAAGGACTAGCCAAATTAACTTTCCATTGCCCTTTGGGCATACAGGATGACATGCACTAAGACTATTAGATATATGCCAGTAGAACTAATGTATTGTCAGAAACCTATTTTACTGTCGGAGTCACATGCTTTAGCATGGACTTTCTTGCCTTGGGAGGATGAGATGTCGAGAGAAAGATCTTCTAATAGTGTGGACTCTTGAATTAGAGAGAGAAATAAGTCTGGTAGAAGAGGCTGCATTTAAGCTCAGAGCATTGAGAGAGAGAAATAAGGTTGCATTTGACAAGTCCCACAGGTTAAGACCTAAAAAGTTGAATGAAGGAGACTGGGTACTTGTCTATGATAGCTCATTGGATACGCAATATGAAGCTCGAAGAAAACTAGTAAAAATATGGTTTGGTCCCTATGTGATATGTAAAGTATTTGACAATAGAACATACTCGCTCCGGGAGTTGGATGGGACCAAGTTAAAGGAACTGATTGCTGGGAAGAGAGTTAAGCTCTTTAAAAGAGGAGAGAATGAGGATTATGAGACGGTGGTAAATGAAGACGAAGAAGACAAAAGTGGAGAAGAGGAAAATGAAGAGATCGGTAAAGAAAATGATTAAAAAGAAATTATATTATGAGATAATGTACGTGCATAAGTATACATATATGTATTTATAAAAAACATGTAGATAAATAACAAGAAATGAATTGGTCTAGATGTAAGAAATAAATAAAGTAAGAAATAGAATAAATGTATGTGTTTCACTTATTCATGAACTTCTATTAATTTTATATTTCTTTTCCTTGCAAGGTACTCACGGAGATTTGTGATCAGATTGTTAGTAAGAAATCCTTTAGGCTTGATTGGACTGCTTGACTATCTTAGGTTCTAGAATGGAGAGTGAAGATTCCAATGATACATCCATACTAGAGGGTAGCATTCCTGATAGATTTAGAGTGACATCAAGGAGTGTACCTGAAGGAAGAACCTTAGATAACTCTTTCATATCAACCTACTTGCTCCCTACACCTGAGAATGATGAAAGAGTTGCTACTCAGGAGTTTATTAAAAGTCGCATTACTAGTGAGATTTTGACCTCATCATCATACGAAGGGACTAGGTTCAGGTATCAAGCGGCACAGCCATATGGAGAAAATGACACTTCAGTGGACCATGAACCGTACTACATGACAGTGGATCCAAGAGAACTTTTTGTTTATAGTCGTGACTTAGCAGAAGATACATAAATTTTATGAGAACTTGCTTTTTTCCGCAGGGAACGTGAAGGGGAGGAGCCGTCTTAGAGATAAATTAAAAAGCTGTGTTAAAACTATGTGTAAATATCGTTTCTTGTGAAACTCAAGTTAGGTTTCTTTTATGAAGAATAAAACGAGGAAAGATCTTCACAAGTCAGCAAGGAGTCAATTATCAATGTACATAAATAAAGCCATGTAATATTTTCCTTCTGAGTGACTATTTGTATATAAACTCCTGTGAAATAAACTTTTGTTTTGTGCAGGATGACCAAGTTAGAGATCTTTAAAGAAAGGGTGATTGAAGATGACAAGTTCAAGTGGCTTCTGATTTTATATTGGTGAGATGTTATTGTTTCAGTTTTCTTTTTTCCTCTTGTATATATGTCTATGTGTGTATATACATCCATATGAAAAGACTACATGAGTTGGACATATGACACGAAAAGAAATGCACAATTAAGAAAATTAAGTAGACCAAAAATCTTGTACCACTAATAAGATTACATGTGATGTATAAGGACTAGGATTATATGAGTAAGATTAGAAGACATACTAGAACTTTTGGAACAATACCTAGGAAGGTGAAAGGAAGACCTAAACTAAGTATCTGTATATACTAGTGTTTATGAGTACTTGATGAGTGAGACACTTTGACCTCTGCTCTTGATCTCTCGTCTGATATGACCTTCAGACAGATTATGTCGTGAGAAAAGAATTCTTATACCAGCCAGCTATCTATGTGTATGTGTATGTGTTGTTGGGCACTGTGATGAGCTAGTAGGCAGGTGGAACTACCCTGGTCGGCTGATCTCGGCCATGAGCTGACGATAGTTGTGTCGTATGGCCTAACCTGTATATTTTTATTTGCTCATATGCATCAATAGGCGGGTGGAGTCACTCTGACTGGGTGGTTAGAGCCATGACCTGATGTTGGTTTCGTATGAGGCTGACATTGTGTGTTGTGCGCTATGTCGGATCGGTAGATGGGTGGACTAAACCTGGGCATAGGCCAGCATGTGTACAAAAAGAATAAATCAATAAAAGTATAGATAAAAATATGAAGGTTGAGCTCGGACAAAGAACTAAAATAAAGAAAAATATAATAAAAATAAGAGAAAAATAAGAAAAGATATCATGGGTGTTCGCATGATGGGAGATCAATAGGGAAGCCAGATGGGAGTTTCATAAATCGAGTTAGTAAGGATTGGTATGTGCAAATGCTTCAGATAGGCTACTAGGTCTGATCGGGTCGAGTTAATGAGAGAGCTAAGAATTTTTCACTTTACTCATGTGATTTCTAGTCTAAGTGCATTAGTGTATTATGATATGTTGTATGGGATGCTTTTGTCTACCTTCTTCTCTTGATTTATGCCAAGTTTAATGCATATTCAGATTTCATGCATCTAGTTGAAATTTCTTTAAGTTGTGTTTAAATATGTATGTGTGTTTGTTCCTTCTTCTCTAGTGCATCAAATGTGCATGTGTTACAAATGCATTCAACAAGAGTGTTGAAGTATAAACATGCAAAGGTGGGTGTATGTGTATTTGTATATGTGTGTTATTTGGGGTGAATGTGAATTCTCGTTTTCCTAGTGCATATATTCCCATCCATGCGAGCATGCAAAACAATGCATGTGAATTCAAAAAGAAAACTTGTATGTGTTATGTGGTGGTGCATGGTGTGCATGTTTTTCATGTGTATTTGAAGAACATATAATGCAAATGTATATGCATGATTTGAGAGTATTTATTATGCAACCATATTTGTGATTGCGTGTAAAATTTTATGTAAATGTATATGTACAACTACATACAAATACCTGCATATAGACATACATACGTGTATGAATAAGAGGAAAACGGGAGAACGACGACAACAAGGTTTTTTTTAGAATGTATGGGTTACAACTTAGAGAAAAACTTTTTTTTTGGTCCGACGTGGAAGTAGAGAGGTGTAGTGCAACCAAGGAATCTCTTAAGCGATTTTGTGCTTATAAACAGAGACTTGGAGAGTTCATCCGTTGGAAAGAAAACCAGCCAGCTGATAGTTTGACGGGCCAACTAGCTCGACGAGCTACTGCTTTGAGTCAAATTTACTCAAAGGAGGAGAGGTTTTTTTCATGCTTCAGGCGGGCAGTTTTTCTATGGCTACGTATGCAAGGGGCAGGTGAAGAAGAGGTTGCGGGCACAAGGAGAAAGAAGGAAAATTATTCGAGAGAAGGTCTCTAATGGATCTACAGATTCAGATGTTGGCTTCGGACATCTTCCTTGATGGCGTCTTTTCTTGCTTTGTTCATCTTTTCTTGCTTTGTTCATCCGCTATGAGTGTTGTGCTCATCGATCAACAAGGAAGGGACTCAGGTCTGAAGCAAGGACTCAACTACTACACGGGAAGGAGAAGGGGTGATTAGAGTAACACACACTGAGGTGCAGAATTAAAGAAAACAGACCGACCTGACATCTTCTACTGATGGAGCTTTATATGTCTGAAGGGAAAGAGATTGATTTTACTTTCTCGCCCCTCGTGGCGGCTTCACACACAGCGTCGAGAGGAAGGTTATGCAATTCTTCTTCGCTGCTCTTTATTTATCATATACAATCAAACTTGTTCGTATGTACAACGTTTTTTATTTTCATGCTCTTTGAAATACTTATCATGACTGGCATCATTGGATATACAATTGTTCAGGACTAGAATAGGTGCTTTAAGCTGTTGATTTGAAATCTGCACATTAGAATTTGATTAAAGAGCCTTTGCCCATAGTTTACGACAAACAGTTGTTTATCTCAGAGTCAATTCTCCTACATCTGTGAGCTTATATTTACAGAAACTGATACCTGCATACTGGGCTGTAGTAATTCATGCATATAACTGCAAAGTAATGTGTGCAACATTAATCAGAGATGAGACGAAATGTTGTGATTTGTATATACTCAGCGTTTCATGGTTATTTTGCATGGTTGAGACCATACTAGGTAATTGAATTTTTGATGATCATGCTGGGAGGTTTAAGTGTTTGCTTTATTTACATTAAAACTGTCAGCGTCAGAAATGCAGAACTACAGATTAACCCATCAATGATTGTTCATCCTCAATTCTATGAATCCTACTATTGTGACGTATGTTGTTGAGTTCTGTCGTATGTTGTTGAGTTCGATTTATTCACAGCAAAAAAGAGTGTGATGAGTTTCTTAACAACAAGTAACTAAAGAATTTTCTTTGCGCGTTACGTTGTTTAAATATATATACATGATTGTCTTCTCAACAATCGTTTTCAATCTATAGAACTCTATAATAACATACGTTTGACTTCTTTGATGGTCTAAAACTTCCTTAATTTACTCCTTGAACGAGTGCACTGATTGTTGTTGTTAGTTACATGTGGTCAAAAAGTATTCGATGTTTTTTTGATTTACAAAAAGTATCATAGCATGTCGATGCCTTTGGTTAGTATAATGACTATGCCTTTGTTTGTGAGGTTCCTTGACTTCTTTGTGCCACTGTTACTTTTGTCCATGGCAGCATATGTGAAGACATAACTAATTCATAGTATATTTTGTATATTCCAATAACGGAAGTGACTAGATCATATGGGAAAAGCATGTTCGGTTCGGAATAAATAAATACTATCACTTATATTTAGAGTCTAAAAACTTTGCAGAAAGATCATAAGCATTGGGATTCGCATTCCTTTAGCACATCATACTTATATAAAGACATCTTCACCTTGCTCATATGCTTGGACCCAATTTTTTTCGAACTATCATCAACATGACGTTTTGATGATTGTTGTTCATTGAATAAAATAGAACTTTTACTTAGTTGTAGGAAACGATAAAACGCTTAGAAGGTATGTGATATGTTTCCTAATGAAGTTCTTTCATGCATATCGCTTATTTAGTTGAACAATGCCACATGATTTAATGATGAATGATTACCAAGGAAGAAGTTAGAACCAAAGAGAAGCCAATAAAAGAAAGGAGCTAAGATGCTTTCTCCCTCCTTTCCATGATCTACGCGACATATTGATGAACCTGACGTGAAGGAGGAGAGTGTGGAGAAGTCGATCCTAGCTTAGGTAGTAGTGTGATTTGAGAGAGCTCTTCATGTTTGATTATTAATGGGCGACACTAGAATGGATGTCATAACCCAGCTCTTGCGCTTCCAACAGGACGAGAAAAGACGAAGTGCCATTCAGGCATTCCACGAACGAGTTATCAAACGGAGTGGTTATTTCAATGAAAAATATCACGCAATTTTGTAAACAATATGAGCTGGAAGCTTGATATCTTGGGACCGGACTTACCCCCTTAAATGATATAGAACTTATTGAAAACTTTGTATATGTGTTAGAGTTGCACTTACGTGATCGACTAACAATGGAGGCCCAAACGAGGTGGCCGCAATATAAATTAGCGTTTATAAAAATATTTTCTCTCAAGGATATTGATAAGGTAACTCGAGCAATGTTCCTAAAATGGTTTCACAGGCCGAAAGACCAAACCATTTTGGATATTAAAAGGGAATTTGACCGACAATATAATGACCTAACAGAACATGATAAGAGAGCGATGGAACATGAGAGAGTTTCACTATTCCTGAGAGTAATAGATATAAAGGTCCACGAGGAACTTCTACCACAACTGCAAGACATGGAGACAGATTACAAGCTTCTTGAGGATTGGGATGAGGTAGAAGCAGCTATGAAGAGGTAGAAAAGAAAAGAGAGATGGAAAAGTTCTTGCAAGAGTGGCAAGAGGATATACAAGAAGAGCAGATATAGATACCAGATCAGCTTACCCCGAATGCTCAGGTTAATCAACCAACTGAAAAGGAGGTTGTGCCTCCCAACACTATGGAAGAAATGTTTAAAAGCTTTAGTGATTTGACGATCCAGAGTGTTAAGCAGATGATGGAATCCCAATCTCTGCAAGTGACTAACAATAAGATCCCAAAAGCTCCTGAAATTAAAAGATGTATTTAGTGTGACTCTTTGGAGCACAACAGATACTCGTGTGAAAGCTTTAAAGAAGCATTGGCTAAAAATCTAGTGTTCATAAAGGAAAAGATGATTTATGACTCAAAGACTGGAGAAAAAGTAAATATTAACTTCGTTAGGGGAGGCATCAGAGTGTTCTTCCCTGGCACATCTGGCAATGTTGCTTAAACATCGTATACATACGCATGTCAAGTAATTGATGAAAATAATGATACAAAACCGTGGTCTAAAGTGTTTAGTCCCTAGATCGGAGAAAGATGCATCATGAAATCTTAAAGTTAGCAAGCAATGAGATCCAAGGGGTAACTGGATGGAATGGTCCTGTAGATACTCTATCATTTGTTACTTGTCTATGCTCTTCGTTAGAGAATGAGGCGGTAGTGGAAGAGAAACGGAGGAGAACTAATGAGGGTGAAGAATGTTACTGTGAGTGTCCATGTGAAAGGCCAAATGGGCATTGGACACTTCTTTATATATGTTCTTTAATAAAATATATAGTTGCCTAGTTAGTCACGGACTGTAAGTTCGACCGCATTTGCAATACCTAAGAGGTCTGTCTTCATGCTCCTTGTGTACTGTGTTTTCCCTGCGTATTATGCAGCCTCTGTGCGGAGTACTGCGTGAGATCCTAGGAGCTCACTTTTCTACTCTGGGGTTATCGCTGTGAAGCCAGCTCTCAAGAAGGAGGGCACACTTTGGTGCATCGCCAATGAACTACTTCACTGGTATCAGATCATTTCGAGGCAAAATCTTTGCTCATTTTGTGTGAGCGAAGCGAGCACCCTCCTTCCCTCCGAGATTTCTCCAAGGCTTATGACTAAGGCGGCGACCAAGGCATAGACCTTGGCATACCTTGTCATCCGGGTCACCAAAGTCACTGTTGGCACCGTTGGTGCGCGCGAGGGAGGACCTCAACGATCAAGGAAGATAGAGGTTCCTGGTACTTTCCGGGAGGTCACCTATCCCAGTACTATTCTCCCCGGAGCTCGCTTAACCGTGGCAATCTCTTGCCACTAAGCTACACTGTTGTGGTGTCTGAAGAAGGGGAAAGACTAAGCTTAACATTATCTTAAACATGTTTTGGTCCGTCAAAGCTTCATTCTTTGCTTTCAAGGCTTGTTTTTGAAGCATTTTTGGGGTGTCTTTTGGAGTAATTTTGGAGTACTTTCGCACATAGTTCTCTTCATACAGGTCCAAGAACATCAAGAAGAATATTCTTTGTACTTCTCTAATAACAAATATCAACCTTTGGGGCTGCGTTTTCAGCCATATTCGTAAAACTACAAGTTTCTCGAAAGGTTTCTAATTTTGGTGGGAGCAGCCGCTGCAAATTTATGTAGGTTTTTGGGCCTAAAACATCAGAGTTGACAGACACTTGCAGGTGTTTTTGGCTAGTTTTTGGCTGCACATTCAACCTTTTTCGTGTCATTTTACTGCATATATTGAGCACATACACACCAGGTAAACTTTTGTGGATATCGCTTATGTACGTCCATGTGGTCATTGATATAGCAGTTACGTTTTTGCATAAAGCCTTTTACATTTGGAAAATAGGGTTGTGGTGAGGTTTTCTTAACTGGGAGACACCCAGATGTTGAGGTCTCTTCGGTGATGCAGGTGGAAGACTTACCCAGCCTCCTCATAGGAGATGTATGATAGTTCTTCATATGTGCTCGATAAGCCTAGTTTGATTCTATTGTGTAACAGATTATATGTAGTGGAGTTAGTGATTCACTTTGCAGGTAAACATGTCAGTACTTGCAATTTTATGATATTTTGACATTGGTCATTTGCTCATTTTGCAGAGGATACTCTGGAAAATTTTTTCTAGTGCTGGATTTACTCCTTGATACACTTATTTGTTGGTGTTTGGACTTGCCTAGCTCCATTATCATTCTGTTCAATTCTCTACCATCATTGCATCAGAGGTCTCAGGCACATCTGGTGGATCAGGTTCTAGTGCCAATGTTCCGAGCAGGAGCTATAACTTGCAGGGCAAAGACCATTTTGAGATCCAAAAATTTGATGGCACAAACTTTGCTCTATGGAAGAATCCGATTAAAGATGTGTTGATTCAAAGGAGGCAATGGAAGCTAGTAAATGGGATTTCAAAGAAGCCTGCTCACATGGATGAAGATAATTGGGATGAGTTAGATGAAATGGCCAGGTCTACCATTCGCTTGCACCTGGCAGATAATGTTTCCTTTAGAGTATTAGACTGTGAAAGTGTAGAGGAGCTTTGGAAGAGGTTATGCAATACATACAAAAAAGAGACGGAATCAAATAAAGTGTATCGGATGAGAAAATTATATGATCTTTGTATGAAGAACACAGATAGTGTTGCTGCTCATCTGAATGCGTTTGATGCTATATTTTCCCAATTACAGGCTCAGAAAATGGATATGGATACTGAAATGAAAGCAGTATTGCTTCTATGCATCCTTGATGTGTTGACACTTGATAGTACTGTGCCAACTGAGGCGCTTATGGCTGATTCTCTTTCCCACACGTGGCTGCTAGACTTTGGTGCTTCTTTCCATGTGACACCACATAGAGAATGGTTCTCTAATTATGCAGTAAAGTCTCTTGGTAGCGTGAGACTTGGTGACTCTTACCAATGTGATGTTGTGGGGATTGGAGATGTGATTGTGCAGTTCATGGATGGTTCAAAATTTACTATGCATAATCTATGCCATGTACCTCAGTTATCACACACTTTGATGTTAGTTCGTCAACTTGATGACCTTGGTTACAAGGTGGTCTTCTATGCTCAGTCCTTTCGTATATCAAAGGGCAATATGGTTATTGTAAAAGGAAGCCAAGTTGGCTCACTTTATCCTTTATTTGTATCACAGAAAGAACACTTGTAAGCTGTTACTGAACAGCCTATGGCTTGTATTTGGCATGGTCGTTTGGGCCATATATCTTGTAGTGGAATGGAGAATCGTTCTCTTTCTCGCTACTCACTTGTGTTATCTTTCTCTGATTTTTCATTTTGTGAGCATTATCAATATGGAAAGCAAACCAGAAATGTGCATAGAATGCACATTGACTCTTCAATTCAGCCTTTAGATCTCATTCATACAGATGTGTGTGGTCCTATGCCCACTAGGTCCTTAGGTGGTTCTCTTTACTTTGTCACTTTCATAGATGATGCTACTAGAAAAGTCTGGGTATATCCTATCAATTCGAAGGATGAGGTATTCCCTACTTTTAGAAAATGGCTTGCTTTAGTTGAGACTGAAAAAGGAAGCATTGTGGCTTTCTCGTCTTGCTTGTGATATGGGTTTACCTCAGCATGTAACTCATTTATTAGTGACAGTCATAGTGCCATTGATTTGGCTAAGAATCCAATCTATCATGCAAAGACCAAGCACATTGAGGTGAGGTATCACTTCATTAGAGCTTGCTTAGCCACTGAGCACATTATTCATGAGAAGGTTCACACTCGAGATAATGTTGCAGATGCTTTGACTAAAGCTCTACCACAGGATAGCTTTCGACACTGTTGTCACTTGATGGGGGTTACTTGATTCATGATCTTCCGCAGTCACTTGTATACTCTGTAACATGCCCATCAGGTGGGATGCATAGTGTGTATACTTACACTCAGGTATTTTGTATCATTCTTTATTTTTCTCCCATAGTTACTTTGGCGATATTGGCCTTTCGTGGGAGATTGTTACCATTAGTGTCCATGTGAAAGGCCAAACGGCCACTGGAACCTTCTTTGTATACATTCTTTAATAAAACATATATTGGCCTGCTCAGTCACAGACTATAAGTTTGACCGCATTTGTAATACCTAAGAGGTCTGTCTTCATGCTCCCTGTGTACTATGTTTTCCCTGCGTATTTTTCAACCTCCGTGCACAGTACTGTGTGCGGCCCTAGGAGCTCGCTTTTCTACTTTGGGGATATCGTCATGAAGCTCTCGAGAAGGAGAGCACACTTTGATGCATCGCCAACGAACTACTTCAAAGAAGAGAAAAGAAGAACTAGGCATCAAGTAGAAGCTTCACAAGAATAAACCCATACTCCAAATCAAAATCAATCAATACAAACAAACCAACCCACTCAAGTAATTCCACCATCACAACCGACAATAATTCGACCAAATGAGATTCCAACTCAAGTTCAAACCCCTACTTTTGCTGAGATGTTAGTTCCTAATCACGTTAATAGTCCTCCACAAGATCAAGAGATGAAACCTGTAGGGAAAGGTCAAGGAAGAGTGAAAAACCCATCATACATGCTAAAATTCCACATTGATAAAGCCACGGGTTTAAAACAAGTTCTTGAAAAAAGAGTGCTTGATAGTGTAATCGAATTTACGCTAGGTGGATTATTGGGAAAAGCTAAAAGGGAATTTCTAGAACTTTTAGTCAACCTCTTAAGAAGAAAATGGAAACCAATAGCCAACATGCAAGAGACTTAGAAGATGGATGAAGATACACTTGTTCATGTCGTGCAAGCGCAAGTACAAGAGTTGAAAAATGTACTTGAATAAACTGAAATTAATGCACAACCATGTGCTCATAAGGAGATGTTCTTGGAGCAAAATTCTTCAAAAATAACTCCTTCGAGTCATTATACTAGAGATCATTGGGCACGAGCCACGATTGAGACATTGGTGTGATTAGATAAAATCAGTACACCATTTGTCGCTCTTATTGACCATGAATATGAAATTAACTTAATGTCCAAATATATCTCCATGAAGGGGAAATGGCCAATATATATGCATCCGGGTTGGAGAATCACGGCTCCTCATACGATGCCAAGTGAGTTGTTTGGTGCATACTTGCAAGTACTAGTTACAATTGGGGATGTTAGTGATTATTAGAATTTCTTCGTGCAAGATCATTCTAGCTACTCGTTGATTTTAGGGCAAACATACATTACTGCCTTAAGGATGGAAACAAGAGTCTTGGAGGATCGATCGGCCCATGCGCGAATCCGAAGCAAGGATGGAAAGAAGGCGGTCCAATTTATGATAGTTTGTGTAGACCATGTCAGGAATAGAACTTCTCTTCGGACCCTGAAGAATTTGAGGATCAAAGTTTTTAAATGAAGCTTTCATAAATCGGGACTATGCAAGCTTAGAAAATGAAAATATCTCGAATGTAAATATGTTCATATCAAGTTTCATAGCACTTTCTTCAACAAATTCATTTGAGTTTCATGTTTTTTCTCAGTTTAAAAAGTGGGAAAAACAATACATAGCAGATCTTCAGAGAAACTTTTATGGGTGTAGAGTGCTTGACTTTGATGAGGAAATTTCTGGAGTCTTTGATGAGATATCTTTTGCAGACACATTGTTTGATCCGCAAGACTTGATTCAAGGAAGAAGGAGTGATTATGTGATTCAAACGCACTCTATTTCCATGTACAAGGAAATAGCAAAGTTTGAGCAAGATGGAAAAGGGAAAGAAGCTTCATTGAAACAAAATACAAAACGATCGATAAAAAGATTAAACAAGTTGCAGTTCCACTCCCTGAAGACACTAACAAACTTATGGATGGTGCAAAAACCCAGCCACCTCTCAAAGATAAAAGGAAAATAGGCCACGAATTTACTAAAGAAACACTCAAGCAAATTCAATTAGGAAAAGATGGTTTCCTCAATAAAAGAGAGAAGAATGAACTCTCCTAGATGATATTCAAGCATGGAAAGGCTTTTTCTTTGAATGCCTAGGAAATTGGATGTGTAGATCTGTCTGTGGTGACACCTATGATAATTTTCACAATACCACATGTACCTTGGAATCTCATACCGATTTTGGTACCAAAAGCTCATATTTCAAAGCTAATTGACCTTTCGGATGAAAAGATTAGAATGGGGATTCTTGAGCCAGCAAGTGCTCCCTATTCTAATCGATGGTTTAGAGTACCAAAGAAAAACGAGTCGTTGAGATTTATTCAGGATCTACAGCCGGTGAATAATGTGACAATTAGAAATATGGGAACTAGGTCTATCGTAGATGAGTATGCAGAAGCCTTTGTAGAAAGATCTATTTGCTGAATGGGAATTTTGCACTCTGGGTATGACCAATTCTAGCTATCTCTTGAGAGTCGCGACTTGACGACTATGAGGACTCCACTTGGGCTCGTGCACATGTGCACTTTGCAAAAAAGCACCACGAACTCGGTGGCACATATGATGAGCGGTATGCATAACCTGCTTAGGGATTTCATTCCGCATCTGACCATGCCATTCATTGATGATGTCCTATTGAGCCCATGAAAGTCATATTGGTCAAAGTCAACTGTATTCAAAGTCAACTATAGTCAAAATCAAAAGGTCAAACTCAAACTAGTCAAAGTCAACAAGGTCAAGGTCAAAGTCAACTAGTGCAAAGTCAAAGTGCTAAAGTGCAGGTGTCAAAGTGCACAGGTAGTGCACAATGAATGATCCACAAAGGGTAAATTGGAGAAAGTGGGTTGCAGGTTGGAGAGGTATTTCTCTAATTCCCCTAAGGTTCAAAATGTTTTTAAAGTGTTTTGGAAGGTTCAGGTGAACCCTCTCTTATGTGCACATTTGAAGAGTTAAAAGGAAAATGTGAAGGTATGTGAAGCGGCAGCGTACGCAGAATTGAAAGTATGGCTCCCCAATTAAAATTTTTCTTTTAGACTAAAGTCACTACAGGACAAAACCGGGAGTCGTTGGCTGCCACTTGAGAAGACAATCTTGGGACATCAAAGTGAGAACCAAGATACTCTTGCAGTTAGGAGTGTACGCGAATCGACACACTCAAATCAAGGCAAGGACTAGTCTTGGACAATCGTAAGTGTAAGCAAGAGGGAGCATAGTCTAAGTGAAGCAAAAGAGAGAAGTGAAAGAGTCACTAGTGTGCGACATAGAGAAGTGAAGTGCAAGGTGTGCATGGAGAGTGACTAAGGAAGTGTGCAGAGAAGGGCTAAGCTAGTCCCCCAAGGATCCCAAGGTCTCATTGCAGTGTGTGCATGCTGACAGAAGGTGTCCAGCCCTCCCCCTTATTGGAAGCTTGGTGCAAGGTGTGCACAAGTGCAGGCTTGAAGAAGGTGCAAGTTTGGGTGCAGAGGAGTCCGGCAGCAACAAGACTTCACAAGACTTTGGGTATTTGGTATTTTGTACTTGAGCACTCTGTGGGATTTTGCACAGAAGCATTTCAGTATATTGTGCATCCCCATTGTAATTGTCTTATTATAATCAATCGGCAGAGGCTTCCAGTGTGTATTTTCTCTTCTTTCCTTTCCCTTTTCTCCTACAAACACTCAAATGCCTTCTTGTCCAAGAATTCCCCAACAAATTTTGGCACGCACGGTGGGACTCCAAGAAGATTTGAGCATAGGAGAAGATATATTGCAGTTGGAGAAGCAATATTCAAGTGTCGACGATACCACTTCAGTGGACTAAGATGTACATATTCTATCAATTATCTCATACTAAGAGGACTATGAACAACCCATGACCGCAACCCGGTCCCAAACATTGAGGGTCACCTGCAAGCAAACAAGAAGGAAGGCTGTTAGAAGATCCTCTAGTCCACTTTCATCAACTTCATCAATAAGGACCATGGTGGAACAGGTAGACTTGGAAACCTTACTCTCAAGATTAAATATAAAATTTCCTTCTTTCAAAGGCCTAGCTCAAGAAGATCCAGACGAGCATATTAGAAGATTTTTGGCACTATGCAAAACTAGAGGCTTAATGGGTAGGGAGGATGCCTTTTTGATACTCTTCCCAGCCACATTAGAAGGATTAGCAGATAAATGGTTCAACCAATTTGCTGAGAACTATTTTACAACTTGGGATTTGATGAAATATGCATTTAAAAATCAACTCCATCATGGAAATACTACAAAGATCATTATAGAAGAACTAGAAAATTTGAGATTGGGTCAAGGTGAAAAGTTCCCAGAGTTTGTGACTAGGGCCAAGGCACTAATGGCTAAATTGCCAGATCCACCACATGATTTTTTTGTTAAGAAATGGCTAGCTAAGCCACTTCCAGTGGCCACCCAATGTAAAATTAAGGAATTAGTGTTGCCTACAACCTCCATAGAGGAGTTCATCAACACAGCTACACGAGTGGAGCAGATAAGGCAACAGTATGGAGCAACTTCTTCTCAACTACAATATTCCACAGAAATGGAGGATCCAGTGATCCAGGTAAGGAAGGAGCTGGAGGGCTTAAAAAGGAATAAGCCCCACAAAGAGGAGGAAAATGTTGTTACTCACTTGAGAAGGGAGATTGAAGCATTAAAGCTCCAAAAGGAGGAGGAGGCCCAAGTAGAGGAATTGGCCCAACTGTGACAGGAGCTGCAGGAACTCAAAGGGGGTGGCATCAAGAGTGGACTTTGGTATTCCATGTGCAGCAAGCAAGGGCATATAGTAAGTGAATGTCCATTGCTAAGTGTGACTCAAGTAGATATAGCTCAACAACCAAGAATTGATGGATTGAACAAAGACAAAGAGACATCTGAAGACAAAGCCACCACATGTGTAAACACAAGGCAAAAAGGAAATTCCATAGGTACCAGTGATGCCATTGGACATGCATTCAACATGGCTCATGAGGAGTTTGATAAGTCAAATGGAGCCCAGGCTCTTAAGGAATCAGAAGCTTCCAGACTACTCAAGTCCATGAAAAAGGAGGTTAGTATTTTTTATTTAATAAAGATGGATGGGAAATTCAGGTCAGAACTATTGCAGATAATTGATGAGGCTTCCACTACAAGTTTGGTAGCAAAGACTGTTGTTTTACATAAAGGAAAAATTATAGGGGAAGCACCCCTTATAGATTATAAAAGTCCTCGAGTGGTGACAATATCTATCAAAGGTCATGAATTTCAAGGAGTTATTGTGGATGGTGGTTCTGGCATTAACTTGATGCCTGAACATACAATGGAAAAGATTGGACTCCACCCTTCAAGGCCTGCAAATTTCACTCTTACTTTGGCAGATCAGAGCAAAGTAAGGCCCTTGGGAGTGATCCCAAAAGTGCCACTTGAAGTACAAGGTAATCAATTCATTCTGGATTTTGTGGTTTTAAGATTGCCCCAGGTTGAAGGAGGATTTCCCCTCTTAATTGGAAGACCATGGCTGAGACATGCAAGTGTCATTCACGATTGGGGCAAGGACACTATGTGGGTACAAAAGAAAGGGCAAGAGCTGATATAGATTCATTTAGAAGAGGGCCCAGATAATCAAGGAAACACCAGCATGATGCAAACAGTCGGCATTTGCATGGAACCAGAATTAGAGGATCAACCCCAAATAGATTTCGAGGAAGAAGAGGATATTCTAAATTGGATCCAAGCAGGTAACTCTTCCTCTTGTTTTGGAATTTTTCTTAATAATTCTCGCACGACTGAAGGTTATGATGAAGATGAGGAAAAAGTCCATGTTGATGGATTGGGAGAGCCCATCACAGACCACAGAAGGGGCAGGAAGACACCCCTCAAATATAACTTGGAGGAGGATATGACAACCACAGATAAGGAAGTTACTAAAGCTAAAGGCAAGGTAAAAGATTCTAGTGAAGAGTGTTCTTTCCCAATTCAAGAAATACCTGCAAGATGGATGCAGGACAAGGAGGAACACATTGAAATCCAAAATACCCCTGCTTATGAAGCAATGCACGAAAATCTAGTGGAAGAAGACAAGGAAGGAGATGAGCACGAAGATAATATGGTAGAGAGAAATCCTATCAAAGAAATACAATTAGACACTCAAGACAATAATCGGCCAGTTTTGGTGGCCACTTGGTTGTGGAACCACCCAGGGCTCCTTGAAAAGGTAAGATCATTCTTGACCCATTATACAGATGTTTTTGCTTGGCATTATAAAGACTTAGAAGGAGTACCTGCCAATTATGTAGAGCATAGAATCCATCTTGTTGAGGGAGCCAAACCAATACAAGGGAAGAGTTATAGACTCAACCCAAAATATGTTGAAGCTGTTTATGTAGAAATACAAAAGATGGAGGATGCATGAATCATTATTCCTATGGAACACTTAGAGTGGCTCTCACCTACGGTTATAGTGCCAAAGAAGAATACCAATAAAATCAGAATTTGTGTTGATTTTAGAGCACTCAACAAGGTGACAATCCCAGATGGGTTCCCAATGCCATTTGCAGAGCAAGTCATTGAAGAAGTGGCTGGACATGCATTATATAGCTTTATGGATGGCTTCAGTGGCTACAATCAAATATCAATACACCCAGAGGATCATGAAAAGACTGCTTTTATCACACCTTGGGGAACATATGTGTATGTAAAAATGCCATTTGGGCTCAGAAATGCTCCAGCCACCTTTAACAGAACGGTCAATCTCATTTTCGGCCCCTTATTACTGGAATCACTTAGAATCTTCATGGATGACTTCTCTTAGTTTTCAGGTTCTCACAAGGAGACTCCTTTAGATTGTTTGGACCATCACTTGCAACAGCTACATAATGTTTTTAGGAGATGCATGGAGACTAAGCTAAAGCTCAACCCAAAAAAATGTCATTTCCTTGTGACAGAAGGAACTCTCTTAGGACATGTGGTGTCGGCTAAAGGTATGGCCCCTAATCCTGACAAACTCATTTCTATATTAAAGTTGCCTATACCTAAATCTCCTAAAGAGATTCAGAGTTTCTTGGGGCATACTGGATACCACAGAAGGTTTATAAAGATGTATGCAGAGATAGTCAGACCACTGGCTAGACTTAGAGGTAAAGAAATATCTTTTAAATGGGAAGAAGAGGAGGAAAAAGCATATCAAACATTACAGTCAAGGTTAGTGTCTACTCCCATTTTGATCACACTTGAGTGGTCAAAAATCTTTCATATACATGTAGATGCCAGTGCCTATGCAGTGGGGGTAATTTTGACCCAACCTAGTGAAGAATTTAAGGTGGACAGACCAATTCAATATGCCAGTAAAATTTTGACCAAGGCTGAAAGGAATTACAGCACTGCAGAAAGGGAAGCCCTAGCCATGGTTTTTGCTGTCCAAAAATTTCGTCATTACTTACTGGGAGTAAAATTTGTTATTATAACGGATCACCAACCACTAAAATACTTGCTCAACAAACCGCAAGCCACTAGTAGAATATGGAGGTGGTTATTGTTGTTCCAAGAGTTTGATTTTTCTGTAGTCCATAAACCAGGTAAAGAAAATGTTATGGCGGATCACCTATCCAGGATCAATTTGATGAATCAAGCTAGTGGAGTCAATGACAATTTTCCAGATGCTAATCTGTTCGCTGTACAAGCTCAAGGTTGGTACTATGATATCAAGAATTTCATTAAAAGTGGAGTCTATCCTGAGAAGGCTAATGCTGTGCAACGAAAGAGACTGCTAATCAAGAGCAGATCTTATACTTTCATTGAAGATAAATTATATAGACAGGGAAAGGACAACAGGTTTAGGAAGTTCTTGGAAGAAGAAGAAGTGAGGGAAGTCCTTCAATCTGCACATGCAGGAACAGGTGGTGGGCACCTTCCAGGGCATATTATGAGTCAGAGGATACTGGATGCTGGTCTATGGTGGCCTACACTATTTAAGGATGTAGATGAATGGGGAAAGGCATGTGACATTTGCCAGAGGTGTGGACCTAAGCCAACAAAGCAAAGGCATAACCCCTTGATTGTTTCCACTTCCTCGCAACCATTTGAGAAGTGGGGGCTATATTTTGTAGGGCCCATCTACCCTCCGTTGATTCCAAAAAGAGAGAAGTATCTATTGATAGCCACAGATTATGCGACAAAGTGGGCTGAAGCTATTGCCTCCCCCGACTGCACTACCCAAACTGTTGCTGATTTCATTTACAGTAGCATCATTTGCAGGTTTGGATGTCCACTTGAAATTTGTATAGAACAGGGTACTCATTTTGTGAATAAGGTCCTACAGGAAATTTTCAACAGGTATAGAATCCTACATAGTACCTCTTGTGCCTACTATCCAAGAGCCAATGGACATGTTGAATCAACCAATAATGTTTTAATTTCCATGTTAAGGAAAGAATGTATGTTATAGCCTTCTTCCTGTGCATTGTTTATCAAGGTACCCTATGGGCATACAGGTTAGCTTACAAAGAGGCCACGAGATATTCTCCATTCCAACTGGTTTATGGCATATTGCCAATTGAGTCCTTTGAATTTTCACATGGATCACCTAAAATAGCATTCATGCAGGGAAAGAAAGATTGTGATATCTCTCAGAGGCTTGGAGCACTACATAAAGTGGAGGAGATTTGTCTACTAGCAACAAAACAATTGGTAGAGACTCAGATGAAGAGGAAGGAGGCACATGATCGACATTTGTGGAACAACAACATAGAACCAGGCATGTTAGTTCTTCTCCATAGACCTCATCTTCAAACACAATTGAGAGGAAAATGGCTTCCACGCTGGGAAGGACCTTATCGAGTCAAAACAATGCTGAATTGGGGTGCTGTGGAGTTAGAGACGCTGAAAGGAGAGGCCTTGCCACTGGTTAACATATCAAGGCTTAGGGCCTACCATCAACACACTTGAAGAAGTATGGATCACGTGGAAATGCAAAATCTGTCCAGGTTGTACATAGCTTTCTCATCTCATTTTTCTCAGTTTTAGTAGTTTTCTTTATCAATTTCATGCTTGTTCCTCGCGTTTTTAGCAAACCTAGAAGGCATTTCGTAACCTCTCCAAAAGTACAATTTCTGGGTATTTTTGGAAATTTTTTTTAGCATTTTTCTAGCATTTTTTATCCTTTTCCGATGTCATTTTCTTGCCAAATAGGAGGAATAAAGGAAGCTCTTTGTGGTGTTGAGTAAGGAAATTGGGCGTAGCCCTGTGCAAAATCTTATGAGAATTTTTTTTATTTTTTTGGCAATTTTTTGGCTTTTTTTTGGATTTTTTCTCTTTTCTCTATTTTTGGATAATTTTTCCAAAAAAAAAGGGGCCCCCTGGATTTTTTGGGTTTGAGGGTAAAATATATATATATATATATATATATATTCACTCTCTCTCTCTCTTTGTCTCTCTGTCTCTCTCTCTCTCTCTCTCTCTCTCTCTCTCTCTCTTCCCCCCCCCCCCCCCCGCCTGTCACATCCTATATTTCTATCCAGCCCTTTTCAGTGCTTGGGGGGTATGCCCTGTGGCGCCAAATTGTGTGCAACTATGAGGGGTACTAGTACTCCTCATACCAAGCTCTCATTACCTTCTTCAACACGAGTTGCTAATCGAATATAAACGTGTTCTAGCAATCTTCTTGGTGTCCCTCTTGTTGGCTAATGCATTTTGTGGGTTTGAACGTCAAGCAAGGCACCCCCTTGCCCCCCCCTCCCCCCCCCTCAAGCAAGGCACCCCCTTGCCCCCCCCCCCGCAAGCAAGGCAACCCCTTGCCCCCCCTCCTTTTGCCCTCCCGCCGTCCCTGCGCTATCTGCCGCCGTCTCCACGCTATCCACCATCGGCCCCGCGCTTCACCCATCACGCATCCCCGTACCCTCGTTTAACCGGTGGACCATTACCTCCCCCGTTAGGTGCTCGGGTGCCCTAGCCTCCTCCCTCCTAGGTATCCTCTCCCTCCCGGTTTGCTGCCGGTTGGCTCCATGCCACCATTGCCAGCGAACACGATGTTGGCACGGCCGGTCTAACTTCGGGGACGAAACGCGCCAAGAACGTGACTGAACGACGCCGACATCACAAGGCCCAACGGGCTGCCCTAGAAGAAGAACTCAACCGCCTCCTCTTGGCGAACGTCGAGCTACATGAACGCCTCCAGGAGGCCGAGCTCAACGGCGAGATCCACACCCAACCCGAATCCGACCAAGCCCCACCCCACCTCGACCCCACCCACGACCGCATAGATAGACTCAAAGATACCCTCGCCAGGCTAACCACCTTAGTAGAAACCCACCTCTTAGCCAAAGACCAATCTCAACCCCAACCACAACCTCAATTTAGCACCCAACTGATACCCCAACCCACTCCCACCCAAACATCCCAATCGCCACCCACCCCTTTAAACCCAACCACGATTACTCAACTTCAACCGGTGGACATCGACGACCCCGATTCCTTTGGCTTCTTCAAACTGAACCCTCCCGACAAGTACTGAGCCGACCGAAGCTCCATTGCCATCAACCGATGGATCAAAGGGATGGAAAGATACCTTCAGATTCTCCGGGTTGGCCGCAACCACTGGACACATATTGCCGGCCAGTTCCTACAAGACGAGGCCTTGGCTTGGTACATGGTGGAGCATAAAAAGCAAGCCTGGAAATCGTGGGATCACTTCAAGGCGGCCATCGTCGACTACTTTGTGCCTCGCAATGAAGCATTCTAGGCACGGGACGAATGGCGCAACCTCCGTCAAGACAAGTTCATCGGGCCAAACGTATCACAATACCGTCGGCTCATGCTCCAGATCAACGACATGGCTGATATTGATCGTCTACATGGAATTCTTTATGGGTGCTCCCCGTAGTACCAAAAAGAAGTGGAGAAGAAAGACCCCCAAACTTGGGAGGACGTCATGCGCATAGCAGGACGGCTCAACGACGCCTACTCCAACCGCTTCGCACGTTGTACTGACGGAGGCCAATCTAACCGCAAAGAGGCAACCACCACCAAAGAGCAAACGTCAACCTACCGACGAGCTTCTGACAACCAACGCAACCAAGGATTTAAAGCCCTCCCTGCCCCAACCGAGAATCGTTCAAGTTCACCCAACCAAAGCAACCAACTTCGGCGAGACCCCCGCCCCGTACGCAAACATTGCCAAGGCAGCCACCCCACCGAAAAGTGTTGGAGGAAACACCCCAACACTCGAGTGCAAGCAACGAAAACCGAAGAGGCATCCACGTCTGGACCGAAGATCACCGAAATTCATAGTGACGAATCAGAGGACTCCTCACGTCGTGGACCGTCCACATCCAAAGGGAAGGCTCAATGCCATCCAGTAGCGTTACCCATCATACACCAAGTGTTCATTATGGGAGAAGTTAGAGGTGAACGAATGCCAGTGATGCTAGACACGGGTGCCACACACAACTTCATGAGCCCACAATGCGCTCAACACCTCGGACTAAAGCTCAGTAAACGGCTCCGCATGTCCGTCATCTTCACTCAGGGAGAGGCCAGTCATGTACGATATGCCGATGGAGTCCCGGTCATGTTAGGGCAGTGGTTCAGCCACTTGAACTTCCTCATCATACCAATGGAAACGTTCGAAGTCATTCTGGGCCTCGAGTTTATGGACAAACACATGATCTCCTTTTTCGACAAAGGGGTAGACAAAGTACTTTTAGATCAAAGTGGGCTAGCCATCGTTGTCAACTGCAACCGAGTCCGAGCCCCTCGTGCGAATGAGCCATCTGACAACGAACCAAGGGAATCAACGCAAAAACACAAAGGGAAAGAGAAAGCACAAGCTCGAGCATCCACTTCCACACACACACCATCACCGTTATCACATAAACAATTTCGACGGGCAGTTTATCAAGGCGGGATTGCACACTTATGCGTCCTCAAGCCGGTTGCAGAGGAAACGGGACCACGGCCGATCGATGTCTCAAAGATTGGGCACCCGAGTTTCCAGATGCTTATGGAAGAATTTTCAGACGTTCTTACGGATACACTTCCACCCAGCCTTCCCCCCTTACGTAACATCCAACATCAGATTGACACACTATCGGATCACCCGCCCCCTTCATGGACCCCTTATAGAATGAACGAGACAGATCTTCAAGAGCTCAAATGACAGCTACACGAACTCGAGGACCAAGGGTACATTAGACCAAGCAGCTCACCTTACGGAGCCCCCGTCCTGTTTGTTAAGAAGAAAGATGGCTCCTTGCGCTTGTGTATCGACTACCGCGCACTTAACAAAGGCACAGTCAAGAGAAAATATCCCGTCCCAGTGATGGAGGAACTTCTAGATCGTCTGGGCAAGGCACGATACTTCACACGCATAGACCTCCGCTCTGGGTACCACCAAATCTGGGTAGCACAAGAACACATCAAAAAGACGGCCTTCCGCACACGCTACGGCAGCTATGAGTGGCTCCTCATGCCACTTGGTCTTACAGGGGCACTGCCACATTTTGTCGCGAGATGAACGACAGCTTCCGGGACATGCTTGATCTCTTCCTCATCATTTACATCAATGATCTACTGATCTACAGTCGCACATTGGAGGAGCACTATGAGCACGTTCGGGAGGTCTTATTACGATTACGGCAACGCCGGCTCTTCGTCAAGCCAAGCAAGTGCAAGTTTTGCATGAAGAAGGTGGAATTCTTGGGGTTCATCGTTTCCGAACTTGGCCTCCATGCCGACCCCCAGAAAGTCGAAGCCGTGCTCAAATGGGCACCCCCTAAGACCGTCAAAGAGGTGCGAGAATTCCTCGGCTTTTGCCAATTTCTCCATCGTTTCATCCAAGGCTTCAGCAAGATTGCGGCACTGCTCCTGGAGTTGATCAAAGAAAAAGAGCCGTTCAAATGGGGAACCAATGAAGAAGACGCTTTCGAGGCACTGAAAGTCGCCATGTGCAATACCCCGGTCCTCAAGCTCCCAGAGTTTGACAAACCATTCGAGGTTCATACCGACGCATCCAGCTCGGCCATCGGAGGCGTACTCTTACAAGATGGACGACCCATTGCTTACGAGTCTCATAAACTCACCGACCCCGAGCTCAGATGGAGCACACATGAGCAAGAAAGGTTGGCCGTCATCCATTGTCTACGCAAATGGAGACACTACGTTTTGGACAAGCATACGAAGGTCTTCACCGACAATATCTCTTTGAAGTACTTCACCTCTCAACCCAAGTTAAGCCCAAAGCAAGCAAGATGGCAGGATTTTCTTGCGGAGTTTGACATCGAAATCATCCACAAGCCGGGTAAGCAGAATGTTATGCCAGACGCACTCAGTCGACGACCCGAGCTGCAAGCAATGTCCACAGCTTCATCGAATTTGAGAGGCAGAATCCAACGCGCACAGGCAGAGGATGCCCAAGTCCAAGACATACTTCAAGAAGTTCACCATGCCCAAGCACCTGGCCGCTACACAGTACAAGAGGGCATTCTCTATCGCAAAGGGAAATTCTATGTACCAAATGACTTAGAGCTACGCAAAGAGCTGCTATGGGAAGCACATGATTGCAAAGTGGTTGGACATGGCGGTCAAAATCGAAGCTACGAGACCCTCCACAAACATTTCTACTGGCCCCGAATGAAGGCCCAAGTTGTAGAAACGTGCTCGACGTGTCAGTTAGTCTGTCAAGATCGGGTGAAGCCCACCGGCCTTCTGCAACCACTCCCGATCCCAAATCGGTCGTGGGACATGATTAGCATGGACTTCATAACCGAACTCCCACCATCTTTGGTGTTCAACACCATCTTATTTGTGGTGGACTACTTCACAAAACAGGCTCACTTTATCTCGGCCAAATCTCCGCTCAATGCCAAGGCCGTGGCTCACCTCTTCTTTACCCACATCATGAAGTACCATGGATTGCCTCTAGTCATCGTGTCGGATCGAGATGGACGCTTCCTAAGCCAGCTGTGGACAGAACTTTTCCGCATCTTGGGGACGCAACTTAGGTTCTCCTCAGCTTATCACCCACAAAGAGATGGGCAAATGGAACGGGTCAATCAAATGATAGAAGATTATATCCAGAATTATGTCCGAACCGATCTAAAGGATTGGGCGAAGCACTTGGACATTTTGGAGTTTCACTACAACGCTTCCGTCCATTCAAGTACAAAGATGACCCCATTCGAATTGGCGACCGGCAAGGAGGTAATCACGCCCTTAGCTCTCACGCAAGACTCAACTCTTGCAACAAATGATCCCGATTGCGATGCCTTTTTGGATCAATGGAAAACCAAGTTAGAAGAGGCAAATTCCAGCTTACAAAGAAGCAAAGAATGCATGGCTCGATATGCAAACAACAAACACAGGCCCAGCAAAGAGTTTCAAGTTGGCGACTTAGTCCTAGTCAGCGCACGGAATATCACCCTGCCCAAGAATATCATGCAAAAGTTCAACCATCGCTACTATGGACCATACAAGGTGGAGAAGCGGATCAATGAAGTCACTTATAGCTTGGAGCTTCCCGACAATGTACAATTTCACAATGCCTTTCATGTCAGCCTCTTGAAGCGGTTCAAACCCGACTCCAAGTACGGGCGTGAGATCCCGGTGTTGCACGACAGGGAGAACCAGTTCAAGGCGGAAGCTATCTTACGGGACCGGAACACCTGCGAAGGTCCCCAATTTCTCGTTAAATTCAACGGCCGCCCCTTAGTAGATGTGGATTGGCTTCCGGCCAACACCTTTGAGCCTGACCATCCATTAGTCCGAAAATATTATCGCCACACTTAAGCCACTTTGGCTAAAAGCCCCATGTAATGTTCCCAAATTTTGTAAACACATCAACTTTTTGTAAGACCCGAACCCGCTTGTTGAGGACACCAAGCTCTTCAAGCCGGGGGAGGATGTCACAGCCTGTATTTCTATCCAGCCCTTTTCAGTGCTTGGGGGGTATGCCCTGTGGCGCCAAATTGTGTGCAACTATGCGGCGTACTAGTACTCCTCATACCAAGCTCTCATTGCCTTCTTCAACACGAGTTGCTAATCGAATATAAACATGTTCTGGCAATCTTCTTGGTGTCCCTCTTGTTGGCTAATGCATTTTGTGGGTTTGAACGTCTCACAGCATTTTTTATCTTTTTATTTTTATTTTTATTTTATTTAATATTTTTTATTTTATTTATATATAATTTTTATTATTTATTTTAATTTTCTTTTTATTTTTTAGCTTAGGTCTCGACGTTCGCAAAAAAAAAACAAATTTAGACAGCATATCAATTTATATTATTTTTTATATATATTTTTTAATTTTCATGACTCAAAGCTTTTGGCTTTGGATCGCGCCTCGGTTGGCCGTTTTTTCCAAATCTGGAGTCATTGGCACCTCTAGACTCAATTTTTTACTTTATTTTTCCAAATTCTCACATTTTCTCTGAGTTTTGGTCAAAACCCTCAGGTTTTGAGCACCTTTATCACATGTTTTAATTATACACATGGTCCACATTGTCTATTCTCACCTCATTTCCACATATGTTGCACATGTTTTTGTATGCCCCCTCTGTATCTCTACTGCTTGGTCATTTTTACCCTATCCAACCCATCATCCTCCTCTCTCACCCTCCCCTTACCCTTCTGCCTCACCGCATCCTTACCCCTCCCTGCCCCATCCATCTCCGCACCCTCAGCCCTCCATCCCCCCTCCTTTCTACCCTTCCATTACCCTCCTTTTCTTTTCCTTGCAAACATTGCATTTTTTGGTTCTTCTCTGGTGCTTCTTCTCTCCTGCTCCTAGTGGACTTGGTAGCTGCTCAAGTGTCCTTTTGTAGCTCTCGCAGCACTGATTTATGGTCTACTCTATGCTCAAAGTTTTGGCTGTAGCTCTCCGAGACGGAGAGCACATTAGATGGTGGGCAACTATTGAGCCCATAAAAGTCATATTGGTCAAAGTCAACCATAGTCAAAGTCAACTATAGTCAAAATCAAGAGGTCAAAGTCAAACTAGTCAAAGTCAATAAGGTCAAGGTCAAAGTCAATTGGTGCAAAGTCAAAGTGCTAAAGTGCAGGTGTCAAAGTGCACAAGTAGTGCACAATGAATGATCCACAAAGGGTAAATTGGAGAAAGTGGGTTGCAAATTGCAGAGGTATTTCTCTAAATTTCCCTAAGGTTCAAAATGTTTTTAAAGTGTTTTGGAAGGTTCAGGTGAACCCTCCCTTATGTGCACATTTGAAGAATTAAAAGGAAAATGTGAAGGTATGTGAAGCGGCAGCGTACGCAGAAGTGAAAGTATGGCCCCCCAATGAAATTTTTTGTTTTAGACTAAAGTCACTACAAGACAAAACCAGGAGTCGTTGGCTGCCACTTGAGAAGACAATCTTGGGACATCAAAGTGAGCACCAAGATACTCTTGCAGTTAGGAGCGTATGTGAATCGACACACTCAAATCAAGGCAAGAACTATTCTTGGACAATCCTAAGTGTAAGCAAGAGGCAGCATAGTGTAAGTGAAGCAAAAGAGAGAAGTGAAAGAGTCACCAATGTGCAACACAGAGAAGTGAAGTGCAAGGTGTGCATGGAGAGTGACTAAGGAAGTGTGCAGAGAAGGGCTAAGCTAGTCCCCCAAGGATCCCAAGGTCTCATTGCAGTGTGCGCGTGCCGACAGAAAGTGTCCAACCCTCCCCCTTATTGGAAGCTTGGTGCAAGGTGTGCACAAGTGCAGGCTTGGAGAAGGTGGAGGTTTCGTGCAGAGGAGTCCGGCAGCAACAAGACATCACAAGACTCTGGGTATTTGGAATTTTGTACTTGAGCACTCTATGGGATTTCGCACAGAAGCATTTCAGTATATTGTGCATCCCCATTGTAATTGTCTTATTATAATCAATCGACAGAGGCTTCCAGTGTGTATTTTCTCTTCTTTCCTTTCCCTTTTCTCCTACAAACACTTAAATCCCTTCTTGTCCAAGAATTCCCCAACATGTCCCTATTAAAGGTTGCGAGGAGAAAGATAAGGATGGGAATCTTGACGAGGATGGATGTAGGAAATTTGTTAAAAAGCACATAAACGATTATGGATCCATCCTTAGTCGGCAAGAAGAGGTTCATTTGACATTGTCTATAGAAAAATCAGTATCTGGAGTGCAAGAGGTATTAATTATAGGAAGTCTCTGTGGACATAAATGAAGAAAGCCGTGTCTGAAGAAAATAGATGCCATTCAACACATGAGAGAGGTATGCTCCTGGATCACTGAGGTGAGGAGATTTCTTGCGGCATGCGTTCTCTACGTTGTGTGGATTCCTCAATTTGCCCATGTTGCAGACCCACTATATCAATTACTTAGGAAGAGGCAAGGATTTCAATGGGAAGACATCCATACTCAAGCTGTGAGGAAATTAAAGAAGGCACTTGTAGAAGCACCATTGCTTAGAAAGGCCAATTATAGTGACAATAAAAAGATTTACATCACCATAGATACCAGTCCGAGAGGTATAGGCTAGGCAATTGGCCAAGAGGATGATGAGGAAAAGAGGTATGCAATTCAATTTGGAGCTAAGGTACTAAATGTTCACTAGAGAGGTTATCCACAAATTAAGCGAGAGCTTTGGGGAATAGTGACCGCATTGAAGAATGATAAAGAATACTTGATTGGGACAAATGTGATGGTGGAAACAAACTGCTTATCATTATTGGGAATGATTGTGAACTGTTCCAGTGCAGAGATTGCCATGTTAAGATGGATAGCGTACATTAAGTCGTTAAACCTCAAGTTTTTTCATATAGCTGGGAGGAATAATGTGGTAGCTGATATGCTATCACGAGCTTTATATGAAAATGAAGACTCGATGATTTCTAATGATGAAGAGATAGGTCTGGACTTTTATGCTTCATATATACATACTTCGAGCCTAGATGAAGCATGTATTGGACTGAATAGGAAAAAACCTACTTATCAGATTGAAAAGCTGGGGACTGGTATTGAGTCTTCAAGAGAAGGAACTCAAAGGAGCTTAAGGAGAGGGAAAGAAAATAGGAGGAAAGAAGAGAAACCTTATGATGTTCAAATAGGGATAACAGAAAGATTCAATGAAGACGAATATGAAAATGAGTGGAAGGAAATCGGAAGATACCTAAGCGTAAAGTCTCCTGATCCTAGTTGGAGCAAAGAAAAATTTCATACTATTCAGAGAAAGTCAAGCGATTACTTCCTAAAAGATGGAATTCTTTGGAAGCAAAAGATTGGAATAGGTAAGATACCCCAACGCGTTGTAGGTTGCAATGAAATGAGAGGTAAGATTATGCATGAAATGCATAGCTCACTATGGGTCGGACATAAGGGCTTTCAAGGAACTTATGAAAAGATAAGGGAAAGATACTGGTGGCTTGGAATGTATGTAGATGTCCAGAAATATGTGGTCACTTGTAAATCTTGCCAGATGTACTCAAATGCTAGACAAAGAGATGAGTTTCATCCGACATATCCTCTTAATATCTACTATAAGTGGGTTGTTGATCTCGTTACGATGTCATTAGGGGTGCAACAGATGAGGTATATTGTGCTGGAAAGATAGGATCTAACAAACCATGTTGAAGGAAGAGCTTTGAGGACAAAAACTATGAGTAATGTATGCAAGTTTCTACTAGAAGATGTGCTTAGTAGAGTTGGCTATGTTGAGAAAATAGTTGCCAACAGAGGTGAGCTTGATGCTCAGGAAGCAAAAGACTTCTTTGAAAAATATGGGATTCTGCTATCGCTCACCACTGCTTACAATCCTGAAGCCAACGGGAGAATTGATCGTAAATATCCTCGTATTATTAAAGCTTTGGCTAAGACTTGCGAGGAAAAGATAAAGGACTAGCCAAATTACCTTCCCTTTGCCCTTTGGGCAGACAGGATGACATGCACTAGGACTACTAGATATATGCCAGTAGAACTAATGTATTGTCAGAAACCTATTTTATCGACGGAGTCACATGCTTTAGCATGGACTTTCTTGCCTTGGGAGGATGAGATGTCGAGAGAAAGATCTTCTAACAGTGTGGACTCTTCAATTAGAGAGAGAAATAAATTTGGTAGAAGAGGCTGCATTTAAGCTCAGAGCATTTAGAGAGAGAAATAAGGTTGCATTTGACAAGTCCCATAGGTTAAGACCTAAAAAGTTGAATGAAGGAGACTGGGTACTTGTCTATGATAGCTCATTGGATACCCAATATGAAGCTCGAAGAACACTAGTAAAAAGATGGTTTGGTCCCTATGTGATATGTAAAGTACTTGACAATAGAACATACTCGCTCCGGGAGTTGGATGGGACCAAGTTAAAGGAACTGATTGCTGGGAAGAGAGTTAAGCTCTTTAAAAGAAGAGAGAATGAGGATTATGAGATGGTGATAAATGAAGACGAAGAAGACAAAAGTGGAGAAGAGGAAAATGAAGAGATCCGTAAAGAAAATGATTAAAAAGAAATTATATTATGAGATAATGTAGGTGCATAAGTATACATATATGTATATATTAAAAACATGTAGATAAATAACAAGAAATGAATCGGTTTAGATGTAAGAAATAAATAAAGTAAGAAATAGAATAAATGTATGTGTTTCACTTATTCATGACCTTCTATTAATTTTAAATTTCTTTTCCTTGCAGGGTACTCACGGAGATTTGTGATCAGGTTGTTAGTAAGAAATCCTTTAGGCTTGATTGGATTGTTTGACTATCTTAGGTTCTAGAATGGACAATGAAGATTCCAATGATACATCCATACTAGAGGGTAGAATTCCTGATAGATTTAGAGTGACATCAAGGAGTGTACCTGAAGGAAGAACCTTAGATAACTCTTTCATATCAACCTACTTGCTCCCTACCCGAGAATGATGAAAGAGTTCCTACTCAGGAGTTTATTAAAAGTCGCATTACTAGTGAGATGTTGATCTCATCATCATACGAAGGGATTATGTTCAGGTATCAAGCGGCATGACCATATGGAGAAAATGACGCTGCAGTGGACCATGAACCATACTACATGACAGTGGATCCAAGAGAACTTTTTGTTTATAGGCGTGACTTAGTAGAATATATAGAAATTTTACGATAACTTGCTTTTTTCCGCAGGGAATGTGAAGAGGGGGAGCAGTCTTAGAGATAAATTAAAAAGCTGTGTTAAAACTATGTGTAAATACCGTTTCTTGTGAAACTCAAATTACATTTCGTTTATGAAGAATAAAACGAGGGAAGAACTTCACGTCAACAAGGAGTCAATTATCAATGTACATAAATAAAGCCACGTAATATTTTCCTTCTGAGTGACTATTTGTATATAAACTCTTGTGAAATAAACTTTTGTTTTATGCAAGATGACCAAGTTAGAGATGTTTAAAGAAAGGGTGATTGAAGATGACAAGTTCACGTGGCTTCTGATTTTATATTGGTGAGATGTTATTGTTTCAGTTTCCTTTTTTCCTCTTGTATATATGTGTATGTGTGTATATACATCCATATGAAAATACTACATGAGTTGGACATATGACACGAAAAGAAATGCACAATTAAGAAAATTAAGTAGACCAAAAATCTCGTACCACTAATAAGATTACATGTGATGTGTAAGGACTAGGATTATATGGGTAAGATTAGAAGACAGACTAGAACTTTCGGAACAAGACCTAGGAAGGTGAAAGGAAGACCTAAACTAAGTATCTGTATATACTAGTGTTTATGAGTACTTGATGAGTGAGACACTTCGACTTCTGCTCTTGATCTCTCGTCTGATCTAATCTTTAGATAGATTATATCTTGAGAAAAGAATTCTTATACCAACCAGCTATCTATGTGTATGTGTATGTGTTGTTGGGCACTGTGATGAGCTAGTATGAAGGTGGAACTACCATGGTCGGGTGATCAGTGCCACGAGCTGACGATAGTTGTGTCGTATGGCCTAACCTGTATATTTTTATGTGCTCAAACGGGTCAATGGGCGGGTGGAGTCACTCTTACTGGGTGCTCAAAGCCACGACCTGATGTTGGTTTCGTATGAGGCTGACATTGTGCGTTGTGCGCTATGTCGGATCAGTATATGGGTGGACTAAACCTGGCCGGGTGGTCAGATCCACGAGTCACATCCGATTTTGGCATAGGCCAGCATGTATAGAAAAAGAATAAATAAATAGAAGTATAGATAAAAATATGAAGGTTGAGCTAGGACAAAGAATTAAAATAAAGAAAAATAAAATAAAAATAAGAGAAAAATAAGAAAAGGTCTAATGGGTGTTCGGATGATGGGAGATCAATAGGGAAGCCAGATGGGAGTTTCATAAATCGAGTTAGTAAAGACTGGTATGTGCAAATGCTTCAGATAGGCTACTGGATTTGACCATGTCGATGTAACAAGAGAGCTAAGAAGTTTTCAATTTACTCATGTGATTTATAGTCTAAGTGCATTAGTGTATTGTGATATGTTGTATGGGATGCTTTTGTCTACCTTCTTCTCTTGATTTATGCCAAGTTTAATGCATATTCAGATTTCATGCATCTAGTTGAAATTTCTTTAAGTTGTGTTTAAATATGTATGTGTGTTTGTGCCTTCTTCTCTCGTGCATCAAATGTGCATGTGTTACAAATGCATTCAACAAGATTGTTTAAGTATAAATATGCAAAGGTGTGTGTATGTGTATTTTTATATGTGTGCTATTTGAGGTGAATGTGAATTCTCCTATTCCGAGTGCATATATTCCCATCCATGCAAGCATGAAAAACAATGCATGGGCATTCAAAAAGAAAACTTGTATGTGTTATGTGGTGGTGCATGGGTTTTTCATGTGTATTTGTAGAACATATAATGCAAATGTATATGCATGATCTGAGAGTATTTATTATGCAACCATATTTGTGATTGCGTGTAAAATTTTATGTAAATGTATATATACAACTACATACAAATACCTGTATATAGACATACATACGTGTATGAATAAGAGGAAAAAGGGAGAACGATATCAGCAAGGTTTTTTTTGGAATGTATGGGTTACGACTTAGAGATTAACTATTTTTTTTGGTCCGACGTGGAAGGAGAGAGGTGTTGTGCAACCAAGGAATCTCTTAAGAGAGTTCATGCTTATAAACAGAGACTCGGAGAGTTCATCCGTTGGAAAGAAAACCAGCCAGCTGATAGTTCGACGAGCCAACTAGCTCGACGAGCTGCTGCTTTGAGTCAAATTTACTCAAAGGAGGAGAGGTTTTTTTCATGCTTCAGGCGGGCAGTTTTTCTATGGCTACGTATGCAAGGGGCAGGTGAAGAAGAGGTTGCGGGCACAAGGAGAAAGAAGGGAAATTATTGGAGAGAAGGTATCTAATGGATCTACAGATTCAGATGCTGGCTTCGGACATCTTCCTTGTTGGCGTCTTTTCTTGCTTTGTTCATCCACTATGAGTGTTGTGCTCATCCATCAACAAGGAAGGGACTCAACTCTGAAGAAAGGACTCAACTGCTACACAGGAAGGAGAAGGGGCGATTGGAGTAAGACACATCGAGGTGCAGAATTAAAGAAAACAGACCAACGTGACATCTTTAGCTGACGAAACTTTATATGTCCAAAGGGAAAGAGATTGATTTTACTTTCTCGCTCCTCCCAGTTCCTTCACACACACAGCGTCGAGAGAGGAAGGTTATTTTCATGCTCTTTGAAACACTTATCATGACTGGGATCATTGGATATACAACTGTTCAGGACTAGAATACGTGCTTTAAGCTATTGATTTGAAATCTGCATATTAAAATTTAATTAAAGAGGCTTTGCCCATAGTTTACGGCAAAGGGTTATTTATCTCAGAGTTAATTCTCCTACATCTGTGAGCTTATATTTACATAAATTGATACGTGCATACTTGGCTATAGTAGTTCATGCGTATAACTACAAAGTAATGTGTGCAACATTAATCAGAGATGAGGCAAAATGTTGTGATTTGTATATACTCAACGTTTCAAGTTATTTTGCGTGGCTGAGACCATGCTAGGTAATTGAATTTTTGATGATCATGCTGGGAAGTTGAAGTGTTTGCTTTATTTACATTAAAGCTGTCAGCGTCAGAAATGCAGAACTACAGATTAACCCATCAATGATTGTTCATCCTCAATTCTATGAATCCTACTGTTGTGGAATCTATTGCCATAGTGTCTTTTCGTTCTGACGTATGTTGTTGAGTTCGATTTATTCACAGCAAAAAAAAGTATGATGAGTTTCTTAACAACAATTAAGTAAAGAATTTTCGTTTCCCTAATGTAAGCTTTGCGCGTTACACGTATAAACCATTAGATTGTTTACATATATATACATGATTATCTTCTCAACAATCGTTTTCAATCTACAGAACTCTGTAATAACATACATTTGACTTCTTTGATGGTCCAAAACTTCCTTAATTTACTCTTTGAACGAGTGAGCCGATTGCTGTTAGTTACATTTGGTCAAATTAGTATAATGACTATGCCTTTGTTTTGTTTGTGAGGTTCCTTGACTTCTTTGTGCCACTCTCACTTTTGTCCATGGCAGCATATGTGAAGACATAGCTAATTCATAGTATATTATGTATATTCCAATAACGGAAGTGACTGGATCATATGGGAAAAACATGTTCGGTTTGGAATAAATAAATAAATAAATACTATCACTTATGTTTAGAGTCTAAAAACTTTGCAAAAAGATCATAAGCACTGGGATTCACATTCCTTTAGCACATCATACTTATATAAAGACATCTTCACCTTGCTCATATGCTTGAACCCAATTTTTTTCGAACTATCATCAACATGACGTTTTGATGATTGTTGTTCATTGAATAAAATAGAACTTTTACTTAGGTGTAGGAAATGATAAAACGCTTAGAAGGTATGTGATATGTTTCCTAATGAAGTTCTTTCATCAGTATCGCTTACTTAGTTGAACAAGGCCACATGATTTAATGATGAATGATTACCAAGGAAGAAGTTAGAATCAAAGAGAAGCCAATAAAAAAAAGGAACTAAGATGCTTTCTTCCTCCTTTCCACAATTTACGTGACAACGTTACGTAGATTTTTGTAATTGACATCTTGTTCCCAAACCTCTTCTTTGCTCAAGTCCACTTTGATCTTTGAAAGAAGCAATGAACTGAGGTCAGCATTGACATGTAGATTTGAGGGTGCCACCGAGAATTGAAAAAGTGCCTCTATCAAAGGCAAAACTAAAGAAGCATGTTTTTTTAACACCGATTGCATCCACCGGCAAACAATCTTCATCAAGCACAAGAAATCAAAAGACCATAAGATCCTTGAGAGGCACATAGAATAGCACTCCTCTTTTAAAGCTTCTTTTGAAATAGCTGAAGGTGAACATGAGGACTATTTGTCCCTTTAGTTAAAGGTCCAAAGTTCAAAGCACGATGCTAGACGATGATGGTCATGCAAAATGATGGCCAGTAAACGATGGTCAATAGAGAGCGATGTTCATCCTGTGAGAGTAATGGTCAAGAGAGAGCAAAGAATAGATTGGCTCCATCTCACCACTAAACGATGAAAGCGGGCCCAAGCACACCCTCAATAGATAGCGCTGCTAGTCGTGAATCGTGATGGGTCCTCGGTCAAGTCGCGATGGGAAGTACACAAACCTGGAATTGGATTCCGCACGAAGGAGACACTAACCTCGATGGCGACCGGAACCAGACTCGAGAATTAGGCGCAAAGACCCAATGCCCATGTCTTCTGGTCTGCATCATCGCGATGGAGCGTCACCCACATGTGTCAGAGGAGAAGACAGAAGATCATAATGGCCAAGAAAACCCAGTCGCGATAGGCTCAGAGCAGCCAGTCGCGAATCGCGATGAGTGAGAGCAAGCAATCGCAATGGTCCCACCAACCACTGTCGCGATGGTCCAGCCCAAACACGAGACGTCCATGATGAAGAGATATGTTATGAATTGTTGTCAGCTGTGGACAACACTCTGGTGTGGGCTACTCCAAAATTCTGTCATGTGCAACCTCCATAGCTTCACAGAGAAAACTTGATGCAAACCGGCATCACGTGTCCTCGACTTCACTCTGCCTATGTCGCAGGCAGCCCCACCGGCAGCTCTTCGAGTCACATCCCCTGCCCCAGTCGTGGTTGTTGCTGTCAACTTCCGACACACAGCCCGCGACAATCAAGCTATGTCTTCTTGCACCTTCTGCACCACAACACTTCGCCGCAGGCAACCCCACCGACAACTCTCCGAGTCTCGTCCAATGCCTCAGTCGTGGTTGTTGCCGTCAACTTTCGACACACAACCCGCGACAGTCCGTGGTTACCCACTTTCTTTTACTTGATCTCGTTCTTCCATTTTCTCCTAAATGGCTACCGTGAATAGTTGTTAATGTGATATCTTCCTCATCACAATCTTTCACCATTATTGATTTAACAATTGAGATGGTCATAGTTGCTAGAGCTTGCATCCATTCTTGAGGCTCAAACTCTTCATTTAAGAACTTTTGGGGTACATAAGCCACACGTTGAAAAGATCTATCTTGGACCATGAGATTAGTAATTTCTCTGGCTCTCACTTTTTGATCTTCCCTATTTGTTGTTGATAAATTTTGGTAGTGATGTGTATGAACATACTTAGGACCGCTAGGGCATTTTTTTGCCTGTTTAGGAGGTCTTTTTCCCCGGCTTGTATATACACCTATAACTCTAACTGGTTATTTATCTTTGTATATTCACTTGGTAATACATTATCTCTTGTGTGTTGTGCTCAAGCTTCTTCTTCTTCCTTGTGTTATTCATGTGCTTTCACAGACCTCAAACTCCAATAATTGGTATTAGAATAGGTCATCGCTTCATCTAGGGCGTGATCGACACCTCTCCAGTCATAGTCTCACAATTGCACGAAAAATGGTGAGCATACTTAGGGTGATTAGGAGTTAAAAACTGCTTTGCTTTATGGTGGTGAAATTTCGATATGAGCTTGTTTCAGCCTCTAAACACACTATCGCAATGCCTATGCATGCAATTTTATCCTTTTGTGCCAAATATATAGACAGATTTTGGTTCACCAATACAAGCACCTCGAAATTTGCTACAAGTTTAGTAGAGCTTGACAGGGTAGTTCTCTTCAACTTTTTGAGATACAATAATTTTTTTGCATCAAGGTATATAGTCAATGGCCATGGATGAAAGCAATAATGTATTTTGTATGTTGTCTATTGAGGACAAGTTGGATGGTACCAATTACCTAGTATGGGATATATGATGCGTCATGTATTGGTAGCAAAAGGGTTATGGAATATTGTGCAAGGTGTTGAAAAATGACCTAGTACACTTACAAATATAGTTATTGAAGGTGATCAGATGGCATTGAAGATGATGTTCTTCAAATTCTTGTTCGTGTTGCGGTTTCTATTGCACTTATTGTAGAGCAACTTTGTTGCCATGGTAGAAATGCTCAGGCACATGCATTGATAGCTTTGTCTATCAAAGATGCCATTATTCCTCATCTTCACTATTGAAAAACAACAAAGGATGCATAAGATACACTTACCACTTTGTACCAGGCAAGAAATGTTGATATATTTAGGTAGTGATGTGTGAACACACTAGGACCGTCGAGGCACTTTTTTCCCTCTTTAGGAGGTTTTTTCCCTGGCTTGTATGTATGCCTATTACTCTAATGGGCTACTTATCTTTGTACATTCTCTTGCTAATACATTCAGTATTATGTGTTGTGCTCCAAGAAGGTCCTTGTGTTGTTTGCATGCTTCCACATACCTCAAACTCCAACAATTGGTATCAATGCACGTAGTCATTTCATCTAGGGCATCATCGACACCCCTCTAATCACTGTCTCATAATCACACAAAACTTGGTAATTATACTCAAGGCAATTAGGAGTTTAAAACAGCTTCGTTGTGTGGTGTCAAAATCACAATCTTGGCGCATTTTGGCCTCTGAACACACTATCATAGTGCCTAAGTAGGCAATTTTGTCTTTTTGTGCCAAAGATATATACAAGTTTCAATTCGCGAGTATAAGTGTCTCCAAGTCTGCTACAGGTTTAGAAAAACTTGATAGGGTAGTTTTGTTCAACTTTTTGAGATACAGTCATTTTTCTACATCAGGGTATTTTAGTTAGTGGTCATGGCTGAAAGTAGTGATATAGATTTACCACATAGCTTTTGGCTTGAGGCAGTTATGTGTGCAGCATATGTACTTAACAAGTTTCCCACCAAAGCATTGTAGTCTATCACTCCATATGAGGCTTGGCATGGTAACAAACCATCTATTGCTCATCTCGGTTTCTTTGGTTGTCTAACATATGCATTAGTTCCTAAACAACAATGCATGAAATTGGATGATAGAGCAGTGAAATGTTCATTGGGCACTGGGTATAGTTCTGAAAGCAAGGGCTATTGTATGTATCATCCATAGACCAAATGCATTTTGGTTATCCATGATGTTGTTTTTGTGGAAGATGCAATTCAGCCATTAATTTCATGTACAAGGAGACACCACTTAGCCCCAAAGATGTGTCTGAAAATTTTTTGCCTTTTTTTATAGGTGGACAGTCAAGTGTTGGTCCAAACGAGGCAATTTTTAGCCTTTATAGGTTTTACATTATGATGAAAATAATTCCATTTCTGATGCAAATTTACATGATGCACTTATTGATAAGAGAGCTCATATAGAGGAGGCAAAAAGTATGCCAAAATGGTTGGTGTAGACTTTGCGAGATAACAAAATAGATGCACCTCTATCATATCGTACTCGTTCAAGTTCTCATAGTGCTTGCATCAAACTGTTATGCAATGACTGTCTCTAGTCTTTATGATGAGGATGAGCATGTTTTTTTTTATGAAGCACAAAATTCAAAAAATTGGATGGTTGCTATGCAATGAGAATACAATGCTATTATGAACAATGGTACCTAGTCTTTATGTGATTTTCCTCCAAGCAAAAAGGCCATTGGCACTAAATGGGTATACAAGCTCAAGCATGAGCTTGATGGAATAGTTGACAGGTATGAGGTTAGGCTTGTAGCAAAAGGTTATGCTAAACAGAAAGGCGTTGATTTTGATGAAACCTTTGCTCCCACATGTGACATGACCACCATTCGTAGCATTTCTGCACTTGCATCTCACCATGGTTGGAATCTGCATCAGTTGGACATTAAAACTGCATTTCTGAATTGTGATTTACATGGAGAAGTGTATGTATTCAGCCCCGTGGTTTTGTGCACAAAGGGCATGAAAACAAAGTGTGCAGGTTGAAAAAGGCATTATATGGTTTAAAGCAAGCACCACATGCTTGATATGAAAAGATACATGCCTACTTGATTGCACATGGTTTTGAGAACAGTCCAATTGAGATCGCCTTATATGTTAAGCATGCAAATGATGTGCTTCTTATCATTATTGTCGATGTTGATGGCATGATGCACATTGGTCCTAATGAGAAGCATATTGCTGATTTTAAGCCTTATTTGCATGCCTCTTTTGAGATGTCCGATTTGGGGCAATTGCATCATTATTTGGGCATTCATACAAGGTGATGGCGGAAAATCTTTTAGTTAAACAACATATATTGACACATTATTGTAGCGTTTTGACTTTGATGACTGTAAACCTATTGCCACTCCTATGGAAACAAGTTTATGGTTGAGTCTTCATGATGTTGGAGATGCATTTGATGTTGATCTCTATCGGCAATCTGTTGGATGCTTGATTTACTTATGCATAACTTGGCTTGATATTCAATTTTCTTTCTCTCATATGAGCAAGTTTATGCATTGCCCATGTGTCAAGCATTGGGAGATGGTATTTATCATAATATTTGCAATGAAAAGTGAAAGGCTTAGATGGATTAGGGCAATATCCAAAGAAATCGTCATAGCCACATTTATATCACATAGCTTGAGGATCACATGCATTATTGATGCATTATTGTTGTGATATTGCTCTTTTCACAACATAATACATCCTTCCACTAGACCCATCTCTCCAACCTCGATTGCTATTAGTGTACGCAAGGTAATAGGCTTCTTCTTGGTACCATCTACCTTAACTATAGCTATCTATTGGGTATTCTAATCCATATTGATCATAGCTATCTTGATAGCTAGTACTAATTTCTACCATGGAGGTTTCCATAGGTACAATTTCCCGTTCTATTTTCTCTTTTCCATATTTGACTAGAACAATATCTTGTGGAGGTAGATGTTTTTGATCTAATATAGATCTTAGATGCTCTTGATTACCTAGGGTTGTAGTAGAAGCTTGACATTTCATCAAATACCACATCTTTGCTCACCTTCACCTGTCGTGTGAGTGGGTTATAACATTTATATCCCTTTTTCTCAAGGGTGTATCCAATGAAGACACATTTTTCTGCTTTCAAATCAAGCTTCATCCGCAACTCATTTGGAATATGTACACATGCAATACAACCAAAAACTTTCATATAAGATATTTTTTGCTTTTTACTTATGAACTTCTCTTCAGGTGTAACTTGATGTACAACAGTAGTTGGACATTTGTTCATGATGTATATAGTCGTATGCATAGCTTCTGCCCAATAACAATGAGGCATATTCTTCTCAGCCATCAAGGCTCTTGCTATTTCTGCAATATGTCTATTTTTATGTTTAGCAACACCATTCTATTGTGGTGTGTACCTGCATGACAACGGATGCCGAATTCCATTATTTTTTTAGAAAATTGTTGAACTCATTTGACATGTATTCACCTCCTCCATCAGATCTTAATGTCTAAACATGCTTCTCTGACTGCTTTTCCACCATAGCTTTTAAAATTCTGGAAGTGAGTGAACACCTCACTCTTCTCTTTCATGAAATATACCCACACCTTTCGTGTATGTTCATCAATGAAAGTAACATAAAACCTGCAACTGCCCATAGATGTGGTCTTTGCAGGACCCCAAACATTTATATGTATTATTTCTAGCACACTCTCACTAACATGCTTGTCATGTGGAAATGATGATCTTGACTGTTTACCAAATTGACATGTTGCACATACCTTTTGCATCTCTGCAACCTTGAAAATTGGTAGTCCATAGACAATCTCCTTGGAGTGCATCAGTTTCAGCCTCTACAAGTTTGCATGTCCAATCCGTTTGTGCCGAATCTCTATATCAGCAATAACTCCTACACCTTTTGCAAACATGGTTGCATTCATTTTAGGAATTTTCACATTTAAGGTGAACATCCCACCCACTTTGTTTCCTTTGGCAATCAATCTTCCATCTTGTTTGTACTCTTCTACATATAACCCATCGACATTGAACCTGACTTGTAATCCCTGGTCAACCATTTGTCCAACAAAAACCAGGTTCTTTGTTATATTTCGAACATGCAACACATCACCAAGATGTTTTACCTTTCCATCCTCCATAGATAGTGCTATGTTTCTTGTATGCTCGATAGGGTGTGATGTGTCATCACCTGTTTCAACATATCCAAGAACTATCAATTTTTGCAAAGTATTAAACCATTTCGCATGACTAGTCATGTGATTTGAAGCACTTCAATCAACATACCAGACATTATCATTCGATTTTGAAACACCAGCACACATTGTGTTCATCATATGATGTTGAACCATGAGCAGCTTCTCAGAATCATCTGCACTTATGGATGCATAGCTGTTTTGCTCCCTTCTGTTATTTTGATTCTTCAACCTGCAATCACGTTCAAAGTGTGCAGGTTTACCACAATTCCAACATCCTTTACTGTCATTACCTGAATCATTTCTTTCCAAATTTTTGCGACCTCTTTGGCTCCCCCTGCCTCGAAACTGTCCTCTTCCTCTTGCATGATTTTGTTGTTGACCTTGGTCTTGGTTATTGTGTCCTCTTCCACTTTTGAAGCCTCTACCTTTGTCTCTTCCTCTTCTAGAGTAGAATACTTGCTCAGAACTAGGTTTTCCTTGGGAGTTTGAATCCTCACCAAGATTCTTTTCTTCAATAATCAGCATCGATACCAAATCAGCAAAATTCAGAATATTTTCCGTGGTCTGTATAGAAGTTTTGAACTACTTATATGCAGCTCCTAAACCCCAAAGCAACACTTCCACCTTATCATCATCATCTACATTCATGCCAATAGATGCAAATGACTCACATATGCTTTTGATTTTTAGAGTGTAGTCACTTACCGACATGCTCTTTTTCTCTAATGTATGCAACTCATTCTTGAGTTGCAATTTCTGTGCCTTTGTATTGGTCTCATATAATGTGACCAAATTGTTCCAAGCCTCTTTCAGAGTCTTAGCATCCTCCATGTGCCCAATCATGCTTTTTTTATGCTAACAGATAGCCAATACATTACCTTTCTTGATCCTTGATTCCATTTTTCATATGCTCTTAACTGGTCTGCAATCTGATTCTTCTCTGGTAACTGTGTAGTGTTTTCGTTCTCTCCTTCGATATACTTCCAGTAGCCTTTTCCCATCAAGAAATTTTCCATCTTGAATCTCCAAGCATGGAAGTTATTCTTGTGTAGCTTATCGCTCATAAGCTGACTCATTCCATCTGTGTTTGCCATTTTTGCAGCTATTCACAATGCTACAAGCAACACTACTACTTGAACACTGTCGCACTATGATCTAGCAATTTGATCTCAGAAAAACATAGTTTTCATGTATCAATAGTACATGGAATCACTTGAAATTTTGGACTTGGAATATATGAGTGTTGCCAAACATGACACAAGTTATAATTTTTCAAACTGACTTGGTTTTTTTGTGAGCCCACCTTCCAGGCTCAAAATGGAGGTTGACGTGGCTCCGAAACTTTGATCTGACGAAAACTAGTGACCCTAAAGGGATAACGCCCAAAAATATTTTTAGGTCTTCTACCTTCACGCCAACTTTTGTAGCAATCTGAGGTTGTTTATGAATCGTGCTTTCTCCATGCCTTCTCACGTACTCTTGACTGTCAACCTCCTCCACAAGCTCTCTATAGCCACACTAGCTCTGATACCATGTCATGAGGAAGGAGATAAGGCTGAGAGCTAACACACACAATCTCACAATCAAGGAGAAGCACACACACACAGATTAAGGCAAGGAAGAACGATCTTCTTCTTCTTCTTCTTCTTCTTCTTCTATTACATAAAAGGAATGTACAAGAATGACCTAAAAAGAAGAAGACAACAAGTGCAATATATAAAGACAAATACATAAGGAAAAACCTAATGTCCGCCAATCAGTGAGCTACCAAGAAACAAATGTGCCATCACTCTCGGTAGATAAATCTAATAAAGCTCAATGAAGTGTCCCTGATATATACCGGCGTGACCACTATACATGTCAGAGAAATGAAAAGGTGATACGTGTTATCCTGGATCATCGCATGTTGAGCTTGATGTCTCAACTCCAATTACCCATTTATGGGCATATATGATGCATCATGTATTGGTAGCAAAAGGGTTGTGGAATATTTTGCAGGCCATTTAAAAACACCCTACTACACCTGCAAATACAGTTATTGAAGGTGATGCAAATGGCATTGAAGATGATGATCTTCACATTCCTAATCATGTTGTAGTTCCTGCAACACCTACTGTAGAGCAACTTCATTGGGATGGCAAAGATGTTGAGGAATGTGCATTGATAACCTTGACTGACAAACATGCCATTATCTCTCATATTCACTCTTGCAAGGATGCTTGGGATAAACTAACAACCTTATACTAGGCAAAAAATGAGGCTCACATCACTTACCTTTGAAAATAGTTGGAGAGTGAGCACATGAATCAAGGAGATTCCATGCACATTTTTTTTGACAAAGATCAAAGATTTGAAGGAGCAATTAATTTCTACTTATAAAGTCTTGTCAGATAGTTCATTTGTGTAGACTATTCTTAATGGTCTTCCATATTCATATCACAATTTTGCTTCTACTCTTTGATTGAGGATTAAAGGCAATCCCAATGCCTTAACATTTGAGGATTTATTCTCTTTCTTCTTGCAAGAAGATCAATCCAGGTAGAACATGTCCATTATGCATGTTGCAAATCAAGCTTTCTTAGCTAGTCAGAAGGGCAAAGGTAAATGGAGCTCATGTACTAGTAAGCATGAATATGCTAATGCTATACAGTCAAAAAAGGAAGAAAACAAAAATGCAAAAACAATTTTGCAAATATTATAAAGGAAATGATCATGTCATAAAGAGTTGTTCAAAACTGGCTACAAAAGAGGCAAAGACAAAAGAGGCTCGAATGGTTGTTGCAAAGGCCTTTATACCTAACATAGAGTGTGCTAATCTTGTGTAGAATGAAGAATGGGTGTTCACTACTATATGAAACTATGACCCATCTTCTCATTATTAGTGTATTTCTGCAGTATATTCAGATGTTTGGTACTTTGATAGTAGGGCAACCAAACATATTACCTTGAAGCACAGCTTCTTCAGTTCACTTGAGCTTGCCCTATAGGGAATAATGTCACATGCTCTAACAAATCCTCTTATCTTGTAATGGGAGTTGGTAAGTTCATTCTAACTACTCTTGATTATAGTTATTTCACATTATCAGATGCTTTGTTTGTGCCAGGGATCAAGAAAAATTTGTTGTCAGTTTCAACATTATCCAAGATCATCTTGGCTATCAAATTCATTCATGACAAATGTATAATTCATGATCTGTCAAATGGCAATTTTATTATTGCTTCAAGCATTTTATGTCATGGGTTGTATAAGCTCATAGACTATGCAAAATGTGTGAATGACTCAACATGTGCAGTTCAAGATTCTTAGACCATCTCAAATGCAAAGCTTTGGCATGTACATTTTGGGCAAAATTTAGTCTTCTTCCTTCCTTAAAGATGGTTTAGTTCGACCTACTCATAAATTGTAGCTTATTCATAGTGATGTGTGTGGTCCTATGCAAACACCCTCTTTTGGGAACTACCTTTACTTCGTGACTTTTATTGATCATTTTGCTAGGTATGCATGGGTGCATCCATTGAAAGCAAAGTCCAAAGTGTTTCTATGCTCCAAATTGTTTTTGGTTATGGCTGAAAATATGTTAGCATGTAAATTGGGCACCCTTCATTTTGATCGAGGGTGGAATACATGTCTTTTGGTTTTAATGCATTTATGGCTAAGCATGGGATAAAACATTAGTATATAGTACCGTATACACCTCAACAAAATGGATTTGTAGAAAGAAAGAACATGTCTCTCATGGATATGGCGAGGTGTATGGTCAAAAATCAAGCTTTACCACATAGGTTCTGGCTTGAGGCTCTAATGTGTGCAACATTGTACTTAACACATGTTCCACCAAAGCATTGCAATATATCACTCCATATGATGCTTGGCATGGTTGCAAGCTATCTGTTGCTCATCTACATGTCTTTTTTTTCCTTGCATATCCATTAGTTCCTAAACAACAATGCAAGAAATTGGATGATAAAGCAGTGAAATGTATTTTTTTGGGTATAATTCTGAAAGCAAAGGCTATTGTCTATATCATCCACAAACTAAACAAATTTTGGTTAGCTATGATGTTGTTTTTGTGGAAGATGCTATTTAGCCATTACTTTCATGTACAAGGGAGACATCGGTTAGCTCCAAGGATGTGTATGACACTTTGCTTCCTCCTTTTATAGGTGGATAGTCAAGTGCTGGTCCAAATGAGGCAATTTCTAGCCTCTATAGGTCCCACATTATGATGGAGATCATTCCATTTCTGATGCAAATTTACATGATGCACTTATTGATGAGAGGGTTGATATAGAGGAGGAAAAAGCTATGCCTAAATGTCTAGTGAAGACTTTACAAGATAGCAAATTAGATTCATCTCTATCACATCGTACTCATCTAGGATCTCATAGTGCTTCTTTTGCATCAAATTTCTATGCAATGAGTACCCCTAGTGTTTGTGATGAGAATGAGCCTGTTTCTTTTGATGAAACACAAAATTCAAAAAATTGGATGGCTCTTATCCAATAAGAATATGATGCTATTATGAAGAATGGTACCTGGTCTTTATGTGATTTGCCTCTAGGCAAAAAGGCCATTGGCACTTAATGGGTATACAAGTTGAAGTGCAAGCTTGCTTGAGCAATTGATATGTATAAGGCTAGGCTTATTGCAAAAGTTATGCTCAAGAGAGAGGCATTGATATTGATAAGACCTTTGCACCCACATGTCGAATGACTACTGTTCGTAGAATTTGTGCATTTGCAGTTGATCATGGTTGGAATGTACATCAGTTGGAGATTAAAACTGCATTTCTGAATGGTGACTTATATGAAGAAGTGTATGTATTTCAGCCCCCTGGTTTTGTGTAGAAAGGGCATGAAAATAAAATGTGAAATTTGAAAAAGGAATTATATGGTTTGAAGCAAGCACCATGTGGTTAGTATAAAAGATACATGCTTACTTGATTACACATGGTTTTGAGAACACCCCAATTGAGAGCACCTTGTATGTTAAGCATGCAAATGATGTACTTCTAATCATTATTGTGGATGTTGATGACATGTTGGCCACTGGTCCTAATGAGAAGCATATTGTTGAATTTAAGAATGATTTGACACGCCTCTTTCAAGATTTCAAATTTGGGGCACTTGCATCATTATTTGAGCATTCAATTTATGCAAGTTGATGGGGCAATACCTTTGTGTCAAACAAAATATATTGACATATTCTTGCAGTGTTTTGGCCTTGAAGTTTGAAACCTATTGACACTCCTATGGAAACCGGTTTACGGTTGAGTCTTCATGATGCTCGAGATGCATTTGATGTTGTTCTATATCAGCATGTTGTTGGATGCTTGATTTACTTATGCATAACTCGACCTGATATTTAGTCTCTTGTCTGTCAGATGGGCATGTTTATACATTGCCCAGGTGTCAAGCATTGACAAGCTGTTAAGCACATCTTTCGCTACTTATGTGGTATTCAACTACTTAGGTTGTTTTATCCCAAGGGGGGATCATTATTTCCAATTTACATGCCTTTTGTTACTTAGATTTGGTTGGTTTCTATGACACTCATGTGTCCACTAGTTGTTTTTGCTTCATGCTTGGTAGCTCATGCATATCTTGGTTGAGCAAGAAGCAGCCTATTGTGGCCACTTCTTGTTGTGAGGCTGAGTATAGGGTAGGTGTGAGAAAGTTATCTCAGAAAAAAGGCTTGTGAATGATGTGTGTGCAACTCTCCTCCCATCCATTTATACCCTCTTGTGCTGTAAAAATAGCAATGATCTAGAATGACCTAGTGCCACCATGTGGCCATCATGCAACACTCATCCCCATTACTATTGAATACCTTAAAATATCCCTCGAGCTTGGGACCTTGTCTATGAGTGGCCCTTGTCCCACACACACATGGAGTGATCCCTGTGGATCTATGTCTAACACTCTCTCCCCCTTCTAAAGATCAGTGTCCTCAATGATCAATGAGGAAAAGTACTTGCGAGCCAGAGCTTCTGATTCCCAAGTAGATTCAGTAAGTGGTAATCCTCTCCAAGCTACCAGATACTCCTAGATGACATGGTTCCTCAACCATTTCTCTCTCCGATCTAATATTATGTCTGGAGAATTATCTGTGCTATCACTTTTTTGCAAAGAAACAATACCCTCTATTAGATTATCCTCCCTAGAAATATACTTTCTAAGTTACTGACATGAAACACTGGATGGACTTGGCAATGTGGAGGAAGCTCTAATCGGTATGCAACATCACTTAGCTTCTTTACTATCTTCCAAGGTCCACAAAACCTTGATGAAAGCTTACTACACTTTCCTGTGGATAATGAAGTAGATCTAGCTGGTACCTAAAGAAAGGCTCTATCTCCCTCCTCAAAGGATCTAGGAGATCTCTTCCTGTCAGCATACTCTTTTTCCCTATCAGCTGCTTGTTTACTTTGGGTTTATCTATTTCTAGATTTGCTTGGAGGTTCACTAAGAACTTTGAAGCACTAGGAAATTTCTTTCGCATTCCTATGGTACTATGAGCATTGGAATTCATGCCATAGTTCATCTCAAAAGGATAGATTCTTGTCACCTAGTGAGGCCTACTATTATAAGCAAAATCTACTAGTGGCAGATAACTATCCGAATCTGTCTACCTCTCAGACACATATGCTCTCAACACGTCCTCTAGAATCTGGTTGACCTGCTCCGTCTGACCATCTATCTGTGGATGATCACCACTATCCATCTTTAATGAAACTTTTAGTTTGTCAAATACAAACTTCGAGAAGTTTCCTGTGAATCTGACATCCCTATCTGAAACTATGGATGTCGGTAACCCATGCAATCTGAAGACATGCTAGATAAAAAAATCTGCCACCTATGGAGCTTCTATCATCTCCTCCATGGGTATGAAATGCCATCTTGCTCAATTTGTCTACCACTAATAGGATTGTATCCTGCTTCCTTTGGGTCCACGATAACCCGACTATGAAGTCCATGGATACACAGTCCTAGTTATGATCTAGAACCTATAAAGGATGCAAAAGACCTGGTGCCTTCACCCTTTCTACCTTGTCGACTTGAAACATAAAGCATTTTTGAACATAAGTGTGGACATATTTGGCTAATCCAGGCCACCAAAATGTTCTTCTTACAAGTTGTATTGTCTTGTCAACACCAAGATGTCCTGTGCAAGGCACATCATGGTTATCATGCGTGACTTTTCTTCTCAAATCCTGGGAATATGGTACGCAAACCTTTCCTTTACATTTCACTATTCCATTCTCCTTTGAGAAATTGGAATATGGACTAGACTTGTTTGCTCTGCTAGGTGAAGAAACAGTTGGAACTACCCTATCTCCTATGTGTAACAAATGTGGTTCTTCCACCTGTGCTTCCTTTATCTCTTGAAACAATGTGCTTTCTAGAACTGCGAAGCTCATTTTATACATTATCCTTGATAATGCATCAACTACTTATATATTCTATTTGCCTCTTCTATACAGGATTTCCATGTGAAACTCCTCCACAAGCTCGGTGCAACGAGCCTATTTGCCTCAAAGATCTAGCTGACTACAAAAGTACTTGAGTGTATGGTGATTTGTGTATACCTTAAATTTTGCACCATAAAGATAGTGTCTCTAGACTTTAAGTGCATGCACCACTACATACAACTCCTGTTCATGCACTGGCAAGTTGCATTGTGCACTAATCAATTTCTTGCTTTCAAAAGCTATTGGCCTGCCATCTTGGCTGAAAACTATCCCTATGGCTATGCCGCTAGCATCTGTCTCTAACTCAAAGAGTTTATGTGGATCTACCAGTTTCAGTATAGGAGCTTCTGAAATAGCTTGTTTCATAGTACCAAAACTTTCTTGCTACTCTTGCTTCCATGCAAATGGAACTTTGCCTTGAAGCAAGTTCGCCATAGGCATTGGTATCGACAAAGAAGAAGAGATGAATTTGTGATAAAAATAAAAAACTCCTCGAAATGATCGTAACTATCCCTCAACCTGAGGATTAGGCCAAGCTAAAATAAATGAGATCTTCTTGGGATCCATCTGAACCCCATCGGCCAAGCCCACATTCCCTAGATACTCTATCATTGGAAGAAACAACTGAGTCTTCTCCAGATTTACATATATCAGTTTCTCTCTTTAAAAATTCATTACTAATCTTAGATGATTCTCATGCTCATGCACACTCCTACTATACACTAACAAATCATCACAAAATCAACACACTTTCCAATGAATAGTCTCAAAATGTCATTCATTAACATCATAAATATAGCTGGTGCATTAGTCAAACCAAATGGCATGACCAAATACTCATAATGCCCAAAACAGGTCTTGAAAGTTGTTTTATGTGTACATCATGATCTCTTACTCTAATCTAATGGTAGCCACTTTTTAAATCTATTTTACTAAATACAATAGCTCCACCTAGAGCATCTAAAAGATCATCTATCTTGGACACGGGATATCTGTGTATGATAGTAATCTTATTGAGTGCTCGGTAGTCAATGCACATCCTATAAGATCCATCTTTCTTCTTCACAAGAAGAACTGGTGTTGTAAGGGGTGAATAGTTGGGTCTAATCAGCCCTTTCTGTAGATACTTGTCCACGACCTTGCGAACTCCATTCTCCTCTTGCAAACTCATTCAAAATGGTGGGCGAGAGGTTAGATTTGTTGGAGTTAGGCATCTGAGGAAGCATGCAAACAGCACAAGGAAGAAGAAGAAGCTTGGAGCACAACACGCAATACTGAAATGTATTACCACCACTAGAATGTACAAAGATTAGTAACTCGTTAGGGCTATAGGCGTATACACAAGCCAAGGGAAAAAAACCTCCTAAAGAGGGAAAAAAGTGCCCCGACGGTCCTAGTGTGTTCACACACATCATTACCTAAATATATCAACAAATCCCCCCTGGGAGTGATGCAATGAACAAGGATCTAGCAACCATGTGTAAGGAAGTGCCAAGCTATGTGGAATCCCTGCACAAAAGGAAGTACGCCTAAAGCTTTGTGGAAAGCTTCAAACTTTTCCCTAGGCAGAGCTTTCGTGAAAAGGTCTAGAATGTTCTCCTGTGTGGATACATATGCCAAGCTCATCTCTCCAGTAGAGAACCTCTCCCTGACATAATGATAATGCACCTCAATGTGCTTAGTGCGAGCATGGAACACAGGCTTCCTCACAACTGCCAATGTGCTCTGACTGTCAATGAAGATGGTGGTGGCAAAAGACTAACCAACACCCAAATCAGCCATAAGGCATCTAAGCCGCACATACTCAATAGTCGATGTGAAAGCTTCCATATATTCAGCCTCACAATTGGAAGTGGTCACAGTAGGCTGCTTCTTGCTTAACCAAGATATACATGAGCTACCAAGCATGAAGCAAAAGCCACTAGTGGACACAAGAGTGTCATAACAACCAGCCCAGTCAGAGTAAAAAAAAGCATGCAAATCTGGCGATAGTGATCCCCCTTGGGATAAAACAACCCAAGATGTGCTTAACCCCCTACCAATGCTTGACACCTCGACAATGCATAAACCTACTCATCTGTGAGACACTAAATTAAATATCTAGCCAAGCAATGCATAAGTAAATCAAGCATCCAATGGTCAGTTGATAGAGAACAACATCAAATGCATCTCCAGCATCATGAAGAATCAATCGTAAACCTATCTCCATAGGAGTGGCAAAGATTTATAGTCTTCAAGGCCAAAATGCTGCAATAATATGTCAATATATTTTGTTTGACACAAAGCTATTGTGCCATCAACTTGCATGAATTGAATGCCTAAATAATGATGCAAATACCCCAAATCAGACATCTCAAATGAGGCATGCAAATCACCCTTGAAATCAGCAATATGCTTCTCATGAGGTCTAGTGAGCAGCATATCATCAACATACACAACAATGATCATAAGCACATCATTACCACGTTTAACATATAAGGTGCTTTCAATTGGATTGTTCTCAGAACCATGTGCAATCAGATAGGTATGTATCTTTTCATACCAAGCACATGGTGCTTGCCTTAAACCATATAATGCCTTCTTTAACCTGCACACCTGGTTTTCATGCCCTTTCTGCATAAAGCCATGGGGCTTAAAAACATACACTTCTTCATGCAAGTCACCATTTAGAAATTTTGTTTTAATGTCCAACTGATGTACATTCTAACCATGATGAGCTACAAGTGCACAGATGCTATGAATAGTAGTCATTCCGCATGTAGGTGCAAAGGTTTCATCAAAATCAATGCCTCTTTCCTGCGCATAACCCTTTGCAACAAGCCTAGCCTTATACCTATCAACTGCTCCATCAGGTTTACACTTCAGCTTGTATACCCACTTAGTGCTAATGGCCTTCTTGCCAGGAGGCAATTCACATGAAGACCAGGTACGATTTTTCATGATAGCATCATACTCAGATTGCATTGCAGCCATCCAATGCTCAGAATTTTGTGCGTCATCAAACGAAATAGTCTTAGTCTCATCAGAGAGACTAGAGCCAGCCATAGCACAGACTTCTCATGCAAAAGAGGCATTATGAGAGCCTGAACAAATACGGTAAGACAGAGGTGCATCTAATTTTCTATCACGCAAAGTCTGCACCAGCCAATTTCGGCATAGTTTTTGCCTCCTCAATATCAGCTCCCTCATCAAGTGCATCATGTAAATTTCCATCAGAAATGGAATGATCTGCATCATCATCTGAAACTTGCAAAGGTTGAGAAGTTGCCTCATTAGGACCAACACTAGACTGTCCACCTGTAAAAAGAGGTAGCAAAGTATCATACATGTCTTTGGAGCTAACAGATGTCTCCTTTGTACATGAAAGTAAAGGTTGAATAGCATCTTCCATAAAAACAACATCACGGCTAACCAAAATGTGTTTAGTTTGTGGATGATACAAACGATAGCCTTTGTTTTTATAACTATACCCAACACAAATACATTTTATTGCTTTATCATCCAATTTCCTACGATGTTGTTCAAGCAATAATGCATATGTCAGAGAACCAAAAGCATGTAGATGAGCAACAGATGACTTGCAACCATGCGAAGCCTCATATGGAGTGATAGACTGCAGCGCTTTAGTGAGATACCTGTTAACTACATATGCTGCACACATGACAGTCTCAAGCCAAAAACTATGTGGTAAAGCCGAACTCTTGACCATACACCTTGCCATCTCCATGAGTGACATGTTCTTCTGTTCAACAACTCCATTCTGTTGAGGTGTATACGACACTATACACTCATGTTATATACCATGTTCAACCAAAAATGCATCAAAGTCAGGAGACATATATTTTGCCCCTTGATCTGAAGGGAGGGTGCCCATTTTACATGCTGACAGATTTTCAGCCAAAAGCAAAAAATATTTTAAGCACATGAACACTTCGGAATTTTCTTTCAATGGATATACCCATGCATGCCTCGAAAAATCATCAATGAAAGTCATGAAGTAAAGATAGTTTCCAAAAGAGGGTATCTACATAGGACCACAGACATCACTGTGAACAAGCTCCAATTTCTGAGTAGCTCAAATTGAACCATCTTTTGGAAAGGAGGAACGCTCCGTTTTGCCCAAAATACAGCCTTCACAGACATTTTTTTCGAGTGCCTTGAGTTTGGGCAAAGAGAACACCATTTCAAATTTCTGCGAGTGTAGCAAACTAGAAAAAAATTCAAATGACCAAAGCGTGCATGCCAAAGCTTTGCATCTGACATAGCCTGAGAATCATGTACTACACATGCTGAATCACTCATAGATTTTTCATAGTCTATGAGCTTATACAACCCACGACATAAAATGCTAGAAGCAATAATCACATCGCCATTTGGTAGATCATGAAATGTACACCTGTCATCAACAAATTTCACAACCAAGCCAATCTTGACTAAAGCCGAAACTGATAACAGATTCTTCTTGATCCCTGGCACAAATAAAGCATTTGACAAAGTGAAAGAACTACCATCAACAGTAGTCATAATGATCTTATCAACTCCCATGACAGGATAAGAGGAGTTGTTGGTGCATATGACAATATTCCTTGTAGCGGCAAGCTCGAGTGAAGTGAAGAAACTATGTTGCAAGGTAATATGTTTGGTTGCCCCACTATCAAAATACCAAACATCTGAGTCTACTGTAGACATACACTGCTCATGAGAAGATGGGTCAAAACTGCAAATAGTACTAAATGCCCATTCTTAATTCTGCAAAAGATTAGTAGACTCTGTTTTTGGTATAGAGGCCTCTATAACAACCATTCCAACCTTTTTCTTCTTTTCCTCTTTAGTAGCTAAATTTGGACAGCTCTTAATGACATGATCATTTGCTTTACAGTATTTTCAAAACAATTTCTAATTTTTTGATTTCTTCTCATCTTTTTCCTGCTTCTTCAAATGTGTAGCATTTGTAGATTTATGCTTACTAGTAGATGAGCTCCATTTACCTTTGCCCTTCTCACTAGCCAGGAAAGCTTGATCTGCAACATGCATAATAGACCTGTTTTACCTAGACTCATCTTCCTGCAGCAGAAAAAAAACTAACTCTTCAAATCTTAAGGCATTTGGATTGCCTTTCATCATCAAACAAAGAGTAGAAGCAAAAATCTAATATGATTTGGGAAGACCATTCAGAACAGTCTACACAAGTGAACTCTTAAGAAGGACTTCATCAGCAGAAATCAACTATTCCTTCAAATCCTTGATCTTTGTTAGAAAACTGTCCATAGAATCACCTTCATTCATATGCTGAGTCTCCAATTGTTTATGGAGTTAAGCAACATGAGCCTCATTCCTAGCCTATTACAATGTGGTAAGTGTATCCCAAGCATCTCCTGTATACCATGCAAGAACTAAGCACATTGAAGTGGACTATCATTATGTAAGGTAAAAATTAATTAGCAAGGATATTTAGCTATCCTATGCATCAACTCATTTACAATGTGCAGATATAATCACAAGGTCCTTGGATGGAACCAAGATGAATAGGTTCAAATTGATGATTGGTTTGTAGGAGATCAAGGAGGAATGAAGAGCAAGCATGTTAGGTTTGAGGGGGAGTTGTTGGTGGAAGAGAATCCAAGCCTACATACTTGGATGGTTAGCATATGTCTTATAGAGCCTTATATGATCAATCCCTTGTAAAATTAACTTTACCTTTGTAAAAGAGTCCTACATCCACTAGGAAGCTAGGAAGCATCAACTCTCGTAATTGATTGAGGAGAGAATATATGATATAGTTTAGGATTTACTTTTAGGTGGACTTTTGAATTTAAATTCAAAAGATTGGCTCTGAACTCAACTATAAAAAGAGGATCAAATGACCTACGTGATATCTTGACTTGAGGAGATCATTTTGAAGGAGATACATTGTGATTTGGGAGCTCACTCCATAGCTCAATCACCTTCTCACATTGGGCAATAGATTATTGCCAATGACATTGTATTTGTATATGATCTAATACATACATCTTCATTATATCTTCACTTCACTTCTCTGCCATGACTACTTCAGTCCAATGATATTCTCAAAGATTTTTCTCAGTTTATGATTGATCATTTGTCATGATTTAAAGCATCATAGATTTAGTATACAACTAATTTATAGCTACAAAATCTCATTATCATTGCTTCTCTAAATCGTGAGATATTATCATTTCATTACTCTTTGGTTTTGTTGACTGATGCACCCTGAAAATATCGGGATACTCCTATGATTTGCTGAACATCATACTCAGTGTGTAGTCCATCATTTTTGTTGAAATCACTCATGATTGATAGCTTCCTAAGTTAATTAGACACCATGAAAAGGAATTAGACTAATTGTCACTGTGCTCAGATCACTGTTCAATATAATGAACAGGTGTAGAGACAAAAATAGCAAGTCTATATCCTTGGCTCAATTCCGTACCTATCTATTTTGATCCATTGATTAGTGGATCATGTTCCAAACAACATATGTCATTATTTATGATCATTAGCAAGCTAAAGAGGCCCACTACACTCTCTAGCAATTGCTCTTGGCTAGTGTGAAGTAGGTTCAAGCAACACCACTTCATCTCTGAAGACTATCCACCATCTCCTCCGACAAGCAATCCTAGCACTAGTCAAGCCATGGTATCTAGGTGGCTTAAGAGCATCTACCTCCATCCCTGGCAAGTCAAGCTCATGCATATCTTCCTCTTTCTTAGAACCACACACGTGTTCCAATATATCGTGAAGTGCACTCTCTAGATTGGTAATCCTAGTACTCATGGTCTGAATGGGATCTACGACGTGCTCTTCCATGAGTGTATGTTTCCTAGTAAGTGACGATGGTCTTGGTTCCATGCTAGGATAGGTTGAAATTTCAGCTTTCTGATTTGTATTTTCTTTTCAAAGTATATGTTCTATGTATGCCTAAAGTATAAGTGGCAATGGAAAATAAACAAGTCACACACCTTTGATTAATGATAAAATGGTAAAAAAAGAAACTTTTAGTATGTTTGATACTCTTTAATGCATATGCATCATGAATCCTAGAAATTTTGGTACCATAACAACGTAAAATTAAAAATAAAAAAAAATATACTAAGTACTCATCATGCAATTTCTGCGATAATGCTACCAACAGGCATAATCTAACTACAAATCAACCAAAGGGGATTACACACCTTGACAAATTTCTTTTTCATTCCTCAATGAACTTGCAAGAAAAATACTCACCTGCTCCTAGAAGCAAGAATTCATGCACCGAACAAGACTAGACAACGTCATACCTACATGTACACTATAGATGCTATGCACATAAGCAGTTTCTATGTGTGATATGGATCAAAAAGGAAAGCAAGAATGCATAATAATTGACCAAAAAGCTTATCTGAAGGTCCAAGAGTTGATATGTAGGTGGGTGAAGGTGCTGAAGATGATCCACACTCCTTACTTTTTAGCTTTCCAAGTATTGCCCGATATGTGTTGCATCAAGAAGATGCTCGAATGAGGATCGATGATGAGAAACGATCGAACTCAAATTTCTAAAGCAGATTGGAACTAAATCCAAAAGATTCCTTCTAGCCACTCTCTCAAAAGAGCTCTCAGAGAGGAATCCATAGCAATAAAGATCTCTGAATTTTGAGGTGGTATGCCCAAGTTATGGTCAATTGAGTGAAGCTAGGTTATGCAAATTGGCTATGGTAAACAAGCTCTTAGCAATGGATTCCAAAAGAAAATACGATTTTCCTTCCTTTATAAGTCTCCCATCAGCTTAGACGTGTGCGTTGCAGAGGATTAATACCACATACCACTCAGAGATGATGTATAGGTACCTCTATATAGAGAAGTGAAACTCTTTCTTCTTCAACCACAAAGGAAGAGAAGTCTTGCTCTACAAGATTATGGCCACCATGTGCTAGAGAGATGACTCTCCTCCCAACCAAATGCCTCTATATATAGCTCTCTTCAGGGGACTGCTTTCTTGGGTAGGTGGATACTAACCATCCATGTGTCTGCCATGTAACTATATGTGCACCAAGTATCCCAGTTAACTCGAGTTAACTGGGATACTAGATCTCTTTGGATAAATACTCTCCCCATGTACTCCATGGGGATTGAACCCAAGACCTCCTCCTTCACACCCTTGAGACTTAACCACTAAGCTAAGTGGATCACTTGTTCACAATACCACAAGACTTCCTAGTAAGTCTAGACTCGAGATCTTTAGTCATACACAAGGGTGACCAAATAGTGTCCGATTTCAAATCCATCTGAACCAGCCAGACCATTAGATCATAGACTCACTTTATTACATTCTTTCCCCCTTCGAAAACATTTTCATCATAAAAAATAGAGCTATATACATATTGTAGGCAACCCTCGAGCCTCAAGTTCTAAAACCAAAAGAACCTATCATGTTCTAGAACTCAAAGAACATGTCTCATCTCTGGGTGGTGGCATCTCTACCCAAATGATTCAAAACATTGTCTTGCTTTGCACTTTGATAAATTGGTCAAAGTACAAAGTAGTGAATGAATAATAAGGGTGGATCTAAAAACATCCCTAGCCAATTCACCATTTTTATTAGGTGCAATCTAGGTACAAACATGTGAACTGGGTGGATTCAAATTACTAGTCCATTTTTGGGCATGACTGGTGCATGGACTTAGTAACGAAGGTGGGATTCTTATCCCTCACAAGACTTTGAGAACACTTGATTCACTTGAGTTTGGTTTGGAGAACTTAAAGTTTGGTTGTCCCAAACATCTAACTTGGATGTTTGTACAATGGTTTACTCCTATCCAATAGTTGCTTGATTTTTTCACCCGAGTAGAGGACTACTTTGTCCAAATGAGTTTAAAAGTCATATGTAAATTACAAGCAAAAATTTACCATTTACTTTGAGTCAACCGTACTATAACTTAACCAATTCAAATTCAAAATGAAAATTGTCCAACTTAGGACACTTTTCTCAAAGACTTGAGCTAAAAGTTATTGGGAATTGTCAACTTGATGAGCAATTCCTAGCTTCATTTTTCTAGAGTGCACTCTACTCTAAAAAGTCATGAGAGTTATGCTAATAGCTAGAAGCAAACCTAAATGAATAAGTCAATCTTGGACTTGTCATCTTTTTTATGATTGAAAAGGTTCTTGTACAGAACATCTATCAGGGATGTTTAATTTAGTTACCTAATTCTAACTGGCTAACCCTCAACTTTTGTGAAAAAAAAAAAACAGATACCGTATTTGAGTCAATTCCAAAAGATTTGGAAAGCAGGAAAGAAAGAACTAAAACTCTGTACAACTAATTCAAACTTCAAAAGATTAAACTTGCGAGGGGTCCATTTCTGGATGATTCAAGACTTTAGCTTATCAATGATCTATTTCAATAAGATATTGAAGCATTTTTCCTATCTTTAAGAGAAATAAACTAGATTCTCAAAAAGATTTAGAGCAAATCTAAAACATCATCTAACCACAAGATACTAGTGTTGTATTCAACATCGGTTCTATTGATGAGTTTTTTATTCAAATAATTCTTTATTTGAGATTAAGTTCAGGTCATATTCATTCTTCCTGACTCCTTATTGGGAATGCAATTCTTGTGCATTTCTTTGAGTCAAAGGATTAAATTTACGAAGCTATACTAGGAACTTGGTGGTTGACTTAGTCAGTCTATTCCTTAGTTGAAAGGATCTTTTCAATGTCAAAATCCACCTCTTCAAACATCTATTCAATATTTCTGAATGAACACTTTATCTTGAAGTGTTTCTTTATTCAAATAAGAGCAAATATATGCCATTATTTGAAAAAGAAGATCTTGGAAGTTACTTACTTCATTTTATTTTGAAGTGTTTCTTTATTCAAATAAGAGCAAATATATGCCTTTATTTGAAAAAGAAGATTTTGGAAGCTACTTACTTCATACCTTCTGCTTCCTTGATCTTGGAGTTATCTTGAAATATCTTGAGATACTACTTTTATCCTCCTTGAAATTAAACTCCTTCTTTGAAGTTTTAATTCCCTTAAGGATCAGATCTAACTTCAAGATTCATTCTAGGACTAAGAAGATAATTATCATCCCACCGTTCAATGTCCCATACCATCTTTCCTACATCAATTTGAGTATAAAATCTGGTGTCTCATACCACCCTATTTTATATTCAAATTGATGTGTGAGTGATACTTATCCTGAAATCTAAACATATCTTGATAGAGTACCTTTTCACTCCAACTCTTTAAAAGAATTTTGAAGTTGCACACATTACCTCTAACTTGATATTCTAGGTTTTGATTCCTTCACATGATCGTCTCACAATCACATGCTTTGCCTTGGAAACTTCAAAACCTCTTGATAGAATATTTATTCCTCTTTGCTAGGGTTTTCAAATGAAAACCACTTAGAATTCCAAGTACTTGAATTTTCACATATTCAAGTTCAATTGGTTTATTCTTGACCAATTTGTAGTGACAAGAGCTTTTGACTTCTTGTCTTTAGATTCCTTCTTTACTGATACTTTAGGTACCTATCTCGGCCGAGACTTTACAAGAATCTCTCTACTGCCTAAGTCTAATCATCTGCTCATGCTTTCTGGATTTGTACCAAAATTCTGTTAAGGATAGGCAAACATTATGTTTTACCTTCCACAGACTTAATATCGTCGACACGGTTGTAGACTACATTCTTGGAATTTCTTCACTCTGTTCAGACTTGGAACAACTTACTCTTTTCACAATTTTCCATTGGATAAATGGAATGTGAGTGAATAATTCCCAATATGAATTTTACTCTTGGGCAAACTTCAGAGTAGTTCCAATTGCATGTTCTTGGACAATCATGGCCAATCTTGATCAAGTCTGGTTGATCTTGCGACTAGAATAAAAACTTAGTCTTAATCTTTAAGATCTCTGAAACTATGAAAAGCATCTTTGCTCACCCGTGGGATTTTTAGAGATCTTTCCCTCAACTTAAGTCCAAGCATACACTGATGCCTCTCATATTCTAAAGATAAGAATCTTTGATACACCTTTAGGTTATATCAATATTTGGACTTAAGTACCAATACCTATGGTTTGGGAATCATTGGGAACTACTTAACTTACTTGAAAGATTCTAGTCTCACATCTAAGGAGATATTTTTCTTTCAACAACTTTAGATTCCTACCAAGGAATCAAGTAATACTAAGCCAATGATTCATCTTGGAATCTTTTGCTTTACTAGAATGATCTTCAAAAGAAATTATTAATTTTTGGATAAGATTAAGACTTAAAGCTTTATTGCTTGTCCAAAATGTATTCCTTTTTAACCAATGAAATAGTTAACTAGACTATTTCCTTATTGGCTTATCTTTGGGAGGTAGCTTAATTCCCAAAGATTACTTTGACGTATCTTTTAGGAAATATCTTGATTCCCAAAGATTGATTTGACTTGGGTTTCTTCTTTAAGCTCTGATTAGCTTAAACAAAACCAAGCATAATTTTCTCATCCTCAGAAAAGCTCTTAATAAAGTTTCCATGTTTTTTGAAAACTTTGCATCTTGACTAGAGATGCAGTCATGGAACCTAGCATCCAACTATTGAACACTAAAGTTCAAGTGATGCTAAAGTTTATTCACTTCTTTGATGTTCATCACTCGTTAGGATGAAATCAAAGAAAAATCATCAAAAGTTCCATGATTTTTTTTGCAAATTCAGAACATATCAACCATCCTTTGAACTTTAAAAGTTCAACTGATTTAATTTCCATTTCATTTTATTTGATTCTTATCACGTCTTGGGATAGAATCAGGAAACTTTATCAACCTACGTGGATGCATGATTTCTTAAATCCAACCTAATGAAATGACTACATCTAGCCTTGTCATTAGGATTCTCTAAGTTTTCTCCTATACTTAGAGTCATCATGGAAATTTTCAAGCAGCCCTATTTTCTTGCCATTCCAAAGAGCAAGAAAATTGAACACTTGACTTTTGAAGGGCCTACTTTTCCTAATCAAGACTCCTAATTTGTGATACCTAAGTATCACGTTTGGGAAAAACAAACTAGCTACTTGAGTTGCATGGCAGCCAAGAGCCTTGCAACTACCTAGTTTGCTATTTTCCCTAGCTATCTAAGATGGGTTAGAAAAAGGAGGTAACGAAAGTATAAGTATACAACTACTTAACAAATAATCATGCATATGCAAATGCCTATTCTTGCATGTGAATGCATGCACATGTTGGCATTCTCCTTTCATGCACCAAACTTAAATCAAGCAATTCTTGAGCTTGAAAATACATGTTCCCAATCATTCATGCACAAACACTCTACTTGCAGGCTTTTTTAAAAACATAAACCATTCATTTGCATAAAGTTGAGCATTAAGTATCTTTTTCAAGCAAGAAGAAAATGTGTTTTGTGCATGAAAACATTGTTTGAAAAGGAGAAATGCACCAATATTATCTCCTAGATGCATGCTTATGCTTGATAAGCATTTTCATGCTTCGATGCTCTCCTATTTTGCTCTCATTAAATTGCATACAATGCTTTTGGAATTGAAGATTCCTTCCTACTTCAATGATAACAGCAATGCATTCTATATAAAAGCATAGAGCAAAACAAATATTGAAATGAAAACATCAACTTGTAAAATACTTAGCTCTAACTCAAGCTGCGTCCCTCTCTTTATCCTTGGGAAGAGCCATTCTCCATCCTTTGGTCCATGCAGGCATTTTATCTCATGGGTTGTATAAGCTCATAGATTATGAAAAATCTGTGAATGATTCAGCATGTGCAGTACATGATTCTCAGGGTATGTCAAATGCAAAGCTTTGGCATGCACGCTTTGGCCATCTGAATTTTGCTAGTTTGCTACGCCTGCAAAAATATGAAATGGTGTCCTCTAAGAATTTATTTGGAAAGAAAAAAAAAGTCACGTTCGATAACGTCCGAAACATTTTTCCGGTCTTGTTTCGGGCTTTCCAACCTGTCCGAGTCTGAAGTCTGATTCCCATTCGAATCAAGTATCAGCAGAGGTAAACTCTCATATGGTCGCGAAGAAATAAAGAAGATTAACAAATTGCCTTTACATGATACGATCTTAGGCACAACACCTTTGACGGCAAATTCCCATATCTTTACCATTGGAAAATGTGTCTTTGCCTTTTGACAAGGGTGTATTGAAAGATAAGCCCTCATCCCCCTATACAGAAACATTTCTAGAAAAATCGTTTCACCACTACACATCTTTGATTTGTTTACCCAACGGTAAACTATTTGCTTCTTGCATACCGTTTATAACTCTGTAAACTAATGCCTAAAAAGGTGAAACACTTTAGCGCCTATCCAGTAATAGCTACGTGCATTTCGTTTACAACTCAATAAACTAATGCCTCTTAAAAAGTGTTAATAGCTTCATGCATTCCGTTTACAGCTCAATAAATTAACGCCCCAAAAAGAGGCGAAGTGTTGTCGGAAGGATTTCTTCACTCCGACTGATTTTCTTAGAGATTGGTGATCTCTAAATCTCTTAAAAAATATGTTTCATGTGATTCACTGATTTGATTGATCTCTCTCATTAGTACGTGCAGGCTGAAGAAGATGGTGATGTGCACTGATCAGAAATCTGATCCAATTTCATCTTTCTTTGCACCTTCCACTTAATATCCTTTTGCATTTTTATTTGACCTCTTCATTTTAATGAATATGTGAACAAAATGCACCTTCCACTTAATATCCTTTTGCATTTTTATTTGACCTCTTCATTTTAATGAATATGTGAACAAAATGTGAATTAGTATATGTGCATATAAATGTGTGTTTATGCATATGGATGCATTTATGTGTATGGGTATCTGTGGTTTTTTATGTGTGTGTGTATGCACTCATATGTGCATATGTGTAACCATATATGTGTATCCAAATGTGTTTATATATATGGTCATGTGAAATGATACTCGAGTGTGTGTAGGTGCTTCTAAGAGATTGTGACTAAATGTGTATGTATATGCCTATGGGTGTGATTCTGTGCACTCACATACATGTATGTGATTGTGCTCATATGTGAATATGAGTGTGAGCATTAATGAATGTTTTCAAATGTGCCTATGCATAGTTCCTTGTTCGACTTTTGTCTCCTAGCATTTAATAATCTTGGTATTGTCATCTTGCAATCTTGGAGTATGAGATCTCGTCTAGCCTTGTCTTGTATCTTGTTCATCTCCATCAAGGCAGATCATGAATTTTGATATCTTGTTTCATATCTATGATCTTGGGTTTGGGATCTCTTGCATCTTGTCTACCCTAGTTAATTATACCTATAAGACTCAGGTTGTGAGACTTGCAATGCTAGTTTGGTATGCTTGTATTGTATTCCCCTACGTGGATTATCTCGTAATCAAAAACATATTCTAGTAATTTTGTTGTCTAGTCTAATCTCGAGTGCACATTTTAGTGCTTCCCTCATAATATGGATGGGTGCCTGTAGCTAAAGTTTTTGGCCAAGTGTGAAGTGTCAGGCCAATCTGAGGTGGGGAATCTCATTCTATAAATAGGACCCTTGGATTCATTTTTGAGGATACCTCGTATGAGACTCTTGGACTCTGTTGGACTAACAATCAGATCCCAAATTGGCGATGTTAATGGGAGTCTTCATCAAAAGAAAGATGTATATCATTGAAGAGTTCCATGGAACAAAGGAAAGTATATCTCATTAGGTTGAGGGCTATGGTTATCCTATACGGAATGCTCTTCTCAAATGTATTTCTAAACCCATCTCAACATAGAGATATCAAAGATCAGGGCTAACACAGAGATCAAATCAGATTATGTGCAATGCACTGGAGAGTGTCACAAGGATTGAGAGCATCCAATGCATCCAACTTAAGTGGCCTATGACATTACCTATCAAAAAGCTCACAACTCATTATAATAATATAGATCATATGTTGTTTCAATGTAAAAACCCTAATGAACTCCTCGGTCCACAATATATGGACAAGAACCATGCTTGCTATCTTGGATTCCATCATCAATATATGAACTTAGTCTCATATGGCCATACCATGGAGCACATGGCTCACCCAGAAAGGTGTCCGCTTTCCGATTGTGAATAATCAGCTCATCCAATATAGTACTTCCGCTTGAGGTGAACATGGGGTACATGGAATGGCACACATTTGGTTTAGCATACCACATGCAGAGTCCACCCACTAGTGGTTACACACTATTATATTTGGCTAAGTGCATCTTTATCATGCTAAAAACAAGACCAAATTGTGGTCTCATGATCAAAATGACAAAAAAGTGAGAAAAATGCAATCAAATGCACAAATGCTTGATAATCAAATAAAATAATATGTACGTAATAAAACGAATCCAAATATAGTCAATGGATGGAGTTCTCCCAAGATGAGCATTGGGAAAGTAAATTCCGGACTCGAGAGTATCAACCAAAAATCTTCAATCTCAAGATAAATATCATTGATGACTTAACAAATGGAATAAATTCTCTATCACATGGTGGACCCCATTGGTCAAAGCTATACTCAAGAACTCTATGGCATTTAAGCTGCATTATGAGGTTGATGACTCTCTCTTTCCAATCCCTATCAAGCTTAGCATTGTGGAAGTGGCTGGTATAATACTTATAGGAGCACAAGTCAACCAAGGGCCTCTATCATTGGCATGCCACCACATGGTAAACCCCTCCACGAAGGTTTCCTCAACTATGTAGTGGCAATTAGACCATGGCAAGACAAAGCCCTATCAATGGTTTCATGAAACCATCAAGAAAACCCCTGAACAATCAAGCATTTGTTATATTCCATTTAGGCGTTGATTGCGTGCCATTAGTCTATCTGCGTTGGTCAAGGATCTTGTTGGGGGTTATGTGTGAAAACCGCTTATATGTGGGAAATTCCATATGCATAGGTTTGCTATGTCATCATACCAAGAATGAATCTATATGAAAAAAAAAAAAAACTATTTTTGCTTCAATTTTTGAATGATTTTCCATCATCTCTATTGCATGCCTCGTGCTCTTTGCATGCATCTCGAAATACGTGAAGAAATGTAATGATGTTCCATGCAAGTTTATGAATGCATGAAGAAAAGCTTCCAAAAGTGTCCTCCATCTTCATCTTCATCCTTCAAGAGCTCCGTGATGCTGATGCCAAGTGTGGGATCCTCTGAGCTCTGGTCCTTGACCCAACAAGATCCTTGACCACTGCAAACAGACCTAAATGAAATATAACAAGACTCGTCCGCAAACATGGCCGATGGTTTTGCTGAGCACATGAGCCTAATGCTCCATCCAGCTTGATCGAAACTGCAATAGGATCCAACGGATCCCTAAAGAACTTGATCAATGGTCAATCTTTTGAATTACATGAATATGTATCCAATAATACCTTTAGACCCCACTCCCAATCGAAACATTGTATCTTCTTTCTCGTGGATCTACTTTTTGACATGACCATGTCAATATCCAATCCATATATACCATTGGCTACAAGGTACTCTTACAACCTACAAATGAAATCAAAGAGAGACATAATCCCACAAATTGTGCATCTCTATGGGTGTCATGATTAGAGATGGCCTCGATACATTGAAGGTGGAAAGAAAGAACCCTTTGGGAGAAGGGAACACCTCCGTGCGAGGTGTTACTCTTCAAACCCACTTTGTTGAGTCTCTCTCTACCATTTCCATCTTCATGAGGTTGAGTAGCTATAGTAGTCCTTTGTGCTTGAATAGACGAAGGTGGGAGTACTCATCTTGGGCTTCTCCTTTGAACTTGAGAGCTTCCAAATGAATGCCTTAGTCCGAAGAATGAGCAAAAACTTGTATCTATAGAAGAAATTTCTTTTTTGTAAATAGAGAATTTCCACCCAAAATATTAAGTTTCCATGTCCTCTATTTTTAAGTGATCTCCACTATATATTAAGAACCTCCTCCAAAAATATGGAATTCCTCAAAAATAACCTTCAATTTCTCCCCCCCCCCCCCCCCCCCCCCCCTCCTTTTCAGTCTTCAATAATTGAAATCCAACCCTAAGCTGGCCCTCAGTCATGGAGGAATTCTAGGCCTCAACCATCTGCGTTCCTGTGGAGTCGATTTTCTTTCTTAGCATAAAAAGGCTGCCAAAAGGGATCTCTTATGCTGCAGGTGCTTTCCCTCTTACCTCAGTCATTTGAGAGCGCACACACACCACACACCCACACACACACACCCCCCCCCCCCCCCCCCCCAAAAAAAAAAAAAGAAGTCTTCAATAATTCAATTCCAACCCTAAGCTGGCCCTCAGTCATGGAGGAATTCTGGGGCTCAACCATCTGCATTCCCATGGAGTCGATTTTCTTCCTTAACATAAAAGGGCTGCCAAAAGGGATCTGGCATGCTGCAGGTCCTTTCCCTCTTACATCAGCCACGTGAGAAACCCCCCCCCCCAGAAAGAAAAACAAAACACACACACACACACCCCGCCCCCAAACAAAAAAAAGAAAACCTCCCCTTTTAAAAATTTCTTCTTTTAAATTTTATTTATTTTTATGTAATAATTTTTAAAATTTTTAATTTTTTTCTAATACCTAATAATATTGGCCTCTGAGGGTGGCTATATCTACAGAGGTGGTGGCCACTAGGCCTGTGGCATGGAGTAAAGTAGGTTACCGCCTTTCAAGCCCCTCTTCCAAGATGTCTTTCAGGGCGCCTTTTGGCCCCCAACAAGAACTTCCCTAATGCCCTTCTTGGATTGCTGAGGCACCCCCTTTGGCGGCCTTTCAGCGTGGTCTTTAGGCAAGTCCTTCGTGGCTGTCCTTGGGGGTGCCAAAGGGCCATCTCTTATTGAACCTGCTCAACTGACTTTGAGGCACCAGTGGAGTATCCTTCTGGATTGCTCCTTGTCCTGTTTCTCCAGCATCTGAAAACAAATTTGTAGCCGCCAAACTTTCATGAGTCAGCCACCTGCTCAAGGTTTACAGAGGGTCACTATCATGGCTGAAGTCCAATTTTCTCCTTGTACTTGCACTCCTGTTGGCTGACCTATTCCAGAGGATGGAAATCCCTTTCCATCTCTCCTCCTCTCCTCTTGTGACAACCACACACCTGCCCTATGCCTCCCTTTTCTCTCTTAGGTGAGCTATGTGCACCTATGAAGAGAAGCGGTAACAAGGGTACATATGATCCTCTACAAGGGAGGTCTACTTCTAACTGCCTATCCACAGTAGCCTCAAAGTAAAGGAAATTACTTGAAGGCTAGACCTTCACCACTCAGTCACATGTGCCTCCCATGCTCTCCTGTCTTGCAAGTCATGTCCCATACCACTCCTAATAGGAGGGTAGTTAGCCTGTCAGGCTGGACCATCCCATGAGCTCGAATGAATTTGTGCACATTGCTTTGCCTCATTCCTCGAGCAGAGAGATGTTTTAATACCAATGTTAGCACCTCACCAGGATTCTTCTTGCTAACAAGAGGAAACACAAGCCATACTCACAATCATAAATCAATAGACATCAAACTCTCCTCCCAACCATAGAGCCAAATAGACTTACCCCTAAGCTTGGGAGCCTGCAGTTAAACAGGTGGCCATCACAACAAGAGTCAGTGTCTTGTATCACACCACACCCACAATATGGGTGTAGGGGTGACTCCACAATGGGCCAAGAGTCCAAGTGCCTCTTATGTGAGTTCAGAAATGAAGGTCAATTCCTTTTAATTGTTTGGCTATCAATTCCTTTTTCTGCAAATCGAACAGCTTATGTGAGTTCAAAAATGAAGGTCCTCTTTGGACACAAAACCTACTATCTTTGCAACGCCTCTAAGAGCATCCAAACAGGTTTCACGATTGAACATATTTTTCTCTCATCAGTGAAGCAAAATACTTACCAAACATTTTCTCTCATTTATGATCCCCTGCATATTATGGACAAAATGGTCCCATTTCTATTGGAAGTGGGGTGGGCCTCTAACAATAATCATAGGTTTACAGGATCTAGGCTGCCCCCACGATATATTTTTACAAAAGCATAAAGCACATCGATAAAGCGATCTCTTATGCCGATTTTGGCGAAATTTCTCCAAAAATAGTGATCTGGTTTTTTTGTTTTTTGTTTTTGTCGCTGTTGTTGTTTTTGTTTATAATTATATAAATGAATTTTAATAATCACTTATTTGTTTTTCATGCATAATATGGCTGCGATCAGATAATCTATCCATCAAATGAACCTACAACTGAGCTTTCCTTGACCTACTCACTAAGAGGAATACAATGAGGTGAAAAACCATTTTTAGCAGAAATTAAGGTTAGAGTTTTCTCCTGACCTCGACCTCTGATGATTGAATGTTATATATCAAATGAAAGCTCTTTTCAAGCCATATCTGATAAGCTAATAAAAATTTCACAACTTCTGTACCCAAAAATTGGCTAAGTACTGAAAATTAGGGATGCTGGAATTTTTGGGTTTGTTGCTATTCTGACATTGTTTCCAACAACTTCAGAGGTGCAGGATATTTGTGGGAAACATTATCCCAAATGTCAGCAATTGCTTCATCCTAAAAGAATGGCATTCAAATCATTGTTCCCTCTAAGGAGCCAGTGCGTGAAATGCGTTCGAGTGCAAGAGTGAGTATTTTGAGGAATTTGCATATCCAGCAGCATATGGACAGATGCAAGTACATCATAGGCCACATACATATTCCAAGGGGTAGATGGTCACCATTGCAATATATTATGTCAAGCTTAACTTATGCATGATGATGGAAAAGTGAGTGTTAAGCATACCCTTTTCCTTCAGGCTAGAAAGAAAACCCCATGAAATTGTCCTTTATACTACAATCTTGCCACTTATGTCAGTGTGGAATATGTTCTGCACCAACAGAAAAATTCTTACATCTATCCACATGTTGATGTCTCTCAAACATGCATGCATCAGAGTGGAGAAAAAGTAAGTTGTTTGCTGCTATAATATTACTCCACCAGCATGGTAATTATGTCCATACACATGAATGCATATATGCTGCTGGTCCTTATACATAGGAGTGCAGTTGAGCAGCCTGCCTGAAACATCATTCAAAACCAAGATATATTCCTTTCTAATGATGCAACTTGAAAGTAAAATTGAAATAAACTGAATGGGTAAGACCTGCATATGCAATCCAGAGGTCTCATATAATATCAATCTTTTTTTCTTGGTGCAATTTGTGTTCTTCTACTATTGAAAATTAGTATATAGTGCTCAGACCATTTCCACAAAGTCTGGAACTTTTGTCTTATCCTTAGATTCTGTGTATTCCATGTCACAATTTACTTGTGTTCACAATTCCCTCTTGAAGGCGAATTCCTCTTCCATGTGTCCATATTCCGTTTCTGTATCTATGTTGACAATTGAAGAGACCACTCTCTGAATCACGTCTGTACATTGTGTAGCAGACATGATTTTATACCACAGAATAAATTCTAATTGTGATTTGTTTTTATCCTCTTGTATATGACTTAAGCCATCATCATCTATCTCTCTTGTTTTGTATATGTGGACTGAATTCGGTAGATGGCATAACTAGGTTGCTTACTAAAGCATTTTTGTGGCTGTCTAATGCACTCATAGAAGGAAAACCTGGTTCAGCTACAGCTTTCCCTTTATCTGGAACATGCTTACCTTAATCTGCAGGTGCACATGTTTTTGATTGGTCTACTTCTTTAGTGTTTGTCACACACTTCCAAAGATTGGTACTTTCAGCACCTAAATTTCGTTATTTTGGCACTATGCACATTGTGAGTTATTGAGATTATCCCCCGTCTTGAATGGTGGGACAAGAATTTGAAAGATTGGTCAATTTTCAGCAGTGAAAGCATGGGTTCATATGTGAACCCTATTTAAGGTACACAGATACCTCAAGTTTCACCCACAAATTCAATATCAATGACACTGATTCTGGGAAAGGGTCCTCAATGTTCCATGAAAAATGCATACATGGTTTCTACTAAGGACAGGGGAAGCAGAGCAAGGACCTTTCCAAGCCTATTTCCAATCTTTTTAATCTTGTCCTACACATAAGTGGGTAGATCATTGATTCTACTCATGCTGGACATCATTGTAAAGGTCCCCCCTAATCTGACTTATTCGCTCACGCCATAACATAGAAAATTTGCTTCAGTAAGGATATGGCAAATTATGCCATCGTTTTTGTCCTTTGAAGTACCTCAAAGATTCCCTGACAAGAATTTAAGGTATGCTCCACTTTTTCATGTTAGAAACCTTTTTCAGGAGCATCAGTGATTTCAATGACAGAGAAAACTTGGTACATAGAGAACCATCCCTCTCACATGGAAGTTCATGGTTTTATTCACAGACATCTTTTGGTTCTAAGTTAACCTTTCGTGCTTCATGCACTTGGGAATCCTTATATCATACTTTTTGTGAGATACTCATGAGAACTCTAGCCATGCCAGGCTATAGAAAATTATACACTAGAATGAATTTAGGCAAACCCCAAATTCACCCTCAAATAAAACTGCAATCGAAGAATCCACAAGTGAAAACTGTATGTCCACTAATATGACAATCATGTATTACCGGAATGAATCTGGCAAACCCCAAATTCACCCTCAAATGAAAGTGAAGCTAAAACCTCATAATAATCAACCACAATAGTATTTAGCAAATTAGCTCCATTATGCATATACTGGACTCAATACTATGACATCCCCACTAATGCCATAAGTGCCGAATAGTGGGTATAGAACTGAAAATGAATGCATCCTCACCCACGCACCGCACAATACACACCACGAGCATGAACTCACAAGTAGCTCTTGGAATCGAGTTTCTATCACTTTCACAAGTGATAGGCAAACTCAACGGTAATGAAGCCTAGCACAAAATGCAAACAAAAGATAGGAAAAATCATAGAAAATGCTTAGTTGATAGGGTACATACACCTATCAACTGATCGCAGATCGGATGAAGAATCCACAAGTAAATACTCCATGTCCACTAATATGATAATCATATATACCATAATGGATAAGCGAACCCCAAATTCGTCCTCAAATGAAAATGCAACTACAAGCTCATGGTAGTCAACCACAAGACTATAGCAAATTAGCTCCATTATGCATAGTATCGACTCAATACTATGACATCCCACTAATGTCATCAGTGCCTAGTAGTCTCTTCAATTCTAAGATTATGCACAAGCATTAACTGATGGCTCACTTTAGTCTGTTCACCTACTCTCTAGCGTAGCTTGCCATGCTAGTGTTTATTACATCATACATTTTTATACCGCATAATGCATATATAATATAACACATCCATGACTTATTACAATGTATTACTTCATTCCAAATCAAAACGTGTTAAAAGATAATAATAATGAGTAAAAAGAAAAATACCATACTTGATAGGTTGATTGTTTGAAACTTTGATAGAGATTCAAGAAGGAAAAGGATGCAAAGCATAAGCTTTAAAAAGTATATTTCACTAGATACTAAAATCAAAATTTTAAAATTAAAAGTTAAGATATAAACATAATACATAAAAGGAAGACATGGTATATTGACAATGGACACGGCTCATGAGCCATGAGCCATGAGTCATGATTCATGAACATTCAATGTTTGGCATAAATATATGAAATTTGAATTTAGGGCAAACATAAATCACAATGAATTTAAACAACCACTATGCAAATCTACAATAAAAAATATGAAATGATGATTTAATTAGTGTTCTAATCATCAATGGCAAAATATAGATGCTCACATGAGTCATGACACGTAACATGTCACCATTCATAAATCATATTCTTCATCTTCTCCTTCAATCACATGATCATTATCTTCATTACAAGAAGGCATATTGTCATAATCCCCATCACTAAGAACATTCCCTTTATCATCATATTTTGGTTCTCTAAGGTCTCCAAAAGTAGGCATATGAACTTCCATATTTTCCATGGTTGTCATTGCAAGAGAGCCACTTTCCGAGCTTCATCGCATGTATGTCATAGTTATACAAGGCCTATTTGAAGTAGAAACTCTTCCACCTCTATGTGCAATGGATCTTTCCCTAATTCCATGCACAATGTTACGTGAACATATGCAAGAGACTCGACGATCGATTTCCTCAAGATCTAAGTATACATCACAAAAACAATAACTTACAAGTATGTCCCTCTTTTGCATCATTGTCAAAGCGTAATGTATGTCGTCTATCGTCAAATTCCAAACAATCGATGCCAAAGAACTCCTGCAAAGTCAAAGAGAAGAGAAAATATAAGACCTAAAGCATAAAGAAAGACAAAGGCTAATAGTATGCGCACCACTTACAAAGATGTCAGATCTAAACCGAGGGAGAGTGTGTGTGTAGAGAGAGATATCTCTGTGTGTGTTGTGCACAAAACAATGCAGTTCGCAATTCGGTTCACACGCGCAAGTTCGACAGAAGACAAACAGTACTCAAGCATGCGCAAAAAAGTGAAGTTTTGCTCTCGGGTTCCTGGTATGTTTAAAACTCGGCCTTGGTATGGGCGTCGGCATGGACGTCGGTATAAGCATCTGTAACTTCCAGTAAATTACCGATGCTTATACCAACGCTCATACCGATGCATATACCGAGGCCCATACCGACGCTTTTATTGACGACTACAGGGCACACCGACGATCCGTTTTAAACGGTCATATCGACGGTCACTTGATCGTCGGTATCTTTAAGTGAGCTTTTCCAACATTTATACCGACGCCGCGAGTGACCGTCGATATAAGCAACGTTGGTATGCCCCTCATATGTTGTAGTGGTGTAAGTATACGAACTATACATCCCACCTAATGGGCATGTTACACAGTATACAAGTGACTGTGGAAGATCATGAATCAAGTCACCCCCATCAAGTGACAGAAGTGTCAAAAGCTATCTTGTGGTAGAGCTTTAGTCAAACCATTTGCAACATTATCTCGAGTGTGAACCTTCTCGAGAAAAATGCGCTCAGTGGGTAAGCAATCTCTAATGAAGTGATACCTCACCTCAATGTGCTTGGTCTTTGCATGATACACTGGATTCTTAGCCAAAGCAATGGCACTGTGACTGTCACTAAGCAAATGAGGTACATGCTGAGGTAAACCCATATCACAAGCAAGACGAGAAAGCCACAATGCTTCCTTTTTCAGTCTCAATTGAAGCAAGCCATTTTCTAAAAGTAGGGAATACCTCATCCTTCGAATTGATAGAATATACCCGGACTTTTCTAGTAGCATCATCTATGAAAGTGACAAAGTAAAGAGAACCACCTAAGGACCAGGTGGGCATAGGACCACACACATCTGTATGAATGAGATCTAAGGGCTGAACTGAAGAGTCAATGTGCATTCTATGCCCATTTCTAGTTTGCTTTCCATAGTGTCAATGCTCACAAAATGAAAAATCAGAGAAAGATAACACATGTAAGTAGCATGAACAAGAAAGATTTTCCATTCCACCATGAGATATATGGCCCAAACGATCATGCCAAATACAAGCCATAGGCTGTTCAGTAACAGCTAGCAAGTGTTCTTTCTATGATACAAATAAAGGATAAAGTGAGCCAACTTTGCTTCCTTTTACAATAACCATATTGCCCTTTGATATACGAAAGGACTGAGCATAGAAGACCACCTTGTAACCAAGGTCATCAAGTTGACCAACTAACATCAAACTGTGTGATAACTGAGGTACATAGCATACATTATGCATAGTAAATTTTGAACCATCAATAAGCTGCACAATCACATCTCCAATCCCCACAACATCACACTAGTAAGAGTCACCAAGTCTCAAGGTACCAAGAGACTTTGCTGCATAATTAGAGAACCATTCTCTATGTGGTGTCACATGGAAAGAAGCACCCGAATCTAGCATCCACGTGTGGGAAAGAGAATCAGCCATAAGCACATGAGTTGGCACAGTACTATCAAGCTTCAACACATCAGCACCATTCTGTTGAGGTGTATATGGCACTATACACTGGTGTTTTTTCCCACGTTCAGCTAGAAATGCATTAAAATCAGAAGACATATAATCCCCCCCTCGATCAAAACGGAGGGAGCCCATTTTACATGTAGACAGATTTTCAGCCAAAACAAAAAACTGTTTGAAGCACATGAACACTTCGGACTTTGCCTTCAATGGATATACCCATGCATGCCTGGAAAAATCATCGATGAAAGTCACGAAGTAAAGATAATTTCCAAAAGAAGGTATCTACATAGGACCACAAACATCACTATGTAGAAGCTGCAATTTTTGAGTAGCCTGAACTGAACCATCTTTTGGAAATGAGGAATGCTGCATTTTTCCCAAAATACAGCCTTCACAAACATGTTTTCCAGGTGCCTCAAATTTGGGCAAAGAGGACACCATTTCAGATTTCTCCAGGCGTAGCAAACTAACAAAATTCAGATGATCAAAGGGTGCATGCCAAAGCTTTGCATCTCACATAGCTTGAGAATCATGTACTACACATGCCGAATCATTCACAGATCTTTCATAGTCTATGAGCTTATACAGCCCATGACATAAAATGCCAGAAGCAATAATCACATCACCATTTGATAGATCATGAACTGTACACCTGTCATCAACAAATTTCATAACCAAGCCAATCTTGGCTAATGTAGAAACTGATAACAGATTCTTTTTGATCCCTGGCACAAATAAAGCATCTGACAAAGTGAAAGAACGACCATCAATAGTAGTCAAAACGATCTTACCAACTCCCATAACAAGATAAGAGGAGTTGTTGGTGCATGTAACAGTATTCCCTGTAAGGGCAGGCTCGAGTGAAGAGAAAGAACTGCAATGCAAGGTAATATGTTTGGTCACCCCAGTGTCAAAGTACCAAACATCTGAGTCTACTACAGACATGCACTGCTCATGAGAAGATGGGTCATGCAAACAATAGTAAACACCCATTCTTCTTCCTACACAAGATTAGCAGACTCTATTTTTGGACTAGAGGCCTCTGCAACAACCATTCCTCCCTCTTTTTTCTTTGCCTCTTTTGCAGCCAGTTTAAGACAGTTCTTTATGATATGATCATTTCCTTTATAATACTTGCAAAACAATTTCTGCTTTTTTTATTTCTTTTCATCTTTGTCTTCCCTCTTCGATTGTGCAGAATTAGCATATTTATGCTTACTAGTTGAACAGATCCATTTTGCTCTGCCCTTCTGACTAGCCAGGAAATCTTGATCTGCAACTCGCATAATGTAACTGTTCTGCCTGGACTAATCTTCCTGCAACAGAATAGAGAGCAACTCCTCAAATGACAAGGCATTTGGATTGCCTTTCATCCTCAACCAAAGAGTAGAAGCAAAACTCTAATATGAATCAGGACGGTCTGCACAAGTGAGCTATCTGGTATAACCTCATCAACAGAAATCAATTGTTCCTTCAGGTCTTTGATCTTTGTTAGCAAACTGTCCATATAATCACCTTCATTCATGTGCCTACTCTCCAACTGTTTTTGGAGGTAAGCAACATGAGCCTCATTCCTAGCTTGGTACAATGTGGTAAGTGTATCCCAAGCATCCTTAGCTGTTCTGCAAGAGCGAATGTGAGGAATAATGGCATGTTTGACAAACAAAGCTATCAATGCATGTGCCTGAGCATCTCTGCCATCCCAACGAATCTGCTCTGTAGTAGGTGCAGCACAAATTTCAGCATGAACATGAATATGTAGAATATCATCATCTTCGAAACCTTCTGCATCAGCTTTTGTACCTGTAGTTGTAACAATTGCAGGTGTGATAGGACGTTTTTCAACACCGTGTACAATATTCCACAGTCCTTTTGCAACCAATACATGTCGCATCATATAAGCTCACAATGGGTAGTTGGTACCATCCAACTTATCCTCAACAACCAACATACGAAATACATCACTGCTTTTAGCCATGGCCAATGACTAAAATACCTTGATGCAAAAAATTGACTGTATCTCAAAAAGTTGAACATAACTGCCCAAACGAATTCTACTAGACCTATAGCAGACTTCGAGATGCTTAAATTGGTGAACAGAAACTGTTGGAGTTAGACTTCTGCGGAAGCACGCGAACAGCACAAGGAAGAAGAAGAAGCTTGGAGCACAACACAAGATACTGAATGTATTACTAGAGAATGTACAAAGATAAGTAGCCCATTAGGGCAATAGGCGTATATACAAGCCGAGGGAAAAAAACCTCCTAAAGAGGGAAAAAAGTGCCCCGACAGTCCTAGTGTGTTCACACACATCACTACCTAAATATATCAACAAATCCCCCCTGGGAGTGATGCGGTGAACAAGGAGCTAGCACTCATGTATAAGGAAGTGCCAAGCTATGTGGAAATCACTCCACAAAAGGAAGTAAGCCCAAAGCTTTGCAGAAAGCTTCAAACTTCTCCCTAGGTAGAGCCTTCGTGAAAAGGTCTGCTATGTTCTCCTACGTGGGCACATATGCCAAGCTGATCTCCCCAGCAGAGAACCTCTCCCTGACATAGTGATAATGCACCTCAATGTGCTTAGTGAGAGCATGGAACACAGGGTTCCTCGCAACTGCCAATGCGCTCGGAGTGTCAGTGAAGATGATGGTGGCAGAAGACTCGCCAACACCCAAATCAGCCATAAGGAGTCTGAGCCACACACACTCAACAGTCGTTGTGAAAGCTGCCCTATACTCAGCCTCACAACTGGTTTTGGCCACAGTAGGCTGCTTCTTGCTCAACCAAGATATACGTGAGCTACCAAGCATGAAGCAAAAACCACTGGTGGACACACGAGTGTCATAGCAACCAGCCCAATCTGAGTCAAAAAAAGCATGCAAATCTAGCGGTAGTGATCCCCCCTTCGGGTAAAACAACCCAAGTAGCCGAGTACCACTCAAGTAGCAAAAGATGCACTTAACCACCTTCCAATGTGTGACCCTTGGTCAGTGCATAAACCTGCTCATCTGTGAGACAGCAAACTGAATATTTGGTCGAGTAATGCATAAATAAATCAAGCATCCAACGGCCTGCTGATAGAGAACAGCATCAAATGCATCTCTAACATCATGAAGACTCAATCGTAAACCTGTCTCCATAGGAGTAGCAATAGGCTTACAGTCTTCAAGGCCAAAACGCTGCAATAATGTGTCAATATATTTCGTTTGACACAAAGCCATCCCACCATCAACTTGCATAAACTGAATGCCCAAATAGTGATGCAAATGCCCCAAATCAGACATCTCAAATGAGGCATGCAAATCAGCCTTGAAATCAGCAATATGCTTCTCAATAGGACCAGTGAGCAGCATGTCGTCAACATAGACAACAATGATCAGAAGCACATCATTAGCACGCTTAACATATAAGGTGCTTTCAGTTGCACTGTTCTCAAAACCATGTGCAATCAGATAGGCATGTATCTTCTCATACCAAGCACGTGGTGCTTGCTTTAAACCATATAATGCCTTCTTTAACCTGCACACCTGGTTTTCATGCCCTTTCTGCACAAAGCCACGGGGCTGAAAAACATACACTTCTTCATGCAAGTCACCATTCAGAAATGCTGTTTTAATGTCCAACTGATGTACATTCCAACCATGATGGGCTGCAAGTGCACAAATGCTCCGAACAGTAGTCATACGGCATGTAGGTGCAAAGGTCTCATCAAAATCAATGCCTCTTTCCTGCGCATAACCCTTTGCAACAAGCCTAGCCTTATACCTGTCAACTGTGCCATCAGGTTTATGCTTCAGCTTGTATACCCACTTAGTGCCAATGGCCTTCTTGCCAGGAGGCAAGTCACATAAAGACCAAGTACCATTCTTCTTTATAGCATCATATTCAGATTGCATAGCAGCCATCCAATTTTCTGAATTTTGTGCTTCATCAAACGAAATAGGCTCATTCTCATCACAGAGACTAGATGCAGCCATAGCATAGCAATCTGATGCAAAAGAGGCATTATGAGAGCCTAAACGAGTACGATATGACAGAGGTGCATCTAATTTGCTGTCACGCAAAGTTTGCACCAACCATTTGGCATAGTTCTTGCCTGCTCAATATCAGCTCTCTCATCAATAAGTGCATCATGTACATCTGCATCAGAGATAGAATTATCTACATCATCACATCAAACCTGCAAAGGCTGAGAAGTTGCCTCATTAGGACCAGCACTAGATTGTTCACCTATAAAAAGAGGCATCAAAGTATCATACATGTCTTTGGAGCTAACAGATGTCTCCTTAGTACATGAAAGCAATGGCTTAATAGCATCTTCCACAAAGACAACATCACGGCTAACCAGAATGCGTTTAGTCTGTGGATGATACAGACGATAGCCTTTACTTTCAGAACTATACCCAACAAAAATGCATTTTACTGCCTTATCATCCAATTTTCTACGATGTTGTCCAGGCACTAATGCATATGCCAAACAACCAAAAACACGCAGATGAGCAAGAGATGGCTTGCGGTCATGCCAAGCCTCATATGGAGTGATAGACTGCAACGCTTTAGTGGGACACCTGTTAAGTACATATGCTGCACACATGACAGCCTCAAGCCAGAAACTATGTGGTAAAGCCTGACTCTTGACCATACACCTTGCCATATGCATGAGTGACCTATTCTTCCGTTCAGCAACTCCATTATGTTGAGGTGTATACGGCACTATACACTGGTGTTTTATCCCACGTTCAGCCACAAATGCATTAAAATTAGGAGACATATATTCCCCCCCTCGATCAGAACGTAGGGTGCCCATTTTACATGCTGAAAAATTTTCAGCCAAAACCAAAAACTATTTGAAGCACAAAAACACTTCAGACTTTCCCTTCAATAGATATACCCATGCATGCCTGGAAAAATCATCAATGAAAGTCACGAAGTAAAGATAGTTTCCAAAAGAAGGTGTCTGCATAGGACCACAGACATCACTATGTACAAGCTGCGATTTCTGTGTAGCCCGAATTGAACCATCTTTTGGAAAGGAGGAACGCTGCATTTTGCCAAAAATACAGCCTTCACATACATGTTTTCCAGGTGCCTCAAGCTTGGGCAAAGAAGATGTCATATCATATTTCTGTAGGCGTAGCAAACTAGCAAAATTCAGATGACCAAAGTGTGCATGCCAAAGCTTTGCATCTGACATAGCCTGAGAATCATGAACTGCACATGCCGAATCATTCACAGATCTTTCATAGTCTATGAGCTTATACAGACCATGACATAAAATGCCAGAAGCAATAATAACATCGCCATTTGACAGATCATGAACTGTACATCTGTCATCAACAAATTTCACAACCAAGCCAATCTTGGCTAATGCAGAAACTGATAACAGATTCTTCTTGATCCCTGGCACAAATAAAGCATCTGACAAGGTGAAAGAACTACCATCAACAGTAGTCATAATGATCTTACCAATTCCCATAACAGGATAAGAGGAGTTGTTGGTGCATTGAGTATGAAGATTTTTGAGCTCATGACTATGGTTTTCAAAACATTCTGCAAAGTGAAAGCTCTGTATATCTTGGCCCTAGGTTTTAACAAGGGCAATCTAAATTCACTATATAATACGAGCACCACACATTCTATAAACATTTTATATGCTTGGCATGCATATATAACTTATTGACCTATTACAAATAAACATTTGATGAGATGTTCTCCACTAAATTTTGGGAATACCATTCAAAAATATTCTTAGCAAGTCGCACATATTCGTTACACATCTTCGTAGTCGAGCAATCCCTGCATGCTTTACAATTATGAATGCCACATTTGGATGTTCTAGGCCTTGTGGAGTTGGATTGACTCATGACTGATCTAGCACATGAAATTAGACTCAAAGAACATGAATTGGCCACTCACGTGGTCTAATATTACATAGAACACCCTCCACAGCATGGGTCTGTAAGGGATGATAGACGCAAGAGAGGGAGGAGTGTTAGAAAATAAGGTAGGATAAGTTGTCAATGGGGCATGAGGCAAGGAAGCTAGAGATATGAAATTCAAAGAGAAGGTCAAGAAGGACCCAGCAGACAAGGAATTCAACAAAGGCCTAACGAATAGGCCTAATCATTTTTCCAGATCATACGTACAACCAACAATGATTTTTATCACTAAAGTTCATTCTAAATTCCATTTTTAGTATATTAAACTCCATTTTCTTCAATTCAAGGAGTCCTTGAGCTTGAAGAGTGTTAGAAGAACCTATGTACCAAATTCCATAATTTTATGAGCTTGTTTGAGCCTAAGATTTAGCTTAGGAACCTAATTTTTAATTAGGCTAGACACAAAGTGTAAACTAGAACAAAGCTAGTCCAAAAAACTATAAAAAGAGCTAGAAATCTCATTTTTGGGGTTATCTAGCTGGAGAGTGAACTTATTCTTGAGCATTGTATTATTTCTTTGAGCTTTCTAATGGAGGATTCCATTGCTCCACTCTTTGTCTTGCCTTGTATGTGTGAGTGTGTAAATGTGTGCATGCTAATGTCCTTGTCACTCATAAACTTGTGCATTCCACTTGCTCATGGTCATAATATCACCTCCACATCTCCACCGATTGACAATTAAGAGGTTGATCTCCTCACGTTGGTTCTCACCATTGTGCTAGAGTGACTTTAAATTTGTGGTTTAAGTTTATTTTTCATTCAGGTATGGAATACTAATTATTTTTATTCATGTATGTAGATTCCAATTTATGATATTGATGATCTTCCACCACACCACTTAAGGTTACCAGTAAGACCTCGTTTATCAAAAGCATCCATGAGGAGGCTATGCAAAAGTGATCCTATAGAATATGCAAGATTCAAAGAACTATATTCAAAAGAAGATAAACTATAGGATGTATGCAATGATGATGATGATGATGACATGGGGGATTTTATTGAGGATTGGTATCAAAATGACAGCAAGAGCCTTGATATTTCTAGAAATGAAAAATATGTTTGAGAGGAATGTCTAAATCACATCTATGAAGGAAGTCGCTTGACATGACTAAGTGAATTTTTACTTATTCTCAATCTTGAAAATCATTTTGGATGGAGTAATGTATCTGTTTCATCACTATTAAGGTACATTATTATTTTTTCTCTCTCTTTCTCTATACACACACACACATACATACATACATACATACATACATACATACATACATACATACATACATACATACATACATACATACATACATATATGTATGTATGTATGTATATATATATATATATATATATATTCTTTTCATGAAATTGTAAGCTACTATTTGAAAAGCTTTTATCAAGCAACAATATTCTTCCTACATCACATGATGAAATAAAGAAGATAATCAATAGTCTTGGTATAACTTATCATTGCATACATGCATATCCCAACGATTGAATTTTATATAGGGGTGAATACAAAAACTCTTTGACATGTCCAAAATGTCAATCTCCTTGATATGAGGAGGAAGAAGGTAAAAATTCCAAAGAAGGTATGGTGACATTTTCCATTGGCTCCATGAGTTAAACATATGTCTCAAAGTCGAGAACTATCAAACCTTTTGACATGGGGATTTGATCATAAAAGTACTGATAGAGTAATGACAATTCTAGCAAAGAGTCCAGCTTTTCAACACTTTGATTCTATATGGCTTGATTTTGCATAAGATCCATGCAATTTAAAGTTAGTCGTTGCACTAGATGGGGTTAATCCATTTTCAATGAAATCTAGTAAATGGCCCACATGGCCAGTGGTAGTCATCAACTATAATATCCTGCCATACCTTAGCATTAGAAAAGAACATTTAATGATTTTATTCTTAATCTGAGGAAAAAGAAAAGTTAAAGATATGAATGTATATCTTGCTCCTCTCATCAATGATCTCCAAGAGTTATGGAGAGGCATTAATAACATTGATATATCAAAAAACATTGATCAAAGATAAATTATGATTTGTGGAATTATGGCATAAACTATAGATGATTTTTCTAGGACATGGATTTTGTTTAGGTAATAATGTGATTTTTTTATTTAATATATTTGTATTCTTATGTGATTTAAGATAATTATATTTTTATGGAATTCATCCAAAAATATCTACTAAGGGATATAAGTCTTCTTCTTATTATGATGATTGGTTTATATCATTTATAGTAAAAATCTCAATAATGTCTTTGACATCAATGTTTCTTCCATGACAATCATCCATTATGATGAAAAAGAGAAGTGAAATGGAAAAAATGAAACCATTTGTGAGACCAACCAATGCCAAACTCCGACTCTAATGAACTAAATACATACTTTTTTGTGCTCTTATCATCTGTGGTCCTATGCAGACATCCCCTTTTAGAAATTTCTTTACTTTGTGACTTTCATTGATGATTTTTCCAGGCATGCATGGGTATATCCACTCAAAGCAAAGTCCGAAGTGTTTCTGTGCTTCAATCCGTTTTTGGTTTTGGCTGAAAATATGTCAGCATGTAAAATGGGCACCTTCCGTTTTGATCTAGGGGGGAATATATGTCTTCTGATTTTAATGCATTTTTGGTTGAACGTGGGATAAAATGCTAGTGTACAATGCCCTATACACCTCAACAGAATGGAGTTGTTGAACGGAAGAACAGGTCACTCGTGGAGATGGCAAGGTGTATGGTCAAGAGTCAGGCCTTACCACATAGTTTCTGGCTTGAGGTTGTTATGTGTGCAACATATGTACTTAGTAGGTGTCCCATTAAAGCACTGCAGTCTATCACTCCATATGAGGCATGGCATGATCGCAAGCCATCTGTTGCTCATCTACCTGTTTTTGGTTGTCTGACATATGCATTAGTCCCTAAACAACATCACACAAAATTGGATGATAAAGCAGTAAAGTGTATTTTTGTTGGGTACATTTTTGAAAGTAAAGGCTGTTGTATGTATCATCCACATACTAAACACATTCTAGTTAGCTGTGATGTTGTTTTCGTGGAAGATGCTATTCAACCATTGCTTTCATGTATTAAGGAGACATTTGTTAGCTCCAAAGACATGTATGATACTTTGCTGCCTCTTTTTACAAGTGGATAGTCTAGTGCTGGTCCTAATGAGACAACTTCTCAACCTTTGTAGGTTTCATGTGATGATGTAGATCATTCCATTTCTGATGCAGATTTACATGATGCACTTGTTGATGAGAGAGCTGATATTGAGGAGGCAAAAACTATGCCATAATGGCTGGTGCAGACTTTGCGTGACAAAAAATTAGATGCACCTTTGTCATATCATACTCGATCGGACTCTCATAGTGCCTCTTTTGCATCAAATTGCTATGCTATGGTTGCCTCTAGTCTATGTGATGAGAGTGAACTTGTTTTGTCTGATGAAGCACAAAATTATGAACATTGGATGGCTGCAATGCAATCTGAATATGATGGTATAATGAAGAATGGTACTTGGCCTTTATGTGATTTGCCTCCTGGCAAGAAGGCCATTGGCACAAAGTGGGTATACAAGCTAAAGTGTAAACCTAATGGAACAGTTGACAGGTATAAGGCTAGGCTTGTTGCAAAGGGTTATGCGTAGGAAAGAAGCGTTGATTTTGATGAGACCTTTGCACCTACTTGCCAAATGACTACTGTTCATAGCATCTGTGCACTTGCAGCTTGTTGCTCTAGCACAATGGTAAGTACCACGTTAAGAAGCTCCACCTCCTTAATGTCAATCCACGGAAGAGATAGGAGTGATATGAAGATCGTTAATGTGAGATGTAGTGAGAGTGAAGGTGAGAAGCATAGAGATGCACACACACATACACACACACATGTAAGAGACAAGCAAGACACAATGGAAGGTAGGAAAATAGACTCTATTGCTCAAGATCTCAATTACAACTCAAAATAGCTCTAAGATCTTCTTTACTCATACAAGCTAACCTGAAAAATGAGCTCTCTAGCTCTTTTTATAGTTTTTAGACTAGTTTTGACCGATTTCACATCTAGTGATTGGCATAGTTAAAAAATAGGTTCTAGATGCTATTTGAAGGTCTAAACGAGGTCTAAAAATAACCAAAATTGGTAGGCTCGTTCTACCTAAGCTCCTAAAGCTTGAGGACTCCTCGACTTGCACAAAATGGAGCTACTAATTACAAAAGGGGTTTTTTCTATGTTACATATGGTACAAGAGTGATGAAAATCAGTGTTGAGAGTTTTGAAAAATATTATAAAACATATTTATTTTGAAAAAATAATCCGACTGGCTTCCCACCACTTCATTATGATCCACCTTCACATGCTTCCATGGTGTCTGGGCCTCTGGCTACTGCCAACACCCCCATCCCTCTCGCTTCTGTTGTCCTCGACAGAACCTTGTTGCGGGGTCTGTCGGATATAATTCTGTAGGAGGTCATGAGCGAGGATGTGCTCTGAAATGCGAATACCTCTTGCAAGATCTGCTTCAAGTTTTTCCCAATCTATGGGTTGAGGTTCATTTGGTGGCAGGAGTCTGTAGTGCGTGGAGTACACCAAATGTTCATAGGGAAATAATTGGAGTATGTGTGTGGGCCTGTTGATGAACACCTCTGAATGGTTCTCCCAAAAACTGGTAGTAAACATCTCTTCGAATGTCATTTTATAGCATGCCGGTAAATATTTGATGCGATAATGCCAGGCATAACACACCCGGAGCGATGGTGTCATGCTCATATCATACGCTAAATCTTGATTACCATGCTCGAAGCCCGGGGTGTTCACGTGTGGTGCCTTGATGCGACGGAAGACTTTGAATACAATCTGCATCATGTCAAATACTTTGACAATCATATGTGCAGCTACATCGTCCATGCGGTGTAAGCGGGGGAGCCAGTGGCGAATAGTTACCATCATATATCCAATAGTGGGTGGTCCGCGGGGTGGAGTGAAATACGGGTAATTGAGCCATTCTTGGCACTACTTGTTGTTCTAGACTTTGATTGCAAAGTCCTTCCAAGAGCAGTGACATGGCATTGGTCCCCAACATGGGTTATACTTTAAATGCAAGGGTGCCTTGACCCATGCGCTCATCATTTTTGGATATTGTTGTAATAAGTCATGACGCCAAGTTGGTTGAAATATTTCTTCGTTCTACACTTTCGGTGGCAAGTCATCAGGCTCCAACTGAGTAGCATGGGAGGGTTTCTTGCCTGTCTCCTTTTCGATGGCCAGCTCATATTCTAACATTAACATAAAATATGGCTTATATTGCAGCTCATGCCTAGATATATACATGCGAGGGGCCAAATGAGCAAAGTAAGGTGATTGTAATATATGTTCCTCTATCATGGCCATTGCATGTAATTGTGCCTCAACCCATGTTGAGTGAATCTTTCCAAGTTCTTCTACAGTCTTCATCCATGTGGGGCTAGGGAGTTCAAAAGTGGTCTCGCCTTCAGCCATGACACGTTCGCCTGGGATGGGTTGTGGTTGCTAGGCTTCTTCAAAAGTGTCCTCCACCAGGATAGTCACTCTTTCGTCATCCGTTGGTAGTTTCGGTGGGGAATCTGGCCTGGAGGCTTTGCATAAGCTGCGATCTGTGTTTGAAGAGTCAATACCTAGGCTTGTAAAGCGTTAAGTTCCTCGATGATCTCAGGACATGTGGCCACAGGAGCTGGAGGGGTTGGCTGTGCTAGTGCACGTAACAGTAGTATCTTATGCTCTTCCTGTAGTTTTTGATATGCTTCGTTCATAGTGTCATAATCGTCAAGAAGTCTTGTGTGATCATCCAATAATATCTTCATAGATTCGGGGGGCATTGCTTTAAAGCGGCTGGGACTCAAGGGTTCGTCCGGTTGATCTAAGGGGGCTTCAAGGTTCTCTCTATTCTGTTCCTGCAAGCATTGATTCTCTTCTTTGGCCATGGCGAGGTGGCATCTTAGCAATCCCATGTTTCTAGTGAGCGTCGCATTGCGAATGGTTTGAGCCCTTAACAAATTGTCAATATCAATAATTTCCTCTTTTGTCTTCTGTTCACTTTTTAGTTCAAGTGTATGGTAGGCCAGGCGTAGCTCTTGGTAGCATGTGTTAAGGGAGGCATTCTCGATGGTTAAGGAATTCAATTGCAACTGTAAGTCATTCGTGGTCTGTTGTAGTGTCTGGTAACTAGTGCCTAGAAATGAGAATTCATTTCTAACCTGTGTCATACATGCAAACATTTGACGGAATGCAGTGTCGATTGTGGGTGATAATAGTAATGGTGGAGTGAGTGAAGATGCTATGGGTGTGGGGGTAGTGGATGCAGTGGTGACTGTGGAAAAATGTGATGTGCCTAAATGTGGTGGTGAAATGGATGAGGTGAGTGGTGGTGCAGTGGGTGGCAATATGTCCATGTCGTTGGACATTGTATCAAGTGCAGTGACCGTGAACAGTGGAGTGATAGTGGGTGCTTGAGTGGGTGTGAATATAGGATTTACAAAGGTTGCCGAACAATTTACAAATGGGGTTTCGTGTATTTCTTGGTGGAGAGGGGAGAGATGAAATTGCTAGATCTATTAGACAAGGATGTCCTCTTGCCCCTCTCCTTTTTGCCATCTCCAGTGATGCCCTTGGGTGGTTGGTCAATCATGAAATGAGCAAAGGTAAGATCAAAGGTATCCCCATCCCTAATTCTAATCATCAACTAGGGCTCCAGATGTTTGCTGATGATACTAACATGTGTACTCTTGTTGGTCCTGTGTTTGCAGATAATTTCATTGATTGTTTGAACACTTTCTGCCTTGCTAGTGGTTCCCACATTAATCACTCTAAAACTAGTTTCAAAACTTCTAACCAAGTGATTCCCAACTGCATTGCTACTAATGGTTGTCTTATCTTGTAGGAACAAACCATCTTTAGACTCCTTGGAATCCCTATGGGTTTCAATGTCACTATGCAACAAAGATGGGAATGGGTCCTAGAAAAATTCAAGAAAAAGGTTTTCAGGTGGTATAATGTGTCATCTTCTCTATCTCACATATGTTTTGTATTGAAGCATTATCTTCTCCCTTCCCTGGTGTATTTTCTTTCTTGTTGGAGGCCC